>VWZL01000608.1:275763-312412 GCA_013396915.1 Stercorarius parasiticus | reverse complement strand
GATTCTGTGATTCTGTGAATTATATTACTTCAAGTGATGAAGCCATCTAGGAAACTCTACACATTGGTCTATTACCTCTAATGATAACTGCACAGTTTGCCCTTATCCTCCCTTCCCTTCCTTCTCTCTGTCCTTCCTTCCACTTTTACTTCTTTTCTGCATTTCTGTCCTTTTTCTGTAGGATGAAACTGTTACAGTCTGTTCATATGACCAGGCAACCTAAGTTTTGCCCAAACTTTTTGAAGGTAATGATGTCAGCTCTTATTTCCCATCTATAACAATGACACTGAGAACTTCATTTGTTTTATCCTGTCGTATAGGTGTTTGAAAAAATTACATATATTGGTATTTTTACTTCATTTACATCAGTGTTTTCCTCTTTCTCAGAGCTGTATGATAGATTATGCTCTACTACCTCCTGTTACGTTAAACTATTGACCAGAACTTCAGGCCTTGGCTTTTCCTAAACATTTTTTAGAAGGCCTAGCAGCTTCTTATCCACGTTTCCTTCAAATCAGCTGTCTGCAATGTATCAGTGAAGAATCTTAAGATCTTCCTGTTGTTCTCTATCAAGTTATTGTAATCAGCCTTGGTTGCTAGGTATTCTGTTTCATCTCATTATGTTCCCAAGAAGGTGATCTTTCCAGATGGATCATGAGCAGGTAATTTTGTTCTGATGATTACTGAGATTGCTGCAATTGATATAATCTTCCACATCACTTACAAATTCACGAACACACAAACCCCTTCCTCACTCTTCTATACACTAAAGTGTTTTTTGTGTGGTTTTTCTTTCTCCAGCTCATACACCTATATACACTACACATTTGCATTACATGCGATTAGATCATTGCCTTTTATTCATGGCAATGAATGGGTCCTACTAAAGCAATAGCTGCTTTGAACTTTCCTTTTTCTTCATGCATCTTATATATAGCAGAATGCTCACTCTATTATTTTCTGTTACCCTCAGTATCCCAGATGCTTCAGTTTAATTACCAAAGTACATCTATCTTTCAGGACTTGTTTCCATTCTATGACACCAATGAACATTCATTGTTCTCTTTTGTTGCATCCACCATTTGAACATAAGCCTGAATCAAGGTAAAACAAAACTCTAGAACTGATTATCCTCTTTCTGATATGCAAATTAGACTCATGGTGCTGACTGGTTAATTTTTCCTGACTTAGAGAATATGATAGCTCATCAAATTTCTTGTTTTTCTGTAAGTTATGTCTTCCAAATCATCTTCCATAGCATTTTAATTTTTAAAGGCTATTTCTTTTTGTTGTGATTTAACCCCAGTAGGCAGCTCAGTTCCACACAGCCACTCACACCCCCACAGTGGGATAAGGAAGATAAATGGAAAGGAAAAAATGCGATAATAGATGGATTGGGATAAAGACAGTTTAATAGGTAAAGCAAAAGCTGTGCATGCAAGCAAACAAAAAATTAAATTGCTTCATTACTACTCATTGTCAGGCAGGTGTTCAGCCATCTCCAGGAAAGCAGGCCTGCATCATGTGTAATGGTTACTTGGGAAGACAAATGTCCTAACTCTGAACATCCCCTCTTCCTCCTTCTTCCCCCAGATTTTATTGCTGAGAATGACATCATATGGTATGGGATATCCCTTTGGTCATTTGGGGTTAGCTGTCCCAGCTGTGTCTCCTCCCAACTTCTCATGCACCCCCAGCCTACTTGCTGGTGGGGCAGTCTGAGGAGCATAAAAGACCTTGGCGCTGTGTAAGCACTGCTCAACAATAACTAAAACATCAGTGTGTTATCAATAGTGGTTTTGTCACAAATACAAAACATAGCACCATAGGATCTACTATAAAGGAAATTAACTCTATCCCATCCAAAATCAGTACGCATTTTGAGGATGCTTTCTTGAGTATTTGAGTGCAGTTATGGAAAGACATTATATCATAGAGACAAGCCAGTTTCTAACCCAACATTTCTGAACATAGATAGAACTTTCATGCTGATAGTTCTTGGAGTGTATGTTCAGTTCTTTTGTGACTATTTTATGAATTTTTGTTGGTAAGTTATGGTGCCACTAGATTCCTCTCCACTATTTCTTTTCCTCACAGGGAATTTTTATATTATTAAAACCAATATTGCAATATTATTTCTGTGGCAAAATATTTAGACAATGTTTGCCACAGTCAAATCACTTAGGAAAGCAGAGAATCTATGTGAGACGTAGATCGAACTAAATAACATAGAAGTAGACTGATGTGAAAATCTAGATTAAGATCAAAACTGGGTCATTATGCTTCTTTTATGAACTTCAGAATTCAATCACGATATACAGAACAGAGAATTTTAGCAATAGAAACATGTTTTAAGATATACTAGAGACTCAAATAGCAAAACTTTTATTCTACAAATTCAGATTTTTATCAAACTAAACGGCAGAATATGTATCCTGTTCTTTCAGTCACACAGACTTTTCTTTTAGGCACAATGAAAATCTGTTTTGGAATCTTTTTCTTATTTCATGCGTAATAAATATGCAGATACAGATGTGTGTGTATATATACGCGTGCATATGTGTGAACTTCCTTTCTCAAGACTGCAGTATGTATATACTTAAAGATTCATTTGACTACAGTTAAATACATGTATAATGTTTACTCAGCCAACAAGTTATGGGAAGTCTAAAGGTTTTCAGGACTTTTTATTTTTCTTCATTTGGTTCAGGTAGACATATTTGATGAAAACAAAATTAATTTTCACAAATATCCTTTACAAGTAAAAAAAAAAAATCAGTCAAAAATGTTGACTAAATTTGCATATAGAGATACACACATAGGAAGATGGATTCTGAAGAGAATTCTGCTTTCAAGAACATAAAAGAACACAATGATTACTAAATAGATTTTTTCAGGATATACCAGATCTCATATAGTTGCTTTCCTCTCTTTTTTCATTAATTATTAGTATTCATATAGGAAAGAAATATATAGGGAAGAAATTTTGCTTAAAAATTTATTGTTTTAAATTTCTTAAATTTAGAAAGTAAAAAAAACAAGAAAAAAGAAAAAAAATAAAATTAATCTATAGACAGAGATACATATTTTTTAACTTACTACAATAATTTAATAACTAGTGAATTGATAAGGAAAGATGCCAATTATAGAGACTATTTCCAGGGTCTTCAAAGAATCCTTCTGTTCCTTCTGATCTATGCTATTCACACTGTTTAGCACGATTATTTTGTTTTCATAGACTTAGAAAAGAATAATATGTCTTGTTTTGAATTTCCTTTCTTAATCTTCTTTCTGATATTGCAATTTTTCACTCATCTACTGCTACCGTGATATGGTCATCCTAAACATGTCTAACACTGACTGTACTTTTTTTCCTGCTTCTACCTAAAACTCTCTAAAGAAGAAAAAAATAAGGCTATAATCACTTTGAAAGTCAGGCTTATGTGTCCCTAGGCTAAATTGTAAATTACTATTGTTTTCCAGTTGAAAATGGGTCAATATTTTGCATTTGTCTACACTTAGGTACGCATTTTAAAGGGAATTATACACAGCATACATAAATGTAGAAGGTCTCAATGGCAGAGTTAATGATAGTAAGTGTTTAACTTAGAAGTGGTTTATAATTATTTATTTGCAATTCAGCTCAGGCGGAAGTTAATTTGAGGGGGCTGATTTCAGGTTTCTGTTTGTTTAACTATTCATTTTTGTGTCACATTCTACTATGTGTTAGTGTTTAGTTGACAAATTCAGTTTTTCTAAAACCATACAGATGAAGGTTTCTCCTGTGTTCTCTGTAGCAAAATAAGCATCTCACTACTTTCAGCTTAGATGTTTGTATGAAGACTTAAAAAAGTCTTAAAAAAGACTTAAAAAAAGACTGTATGAGACATGAGTTCTCTTTCAACATTTCAGGTAAAGGAAATTGGGTACTCTATCCCATCTCACCAGGCATTCAGCAATTCATTAAAAAAGCATTGCTTAAATTACCTTTTAAGTATACAACCCCTGTCTGAAACTGAGATTATTTTGAATAATTTATGATTCAGAAGTTATTAAGTATGTCCCCGGCAGTTTAACTCCCCTTGAATTAATTATACTTAATGCTAACAGAATGAAGTCTTCTGATCATCTTCCTGGATGAATTTTAAAGGTGGTGACTTCCAATGGCAAGGCAAAATATTCACACTACCTACTAGTTACTGTCAAGAGAACACCTACCATTTGTTTCTTGCAAGCAGGTGCGGTTCCTGCTTTACTTCAAAGAAAATGATATCCAACAATAACTGTCTACCACATTGGGCTCGGCACTTGCCTGGTTTTCTCCAATCAATGTCATGGAGTGTTTCATGGCTGACTTTGGGAGAAAAATTAGACCAGTGCTACACATGTAAGAGAATGACACCTTTTATCTAATCATCTATATAAGTTAAAAAGGATTTAAAACGGACCCAGTTCAGATCGATAGAATTTCATGTTCATTCTTCACCTGTCCAAAGAACTACAGAAAACTGACTCTTATAAAATCTAAAATCTGTAGATACTGAATATGTTCAGAGCTGCTCACTTCTTGTATTTGAAATTGCTAATAAGATATCCAAAACAAGTATAAAAGTATTCCCAAGAACGCTCCACTACATTTGTTGCTTTTCCCATGAAAGCTTTCTATAACACAATCAGGGGCATTTTAGTATCATCACATGTGTAGAGAAATTAAAAACTAAAAAGATTTAGGAACTTAGTTGGATGTTTTCTATAGAGTTGCAATATTTGTTAGTGGGAGACGCCCATAGTTTCAAAGCTGAAAACGGTGGAATTATTAGTAGAATGATTTACTGATATATCAGCCCTTTCTGCATTCATGTTATTGAATATAGAAGATGGGAGGGGAAGAAAACCTTCTGACATTGATAATAGGACTTTGTGGAAGGACCGATGCTTAAGCATTTGCTTGTCCACCTCCATGGTAGCAAAAACTCTTTCCATTTTATGAAGACTGAGAACCATATATGTTATGGTTTTTAGGAGCCGAAATGGGAAAAACTTCTCTTTCATGCTCTATCATCATGTGGATGAAGATACTTCACAGCTGGAAAACAACCCAGGGCCCAATTTGTACTCTTCCAAATAAAAACACGATTCCTAGTTACTCAGAGTAAAGCTCAACTAGGTAAAATAAACATTTGGGATGCAGAGGTATATATCAGGACTGGTCACCTTTACAATCAATAGAGAGAAAAATGACATTTCAGTGTGCACTTGTTCTCATCTTAAAGTGGAAATTTAAATAGGTCAGATAAATGTTACTTCAAAAGTGTAATTTTTCCACACTTAATTTAAAAGGAGTTTATAATAGTCGGCTCAGATGTAGATAATAACATAGTACAGCATGGGAAGTTAGGTGAAATTATTCCCCTCCTCTGACTCCAGATTTTTGCTGCATCTACCATCTGTTGTGCTTGAAAAATTGTTCAGACACTGAAAAAAAGTCCATCAACAGATTCCATTTCCATCTCCTTTTCATGAACATTATGTTATTTTTCTGTGTCTGTGAGAACATTGGGAGGTCTCATAAAGCATAAAACTCACGTTTGGGGATCAAGCCTCCTTACCACTAATAAAATTTCTCTCTGACTATTAACTGACAGAAATGCATTAAAGTCTGTTATATGGCTACATGCTATACTTATACAGAAACACATCTGAGGGTATTTCACTCACAGAACCTGGACAAAGGATATAGACTCAAAAGGCCTTTGAACAAATAGGAGAAAGTGACAGATGCTCTGGGATGCATGATAATGATGCAAATCTTACAATAGCAGGGAAAAAGTTGATATCTATTTCTCACAATGACATTGGCTCATGAGAGCAATAGTAGCATGTGGAAGAATTACCAGAGAATGATTAAAGCTGCAAATGTGACACACAGGAGGTGTTTTGTAGACTCAAGTTAGGTTGCTATTGGAAGGCCAAAAGATGATAGCCTGATGTGTGGTTTTACTCCCCTTTTTTTCATCCAGTTAGTCTTCCTTCAGTTTTGTTTTCTTTTTTTTATTTTCTTTCATCCACCATTTGTCTAAAAGTTCATAGAACAACATAAATAAATCTTGAAAGGTGCCCAAGAGATTCTATAGACAATCCCCTTTTCCAAAGTGGATCAAAATATCTTTCAAATATTTTGTTTATATTGAAAGGTCACACCAACCCCAAGCAACGCTACAGGCTTGGGGAAGAGTGGCTAGAAAGCTGCCCAGCAAAAAAGGACCTGGGGGTGCTGGTGGACAGCCAGCATAACATGAGCCAGCAGTGTGCCCAGGTGGCCAAGAAGGCCAACAGCATTCCGGCTTTTATCAGGAATAGCATGGCCAGCAGGAGTAGGGAGGTGACTGTGCCTCTGTACTCGGCACTGGTGAGGCCTCAGTTCAGTTCTGGGCCCCTCTGTACAAGAGGGACATTGAAGTGCTGGAGCGGGTCCAGAGGAGAGCTACCAAGCTGATGAGGGGTCTGGAGACCAAAGCATATGAGGAGAGGCTGAGGGAACTGGGCATGTTTAGTTTGGAGAAGAGGAGGCTGAGGGGAGACCTCCTTGCCCTCTACAACTACCTGAAAGGAGGTTGCAGAGAGGTGGGTGTTGGCCTCTTCTCCCAGGTGAATAATGACAGGACCAGAGGAAATGGTCTGAAGTTGCGGCAGGGGAGGTTTAGATTAGATATTAGGAAGAATTCCTTTCCTGAAAGAGTGGTCAGGCACTGGAACAGGCTGCCCAGGGAGGTGGTTGAGTCACCATCCCTAGAGGTATTTAAGAAACGTGTAGCTTTGGCACTTGAGGGCATGCTCTAGCGACAGAGATTGTAGGGTTTTGTTTTGTTTTGTTTTGTTTTTAGTGTGTGTATGGTTGGACTCAATGATCTCAAAGGTCCTTTCCAACCATGAAGATTCTATGATTCTATGATTCTATGATTTTAAAACATAAATCTCCCATTCTGTTTCTTTTGCACTACATATTGATAGACACATGGTAAAACCTGCAAAAATACATATGCATACATACTTATATACACATACAGATATATGTACATATAAATATATAGCACACCTTCTTCATACTCTGTATCAACTCTTAACCTACTCAGTTACTCCTAATATTGTGCTGGCAACATCAAATATTGCTAGTAAACGTAAACGATTTTACATTATGAGATTATTATAAGATTGAGGTTTTTAAAAACTTGCAAATATATAAGCTCAACTCTAGTCAAGGGCATGTGTGTTAGATCTAGATATCAAAACCATTTTGCTCCCAGAAAATGGTGAAAACTGAATAGATATCAAAAGCTGAATATTTATTTAGATGAATTTGAGCCTTGGCACGCACTTATTTGCTGTTCTTTCATGCTGTCAAATACTTCCCAGCAGTCTCTTGCTTGTCATCATCCAGTATATGGCTATTTCCTTTGCCAGCTTGTCAGGGTGGCACCCATTTCCCCCATGGTGAGGCTTATCTTACTGCTGCTGCTGCAGCTCTGAGTCTCTTGGAAGCCTTGACTAGCTCCAAATCCAAAAATTAAACCAAACAGCACCACCACAGTGGTACATAAGTATGCATAGCTCATGGTATTACAGGAACCCAGCCAATGTAGTTGTTATTTTGAAAAGCCAAATATATAATACCATTTAAACATACTAGTGAAAGATAAAGTATATTAGAAAAGTTAGGAGTTTTAACAGAGATGTAACTTTGAACTTTATACAACATGTGGCAGGTGACATTGCGGTTGTAAACTTGTTGCAGTACCTGTTTTTCTTTACTTTCCATTATTCCCATGGGGATATACTTGCTTCCCAAGGCCCGTACATGCAATAACTAAAATCAGCAGCTGTGTGAAAGGTTAAGCGTAGGGCAAATGGAAGGCAAATTCTTCACAATCCAACCACAGAGTAGTCAATACTGAGTATGCAGACATTCTTCCAGAGCTCATAGAATATAAATAGAAGTGAAGATTTAAAAGCCTGCCTTATTGAAATAGCTAGGTTCCCCCCCTAAAAAAAAAGTTTTTTTTCTTTTTTTCTGAAATTACAGTCTGACCTGCCTGAACACATCGGAGCTACCTGCCTTAGTGAAGGTTTGTCAAAATACAGGAAATACAATGTGTAAAATGTTAGCAACCTTTCCTTAAGATGTCTCTTGTACTTAACAACTAGTTCCCTGAAGAAAAACAAAACTAAGCAGAACTTGATTTTCTAAATCATATAAACATTTTGTGAGAATTATTTAATGAGCACAATTATGAGCCCCAAGTATTTTTAGTTGGTGAAAATGGACAGCTATCTGATTTAGGAATATGTTTCTATTAAACTGCTATGCAAATTAGACATGCAATTGCATATCTGGGGATAAAGTTATGTCATGCTTTGAGTAGTCAAAATAGCATTACAGTTATGCTTGAATTATAATTGGATAAGGGAAAAAAACTGGCCTGAGCTGTTAAAATATATCAGTCCCTACAACTTCGTTCAACAAGTGTTAGGGCATTCAAGAGCTGACCAGCTGTCACTTTCAGTGACTACAATCAAAATTGTTAATCTAGGAATTTGAGTTTAGCTTTGAAGGCAGCTAAAATCTATTGACTCTTATGTTTTCAGCACTGGAGTTCTTTAGGGATCAAAATATGTATTTATAGCCATGTTCAGAGGTATTTTATTCATACGTACACAAAGTAGTTCAGTTTCTGCTTATATCTACAACTACAGTAAGATCAACAGACAAAATATTTCTTCATCTGTGTGGCCCTGAAGCTTGATCTGGTCATCATTCGTTAGTCCGCACCCTGAAAAGCATACCCTATACAAAATCACATGGAAAAAGAACAATCCAGCTTATTTAAATAACATGTTGTGGCTAACCTATTCACCCAGGACACAGAATTCCAATTTTCTCTCAACACAGTCCGCAACCATGGCACAATTCTGTAAAGAGCATCCTGCTTGTCAAGTTACTGTGTTTTTCACAAAAATTTAAAATATCCTAGAGGCAGCAGAGCTCAGATTCTTTCCCTGTTGGTATTTCTCCACTTTGAAATTAGATATTCAGGACAACAAGAGTTTAAAACCAGGCTGTTACCCAAAAATATATTGTGGAATAAAGTCAGGTAAAAAAGTAAAGAACCTCAGAAAGCCATACATGAACAACACATAATAGCTAAAAATCATAGATAGTCATTATATATTCAAAGATTCAAAATGAACCAAATATTAAAAATCACCTGAAGAAATAACCAGAAGTTTGGAGGTTTTCTACTCTTTCTCTGACCTTTGTTTACAAATGCTACTTCCTGGTGAACTGTCCCTGAAATAACTCTGCACTGCAGTGTGAAACAGATGTGGGACTTCGTCATTTACTGTGCATTTCTTGAGGTTGTCAGCTTGTGTGAGTTTTCTTTTTTATTTTGGCTCCCCTACACCATCTTTTTAAAATGTGCATTACTTATTTAGAACTTTTTAAAAATGCATGTCACTGAGTTGAAAAACTGCTGTGAGTTGATAGCTGTGAGAATTCAAAGCAGGGGATAAATTCTAAGCCTCAAGTATCTTCAACAATTTGGAGAATTCTAGGCAATCTAGGGACACAAACTGATTAATGTTTAACTCTATACAATAAACATGGGGAAAAAGGATTTATTCCCACTGTGACTACTGTGTGATATAAGCAGGTTCTGTGATAGTGCTAAGTATATAGAGGGGGAAGAGAGAAGTACAGTGAAACTGCAGATTTCACTTGTTTTCATTCTTTTTAGCCTAACTGAGAGCAGAAACCAGATTGTATCTACCTAAAATGAAGTTAAAGGTGTCAGTGCCGAACTAGGTTATCTAAGCCACCCTGGGGAACTTCTTCTTCAGCTCAGTCTTAAACAGAGAACAGGCTTAAAACTGCAAGTTGTATTTTTGGTTCCTATTTGTTTTATTTTATACAATACTGAGATAAACGAAATTTAAGCAGAATTACAGTTACAACACTGTACAAAACAATGAAGAATGGTTGGCTAAATTGGTAGGTATCTAAAAAACAAGAGTGTAATCCAGCAAAGCACTTAGGGCTTTAAAGTGCTCTGTGGATGTGAAAGTTCAAGAACGCTATGGAGGAGTCTGCTCTCTAGGTTACTAAGGTGACTTTGACCGCCATCGTGTATCAGGTCTCCAATTAAAACTTTTCTGGCATATACAATTTTACTGTAGTAAATTGGCACCACACCCGTCGGTGTACAGAATCATAGAGTTATAGAATCATAGGGCTGGAAGGGACCTCTGGAGATCATCTAGTCCAACCCCCCTGCCGGAGCAGGGTCACCTTAGAGCAGGTTGCACAGGAACACATCCAGGCAGGTTTTGAATGTCTCCAGAGACGGAGACTCCACCACCTCTCTGGGCAGCCTGTTCCAGTGCTCTGCCACCCTCAAAGTAAAGAAGTTCCTCCTCATGTTTAGGTGGAACTTCCTATGCTCAAGTTTATGCCCATTACCTCTTGTCCTGTCATTGGGCACCACTGAAAAGAGCCTGGCCCCATCCTCCTGATGCCCACCCTTTAAGTATTTATAAGTGTTGATAAGATTCCCCCCTCAGCTGTCTTTTTTCCAGACTGAGGAGACCCAAATCCCTCAGCCTTTCTTCAGCAGAAAGGTGCACCACTCCCCTAATCATTTTTGTAGCCCTTTGCTGCACCCTCTCCAGTGCAGATTAGATCATCAGCCGCCCCCTGTGAAAAGGCATAAAACAGTCTTCCCCTCACATAGCTTGCTGGAAATGTCCAAGTATTTAGCCAAACTGGAGCATGCCTCACTCACTCAAGCTACTGGCCAAGATAGTAAGACTGTAACAAGATAGTAATTAAAGCATGATCAGGAAGTGAGGGGTTTAAATCTTTCCCACTCTGAAATGATTTTGATTTTGCAACATATATTAAGGCTCAGTCTTTAGACTGCTCTGCATAGAAGTTGTCCTCCCAATCTTTTGAAGCTAAACCACTGGACTGTCAGATCCAGCAGAAGAATAAGTAAGTTGTAAAATAACTTCAATGCAATTCTGAGTTCTTACTCAGCTAGGATGGCAAATAAACACTGGGAATAGGCAAGAGAGCATTTTTTTCTTTGAAGTGTTGCTGGATTATTCTCTAGTAGTTTTCTAAAAATACAGAAATACACTCACCTTGTCATGGCCAATTTTACCTCTAAGCCATCATTAAAAAGGTGGATGTCACCCTTGCCAGCTAGACACCCTGGTTTTACATGGAAGACTAACACCTACCTTGACCAAAAGACATTTCTAAGAACTGTAGGAATCCTATAATTCTCAAAATAAACAGAGTAGCATCAACAGTGGTATCAGGTTTAGAAATCAGGTGAAATAGATTATTTTCTGGATCTTGGATTTTTAAACATATAAGTCTTTTTTTTCTATCTCTTTGCGTTTTGGCTAGTGTGGACATCTCAGCAAATGATAAACTGTGTGTTATAAATCTCAAAATTGTTATTCCATATTCCTAATATAGTCTATATTACTTGTAGAAATCTAAGTCAGCGCTGTCAAAGTTTCATTTCCAGAACTGGATAATTCACTTTTAGCTGTTTAGTCTCAGATTCAGTTCTTTTAGTACCTAACTTCTTGCTGAAATCCACAGCCCAATCATAATTTATTCCCACTGCTTTCAGTCCAGCTCTTCACATATATGGAAGCCGCAGAATCTTCAGCAGAACAATGCTGTGGGTTACGTTAAATTATTAGAAATGTAAACTGGTGTCACTTATTCTTCACTACAGCTATAGATCTTTTATTTGGAAAGCTTTTTGGTTTGTTAGCAATTGATATCACATACTTAGTTTTGAAAGAAAACACAAAGTTTTAGTTTAGCTCTTCTCTAAAAAAAAAAAATCACCATGTTGTTCATATTGTTCTAATAGTTATCATAACTCCAGTTACGGAATCAACAAAAAAGGACTTTCAGAAGACATCAAGATACTTGCAGTGTGACCTTTTCTGCAAGCACTGGCTAAGACACAAGTCAGAAACATCTCAATAATATAAGAATTAAAAACTTGACAAAAGCATAAATACATTGCTGATACAGAACTGAATGTTAGCTTTGGCAAAGGTTAGTTTATACCACTTCTGGTGCATTTTTCAAGACAATGGTGTTCAGTTTTTCCATGGCAGTCAGATAGAGAATAGCAGGCAGTCCAAGCAATTATTAATATCTCATAGGCTCTTTCTTCTAGATAAACAGGTCTCACTGTGGTTGAATACAAGCAACAGAAGGCAGGAAAAATAACAGTTCATCTGGCTACTTTGTAGTGTCATGCTACTGAACATTACTGGAGTATTGTTCTAAATCCTCATACCTTGCCAGTGAGCACAGAATTAGGAATTTCAGGCCCAAGTCCTTCAAAATTTTGTGACTTTAGTTTAGCAGTGGTATTTACATTAAACTTTTTCTACCAAAGCTGTTATAACAGGGTGTACAGTCATATCAGTTCAAAGGAAAAGCTGAATAGGCTGTTGGAGGGTGATTAAAGAAATTGTATTCCCAACTCTAGAATTATGCAAATAAAATCATTTTTAGCATTCATTGGGTGCATAAGATGTATTTAAGGATAAAAATACGTCTTAATCCATAGAGAATTACTTCTGTAGAAATAACTGCCAAGAAGACATTTTTAGAATATTCTAATTTATCCAATGTAAATCATAGTTAAACTATAAAATAAACCATGTATAACTGAGAATGTTGAGGGAATTCTATGTAGCTTGAAGACATCTAAACACTTTACCTATTTTTTTCAGATAGCTTTTTTTTTAAAAAAAAGTATGGCATTTAAAATTTAGGATAAACTTGCTAAAGAACAGAAGTATTTACTTTCTTGGATGAGGGGAATCTTCTTTCTTAAAGTCTTCTCATGGTTTTTTCATTGACAGGGTTAGATTTCAGTGCATCATAAAATAATTGGTTAGCGTGATGTCAGCTGACTCAGATGTAATGGCTGAAATTAAAGCTGGTAACAAACATCTTGTATTAATCTCATTAATATGAATGTATATGAATGTCAAGTGTTTGAAAAGATGAAAATGAAATGTGAATAATGCCCACTAAGGCAGAAAGCAATGTTTTAATGCACAGTCAGTTAGCATCTTTTTGACAGCTTTCTAAGCCCCAAAGAACACTCAAGGTGGAGCTGAGCCATAAAAATAGATTGCTCACCCAAACCTAGGCCTCAGGAAGTTTTACGTGGCACAAAAAGACTGACACTGACCATGAACTTATTGTCTTATGAGACAATATTGTCTTATGAGAAGAAGAGACATCTTATGAATATAATTTTTTTTGGCTAAGAGCTTTTTAATTTTTCCCCCAGCATTTTCATCTGCTTCATCTGTTTAGTCTTGGTATTTTTGTAAATAAGTATACCTATGCTTTGCAGAAGGACAGCTGCGCACTTCAGAAAGGAATTCACAATAATCTGTGTACAAAATAATAAGTCAGTAAGAAACACTGAAACAAATTTGTGTCTTAAAGCCTTTCCTTCCAGGGTTTAGGTGCCTAACGGAGCTTCAGTATTTTCAGGATTCATAGGTCACACTTTTAGGTTAAAAGCTGAAAAAGAGGAGTGAAAGTCCCTCCTTCCTTCACAGGATGGTAAAAGTTGCAGATTTGAGCCAAAGTCTCAAATGTCTCAGGGGATTTCTTATTCTTATTTCCTTATGCTGATGAAAAGAATATTTAATAATTCTCTTTAAAGTGACAGCTTCAAGGAAAATGTCTTCCTTACCCATACCTGGATCCAAACTGTGTCAGGCAGAACAGAGATTTGAACAGTCTCACAGCCTGGACGGCAGTCTGCTTTAGTGGGCTGAGCAGATAGATAGAGGAAATTTCAATCTCAAACCAAAAAAGTTTAAGCATCAGATATGTGGCAAGTTTCCTAAGATGATCAAGGACTAAGTATTATTGCATCTACCATACGTATCTAGAGAACAGAATTCTGTAAAACTTGTTTAGTTAGGAACATATGAGTTGAAGAGACATTTGGGATCATGAATTCCAGATTTATATAAATTCCAGATTTATATAAATTCCAGATTTATATAGGTAAGGCAAGGCAAGGCAAGGCAAGGCATACATAAGTATTTAGAATCTTAAGTCCTTTATAAAAAAAAATTATAGATATAACCTGTGGCTAATACCTAGTCTCAAGTTACCTGGAGAGCTAGCTCCTATACAAGTCAACCAGTTTTCTTTTCCGTTACAGACTAAAGAATGACAAGGTCCTGCACCTGTGTCACGGCAATCCCAAACACAAATACAGGTTGAGCAGGGAATGGATTGAGAGCAGCCCTGAGGAGATGGACTTGGGGGTGTTGGTGGATGAGAAGCTGAACATGAGCTGCCAATGTGCGCTCGCAGCCCAGAAAGCCAACTGCATCCTGGGCTGCATCAAAAGAAGCATGGCCAGAAGGTCCAGGGAGGTGATTCTGCCCTTCTGCTCCGCTCTCGTGAGACCCCACCTGGAGTTCTGTGTCCAGCTTTGCAGTTCCCAACAAAAGAAGGACATGCACCTGTTGGAATGGGTCAAGAGGAGGGCCATGAAGATGATCAGAGGGCTGGAGCACCCATGCTATGAGGACAGGCTGAGAGAGTCGGGGTTGTTCAGCCTGGAGAAGGCTCCAGGGAGACCTTATAGCAGCCTTCCAATACCTGAAGGGGGCCTACAGGAGAGACGGGGAGGGACTCTTTATGACGGAGTGTAGCAATAGGACAAGGAGTAATGGTTTTAAACTGAAAGAGGGGAAATTTAGATTAGATATTAGGAAGAAATTCTTTACTATGAGGGTGGTGAGGCACCAGAACAGGTTGCCGAGAGAAGTTGTGGATACCCCTTCCCTGGAAGTGCTCAAGGCCAGGCTGGATGGTGCTTTGAGCAGCCTGATCTAGTGGCAGATGTCTCTGCCCATGGCACAGGGGTTGGAACTAGATAATCTTTAAGGTCCCTTCCAACCCAAACCATTCTATGATTCTATGAAGGATTACAGAAGATTTTTATGTTTTTCTAATTGCTTCAAATGAATCAATTAATACTCTAAATTCCAGACAGTTTTCATTAGTTTATTTATAGGCCTTGAAAATTTGCATAACATTACCATGGCTGATGATCTTTACAAGAAATGTCTAAAATGGGATTTGAGGCGCATTTTAAATTGCAGATATTTTGAGGAAAATATGTCACTTTAATTGTTTCTGTGATTGTATCTGTGATCCAAGTTTCCTTGATGAAATCACAGAAAATCTGCTAATTAGATTTGTACCTCTGTCCCATATTGGAAAACAGATCTTTGACTTGTAGAAGTCTATGCTTTTACACGTTTTCAGGTTTCCCAAGGAATTAGAAAACTTATTTTTTATTTTATATTTGCAATATTAAATTAAAAAAAAATCTCTGCACCCAAAAAATAAGTATAAATACAGAATTTGAATACATATTTATACTATATATTCATATAGGTATTTATATTAAATATACTACATTTTATATATGAACATATATACATGTATTGTATTTATCTACAGATAGGGTTTTTTTATGTGCTTGAGACCACACAAAGAAAGATTTTTCTAACCAAAGGGAAATTCTTTTATTTTAAAGTATAAACCAGAGGATTTTCCTCCTCCGTTATATACTTGTTTTGAGTAAAAGCAGGATGTGAGATTTAATGAATACCTCAACCAAAGTAGCTTCCAAGTCCATAAGATATTGTACCCAAAGATTGTCCTAATTATGAGGTTATAACTATTTTGTGTCATGCAGGAATTGCAGGTTCTGTGTGTTTCCTGGTGAAGGACGAACGTGGTAAAGGTATGTTCCTGTCCATTAAAATATTTGTCTCTGAAGGGGAAAAAAAAAAAGAAGTAGTAAAGATAATGAAAAAGAAAGATAAATATGTCAGCAAGATTTTCTAATTCAGTTGCTCAGTAGTTATCATGGTGGACCTGCTCTCTCCTTTCAGACTGTAATTTGATTTTGGATTACAAATTTTGCAATTTATAACGTAATTTTTTACATTATATTTAAGTTTCATTTTGGACACTTTGTTATAATCAGTTGTGTTTTCTGGAGTAAAATACTGTGCTACATAAATTTTGAAAGCGGTATGACTGTACTGCAGTAAAAGTCAGAATTTAATCTTAAATATTTTATTGTAGAGAAAGTCATTGTTAGCAGTGCAAGATGTACAGTTGTATTTCAAAGCTATATAGGTCTTAAGAAAATGTAGCATAGGTCCCACCCAATGTTAACACAGGAAATTACAGTTTAATTTTCAAATCTGAATTTGATATCAGAGTCAAAATCTGACATTTCAGATTCTCTTTCTTATGTTTTCCCTTGCAATGATCTTTCTTCTCCAGAAAATAAACAAGCAAATAAATAAGCATACGTTCTATGCATATACATGAAGATAGATATGTTCAAGACACTTAATTTGCTGCCACCATAGTGGTTTAAGACTTTGAACCTTATCCTGATGATGCCAGGTACCACAAAAATGAACAGTCATATGTATCAGAAATCCTTCCAAGGTGAATGGGTACTCCTGCAAGCTGAAAACATTTCCTTATCTCCTTACCCATTTCCCTATCTCCCTACCTGTCTTTGTACTATGATGATAGGATAGAGTCTTCAAGATAAAATAAATTATTCCCTTTTCTGTATTTTTTTTCTTTCTATCTTTATATCTATATATTTTTTTCTATATACCTAGATATAGATATAGATTTTATAGATACAAATTTAGGTATAGATGATATAGGTATAGATATATCGTTGGAGATATATTTTGAAGTTCTGATCCAAAAGTTTAGACATAGTATTGGATGGAGATAACATCCTGATATTAAAATTGTAGTCTGATATTCCCGAAATTTATGCAGTGCAGATGTGAAATTCTCTTTTACAACCAATGGTTGTCTGTGTAATTTCTAGCTTTGGCTTTGTAATTAGAAAGGCAACTGATTTTAAAATTTGTTTCCTCAGAAAAGTATTTTTTTATTTTAGCAAGAATACAAATTTAGACATAATTTCTGGGTTCATATTTATTTCATTGAAATTCATTCATTACTTTTGCTTGACAAATCACTGCATCCTGCAAATATAAGAAACTGTATGGTTTTTTTGTTTCTTTGGCTTGATTTGGTGATGTCATAAATACAACAAAGAGAAAGCATAAGTAATATAATTCCATTTTTTCTCTGTTTGGAAAATCTATTATAAATGTAAAATTTTTTATCAATATCTGTCTGTGACTCTAGCAATGTTTACAATAAACAAGATCCAAGAAATCCTTAATCTCAGTGACAATTATCTTGTTCATCTTGCTCATCATTACTCTGCTCTTCTACCTCTAACATATTTCCAGAGTGAACTGACTGCTACTGAAGAGACTTTGAATTATGACAACCTATTTCACCTGAAAATTGGAGCAAAGTTACAGTAAGCTTGATTTTATGGCATTGCACTCTACAGTCTAGAGAAGTGTACATTTTTTTTCCGATAATAGATATTTACTCATTCCTTTAAGTGATATCATTACAGTTTAGGTTGTTCAGAATCTCCTAGTTCAAAAGCACACACAGAATTACTGTCTCAGCCACAGGTAATGAATTGACTGTAAGGAACTAAATGCACATGTAAAAATAAATCTTTTCTACTTGCAAACTAGATGAGTATATTGTTTTCAACTAAGCAGAGGAAATTATACAAAGCATAGCTGAGAAATCGAACAAATGCAAGCTAAAAATGCAAGGAGATTCTGAAACCATACTCTACAAATTTCTAAGCAAAATCAATTTGAAGGTCTCTACAAAACCCAAGGGCACAACTTGCTCATCCCAGACTTACATATATCTCACATAACCATTTTTTTAGGGACTGTAGGCAAATAACTTCATAATAAAGGACTCTCAGATGTTTACAGCTTTATTGTTCCTTTACCACTTAACCACACTAATGTCAGAAACCAACCAGTCAATAAACCACACTAATTTCAGAAACCAGTTCTCATTTTTACTTGTCATGGCTAGCCAGAAATAGATAAACAAAAACATTTCAAACCTCATAAAGGCTTTGATATTGATGAATTCACTTGCTGCCGTTCTTGCCCTTTGATTGTGCATCTCAATCTTTGCAATGTTTTTTTGCAATTTTAATTTGCTACAGATTGCCTTAGCTCAAAAATGTGGTGTTCCACTATTGTCAATGGACTTGAAGTGTCAGAGTGCACTCAATAGACCAATCAGGAAGCCTGTTTGATCTTTAGAAGTGATTACGAGTTTACATCAGAAACGGCAGTCTTCTACATATACTGTTGGGTTCAAAGGTGCACGGTGCCTTGACAAATGTGAACACACATTCCTGCGTTTTATATAAGTAAAAGTAATATTATTACAATTTAGCGGTGAGTTTGAACCTGCTCTGGCCCTTTTATTACTCAAAAGTCAGAACAAATTACTGAAAATGTGGACTTGCCAAGCACTGAACTTGCAGAAGAAACAAGGAGAAGAACATTACAAAAAAGGACTGAAAACTAGTAGAAATAGAGGAACAGATCTAATAAAGGATATTTAGGGGGAAAAATGCTTCTAAGATAAGAAGAAATAGGAAAAATACTGTATAACAGGATGATACAAAATATAACGTGGAAGAGAAATGACATCTTACATGATGTCACATAACTTGACTTCAGCAAGGAATTACTCCACTATCCTATATTATCCTCATAGCAGAAATGACGAAGCACAGGCTGGATAACTGGAAAACTGGAAAATAAGATGAGCAGAAAACTACATAGATCACCATGCTCAAAGTGTGGTGATCATTACTACAATGTTCATAACTAGTGCTTCCCTCAAGGATCAATGCTTGAGCTACCACAGACTAATGCCTTTACTAAAACCTTGAATGATGTCATGGAGTCCACACCAAGCAACTTTGCAAACAATACCAAATACAGGGGAGCAGTCAGGATGGCGGAGCGTAGGGCTGCTATTCTGATGGAGTACAACAGGCTGGAAAAATGATTGGCAGAAATCTCATGAAGTTCAGCAAAGGCAAGTGAAAAGTCATGAATTTGGGCAGGAATAATCCCAAGCACCAGTACAGACTAGACACTGACTGCCTATAAAGCAGCTTTACAGAAGGGGACATTTGGTCCCTGGTAGATGAGCTGAAACATAAGCCAGCAATATATCCTTTTAGCAAAGACAGTTACCAACATCTTGAGCTGCATTAGTGTGATGGCAGTCTGTGAGTGGATGGAAACAATTTTTTTCCCTCTATTTACCACTTGTGAGGCTACATATGGAGTGTCGCATCTGATTTTGAACTTCCCTGCACAAGAAAAAAAGACATTGACATACTGGAACGCATCCAGCAAGGAGCCATCAAACGTTCAGGGGACTGAAAAACATAAAGCACAAGGAAAGGCTAAGTAGACCGTGTTTTGCTCAAACTTAAAAAGAGAAAAGAAAAGGGAGATGTTAATGCTAATGCCTAACAGCAGAGCTTAGAGAGGTGGACCCAGAATCTTCTTAAAGGTGTGCAATGACAGGGTAAGAAGAAATAGACAATAGTTACAACACAGTATATTCTCACTTGATGCAGGAAAAAAGTGTTACCACAAGGATAGTCGAATACTGGGAAGGGTTTCTGAGAAAGGTGTGGAATCTAGTGATACACAAACCTTGGCTGGGCAAGGCCCTCGACAATGTGATAGAACTGGCCCAGCTTTGAGCAGTGGGTTTTTGGTGCGTTAACCTTGGGCAGCAGCCCACTCACTCTCCCTCCTCAACAGGATAGAGGGAGAAAATATGACAAAACTGCTTATGGGTCCAGATAAAGATGGACAGATCACTTACCATCATGAACAAAATAAACTCAGGAAAAATAATTTATTACCAATTAAAATAGATTTGCGTAGTGAGAAAAAAAAAGATAAAAAATTAAAACATCTTCCCCTCCGTCCTAACCCTCTGTTTCACAGGCTCATTTTCACTCCTTCCACTCTGTGTCCTGCAGTGGATCCATTTTGGAGCTGGTCCCTTCCAACTTAAATCACTCTGTGATTTTGTGGTCTTGTGTTTATGGTAGGCAAATGGAAAGATGAAAGAAAGAGAATTACACACACCGCAATGACACCTTTATGGTACAAGCAGATATAAGGGAACATAAGGAGGAGAGAAAGAAAAAAGGAACAGCTGCTCATCAAACTTGTGTCAGTATATATGAGAATTCCACAGTAATCGTTATCACAGAGAAACTACGGAGGTTCCTTTGTGCATCTTTGTTTGCACGTATGTGCAAATAATATGCATTTAAGAACAAAACGCATACTTTGAAATATTCAGAATTGTGATATTAAATATTTTTACATGGCATTGTTGATGACATGTAAAGACATCTTCACTGACTTGAAAGGATGGTTTGCAAGACTGATTAATGCATTGAAGAAGTAAATATAGGGCTCTGTTTCTTTATGAAATGAGAATGCGATGTGGAAAAAGCACATGTGTATAGATACAAAGATATTATACTTAAAATAAATAGTGACTTTTTGATGAATTATTACAATTTTAGTGCATCTATGCCTCAGGAGACTGTAACAGCACAATGTATGTCAGAAGTATAGTAACAAAGAAAAAAATAAGAGATAAGTGTTGTTGCAGAATAACTTCTTTTTTGAAATGCCAGTATTGTCTCTTGATCTTTGGAAAAAATAAAAGCAATCAATCTAAAGTTTAAGTATCTATTTCCAGATTACACAGAAAGTATGGTTTTCATAAAACAGGTAATAGCAGTGCTCTTCTTTAGCTTAGCTCTAGTCACTACTGTGATTCCCAATTTCAAACTACCCTCCAGGGAAATACCCACAGACATGTCATCTGGGCTAGGAGTGCAGTCATCACTACTGAGAACCATTTCTCATGCTTGTCACTCAGCTCTTTAGAAGATACACATCTACATATTATATGTCACATATATTCCACACACTGCAAACAATCACCTCAAACTTTCAGTCTGTACAGAAAAAGATGACTATTTGCAATGATTCATTTTGTGATTTTAATTGAAATAAAGTCCAAGCAACCTATGAAGTGCTTAACTCTTGAAACTAGTTTAAATGCATTGTTTAACACTGAAATTAGTTGTTATAATCCATTTCTTACAAAATATCATAAACTGAGAGAGTTTTCTAGTGATATAATTTTATATTATTGAGGCTATGTGCACACAGGATTATTGAAAGCAGTTTTAGAAATACAATACCATTGTCAAAGGAATTTCATGTTTTTTGCTGAATATGAGAGCCCTGTATAATTTGTCTAATCAGTTGAAGGATTTCATATGTCAATGGATTTGACTTACTGATGTTTTATTTGACAAAACAACTATTTAAGTACAGACTTGTAATCATAGAATCTTCATGGTTGGAAAGGACCTTTGAGATCATGGAGTCCGACCATACACATAAAAACCCCCCCACAATCTCTGCCACTAGAGCATGCCCTGAAGTGCCAAATCTACACGTTTCTAAAATACCTCTAGGGGTGGTGACTCAACCACCTCCCTGGGCAGCCTGTTCCAGTGCCTGACCACTCTTTCAGTAAAATAATTCTTCCTAATATCTAATCTAAACCTCTCCTGCCGCAACTTCAGACCATTTTACATTTACTTACCTGTACACACAGTATCCCCAACATCTGGGCTGGATTGGTTGCAGTCCACAGCTTTATTTTTTTTATGAAAGTAGATTTCTGTCTTTACATTTTTCTTTCCTAGAAACCAAGGCACAGAACAGTATGGTGCATTTATAGATCTTGCTTTAATATGGAGCTGTGGTGAAGCTACAATATTTATTACAAGGCATTCATTTTACAACTGCACATGAAAATTTAGAAAACTATTCTTCCTCGCTTTCATTTTCTCCCCATTTCTCTCTTTCTTCCCATTATTTTAATGCTTTTTGTTACGTAAGCGAACACATATACTTCTCCATACCTTAGTTTCTGCTTCTCATTTTTGCATACCACTTTTTCTGTTGTTTAGTCCAACCCCAGCAGATGCAAAGTTACATTTCATGAACCTTCAAAAAATATACAGTAGGTTTCTGCACAATGCCAGCTGTCTCCATTCAACTTAAACTAAGCTCATTGGAAACTGTGAAAAACTCTAGGCCGGTTAATGGACTACAAAGCAGCAGGAGATGGTTAAAATATTCTACTACCAATTTGGAGTAATTGCTGTTACTCTGATACACATTATTGAATTAGCAGATGGAGACTAGGTTTTAATAATTTCTTAGCTTTCAACATTGTTTGCCCATTCTTGAATGCTTATTTTCCTCTTCACTATGCTGCTCATTAAACTTGGTATCATTTATAGAATTTGTGGTATTAAAGCCTCTATTTTCACCTTTTGTCCAGCAACTATCAGAACATTTCATCTATAAGACTGTAAGGATTTACAGATTAATAAACTACGTAGGATGTTGGATGTTCTGTGTGTAAATACTAAGTAGCTATAATCCTCTCTACAGAATATGGTGTAATTCCAGAATGACGTATATTAGAAAATCACAGAACTACCATTTTAAGATCACTTACTTCATCTTAGTGCTTCATTTTTATCAGACCTCTAGGAAACATATCCAAAGACAATGAAATTGGAATTCTATACCTTTGAAACAAAGACTATATTCCATACATACATAACATACCCCTAGGACCTGAGGTAACCTATGTGTTTATAATACTTCAAAAAAAATAGTTTCAGTTGTATTTGTAGTGCAAAGGAAATGCTTGAATATATGACTTCTACTAATGAAATCAAGAACTTTGCCATTTACTGAAGAAGTGGAATCCAGAGGAAGTATTGTAAATGCTAACGTTAACGAATATGAATGTTCAAATAATTAACAGGAATCTATATGATGTAATTAGACAAAATTTATGTAACGGTGTTTATGCTTCAGTTGTTAAAGAAATCTTGTACCTTTTTGACTCTGGATGGGAACAAATAGCATCCTGGGCTGTATCAGAAATAGTGTGGCTAGTGAATCTAGAGAAGCGATCGTGCCTTTGTACTTGGCACTGGTGAGGCCACGGCTCGAATACTGTGTTTAGTTTTGGGCCCCTCAAAGACATTGAGGTGCTGGAGCATGTCCAGAGAAGGGCAATGAAGCTGGTGAAGGGTGTAGAACACAAATCTTATGAGGAGCAGCTGAGGGAACTGGGGTTGTTTAGCCTAGAGAAAAAGAGGCTGAGGGGAGACCTTATCGCTCTCTACAACTACCTGAAAGAGGGTTGTAGCAAGGTGGGTGTTGGTCTCTTCTCCCAAGTAACAAGTGATAGGACCAGAGGAAATGGCCTCAAGTTGCACCAGAGGAGGTTTAGGTTGGATATGAGAAAAAATTCGCAACTGAAAGGATTATCAAGCACTGGAACAGGCTGCCAAGGGAAGAGGTTTTAAATACCCCTCTGTAGGTATTTAAAAGACATGCAGATGTGGCACTTAGAAACGTGGTTTAGTGGTGGACCCGCCAGTGCTGAGTGAATGGTTGGACTCAATGATTATAAGGGTCTTTTCCAACCTAAAAGATTCTATGATTCTAAAACACAAACGTCTTCTGTGGTATTTTTACTTCCCGTGAAACCTCTGATACCAGATCACTGTCAGAACCAGGACAAGTTGGAGCCTATAATCAAGTTATTAAATCAGTTCTACTTTCCACATTTTGTAGGAGAGTGTATGTTGGTGTTTTCATAGAACTTTCCAATCAAAGACCTCAAACCATATTCAAATATTAATGCATGATTATTCAGAACAACTCAAAAGAGAGAGATTTAAATATTGAAAAAATGAATAACAGAGAAAAAGATTACATGATCCAAAACTGAAAATGAATCAATATTTCTGCTTAATTCCAGTGTAAATGTATACCTTCAAGTAAGTTTTCAGTCCTGAAGTAAGAAATCATACTGGACAACAAGGGCACTGTTCATTGACTTCATCATCAGTGTGAACATCATCTAGTCTAATTATTTTATCTTTTACTTTAATGTTAGCTATATTCCCATCCTCTTATGAAGCGAATGGTGCTAAAATTCAATCTTTTTTCTTTTAATTGGCATTTGGACATCATGTAAATCAAAACTCTCTTTTCTGATTCAGACCTGCTGGTTTAGTTTTTCATACAGCACAGAGAGCCTTCAATAAAACACATACAGACACAAACTTATTTCCTCACTCCCCATCCTCCTCTCTTTCTCTTTCTCTCCACACTGAAGAAAAAAAGAAGGGTCACTTTTCATGTCTCCTTGAATGAGTTAACTACGTGTTTTGCCTGTCTCACTTTGAGCATTTAACTGTCATAAGGGCAGAGCAAGGGCCTTTTCATACATTTTGAAATAATACATTGTCTCTTTGTAGATAGCACTGTCATTTGTTTTCATTTTGCCAGTATGTCACTCTTCAGATTGAAATATATATTAAAGGGAAAGTCCACTTTCTGAGAAATGTAACAAAACGGATGAGTTTTCTTAAACCACATTTTATCTGAAACACAATCTTTTAGTACAAATAGTATGATGGATTATAAAATATATTTTGAAATTCAGTACTGTTTTGTTGATTATATTATTGTAATTCCAGAGGAGAACACAGGGGACAAGTTGTCTCCTTGTCAACATTTCAGCTTCATTATATGAGCTTGTCTATGTTTTATGTATTCTCAGAAATAACACTCTGAAATATTTTATATGAATACATAAAATATGGTTTTCCTCATATTTATTCTTATTATATATGTTATTGAAAACTTTCTTTCCCTGCAACAGCAGTTGAAAGAAGAATCAAATATTATTTTTGCTTTGGAGAACCCAATGGTCAAGAATATAGAGAGGTTTGGATATGACTTACTATTTACCTGCTCATTTGAAAGCAATTGCTGAAATATAACTCATTCTACAGTCTCAGTGTCTGCATGTGTGTTGCTGTGCTTCTATGTATTTACAAGCTCTCATTACCAAACTCCAGAGACTCCAACAAAGAAAAATTAGAGTCCAGAAATAATATTCTAGGCTATGTTTAGACTTAATAAGAATACTATATGTTATCTTCACAGGATGCAAAAGAAAGAAATGCATGTCTGTATTGTCATTTTAGTCTTTTCTTGCCATCTTTGATCCATGGGACAGCAACAGACATAAGGCTGTATTGTTTCTTAATGGAGAGTAATTTTTAGAAAGCATTCTTTACAGAAGTTGGTGTCAGCTCTGAATAAACATTTGCCCACTTTTTCTTCACACAATTTGGAAGTGTCACAGAATCACAGAATGGTTGAGGTGGAAGGGACGCCTGCAGGTCATCTCGTCCAGCTCCCCTGCTCAAGCAGGGCAACCCAGAGCCAGTTGCCCAGGAACATGTCTAAATGGCTTTTGAAAATCTCCCAAGAAGGAGACTCCACAACCTGCCTGGGCAAAAGACGGTAGATGTCTTGACATTTCTTCTCAAAATTAGTTTAGGTGATATCTTGGTGATAAGTTTAAAAAAATTATTTTACCTTGTGTTTTTCACTTAGTTCACCATCTTTTCCCTTCCTGTTTGACTTAATTCTATTTTATCTCCATTCAGTGACTAATGTTAAGTGGTCAATCAAATGCTGGCTTGACTTCTCATTATCATCTGTTTTTTATGTTTGTGTGTGCAAATACGTGTCTGACTTTTTTATACACAGATATGTTTATAAGCATACAAAATCTCATAGGTTGTTCTTCAGCTGATAATAATGGTACCTATACACATGTAGCAATTAACAAGTAGATCATTTCTGACCTAGCTGATCTACTGCCAGGACTAAGAATGATATCTGACTTAAATGTAAATTTCTTTAATAGTAACTCTTCCTCTGTGTAGCACTGCCAGCTACTGGATAGAAAATGATTATATATTTATTATTGAGAGTCTAACATTATTTAGTCTGTTCCAGCTGAGACGTTTCTTTAGTGTACTGGAATAAGATCAGATTTTGTTTTCTGTTTGTTTGTGGTTTTTTTTCAAGATCAGATTGTGATTTTTATAACTTGTGATCTCTCTGTCTATCTATGTATCTATCTGTCTATTTGAGAATTAGCCAAGGATCAGAGTGTCTGAGATTAAATGGAGTCATGGATCATTGAAGGTTAAGCCTGCCGCAGATGATCAAAATGTTTGCATATTACACATCCAAAAAGGAGTGATAAACCCATATTTTGATCTTGCAAGATCAGAATGGTAACTCACAGAATGCTTCAATGGAGCACAGAGCAAAACACATTTGGAATGAGATTATGGAAAATTGACAGTTATGTCTTGGTTTACACCACTTTTGAAGGTTGGGGTTTTTTGTTATTTTTTTAATTTTTTTTTTAAGAAGATCTTTCAGAAATGTGTATACACTTACCATGTTTCTCCAGGGCACATAGGCCCTGCATCTAGACAGTAGTAAGAGCAATAAATAAAATATCTATTGGGTTTTTTAGTTAAAATAATTCTTTCTAAGTGGCCTCTATCCATCTGTTTTAGTTACTCCTACTTATACCCATTTGAGTATTTCTTTTCTGCTTTAACTGACTACATCCGTTTACCACAGTAATCTCTTCTTTGTCTTTAGTATGTTTTTCTCACAGAATTAATACTATATTAACAATTTTTGTGTTCATTAAAAACTGTATAAGACTTTAATAGATTAATGTGAGACGTCTCTGAACTTTCATCTCTCTTCTTTAGTTAGTATACATGTGATATGTTGAAAATGCATAGTAAATTGAAATAATAAAACTTCCTCTATTGCATGTATATTTGAGTGTATACATCATTGCAAACACAAAATAAATAAACAATGTTAGCTCTACGGAGATTTTTGCATAGATTTAATGATTCATCATCGTAGGCAGGATGACCTACAAAATTGCTCTATAGAAGGAGATTTATACAAGTTATATGCCAAGAATAAGACAACTGCTTTGAAATATATACAGATTCTATATTCTGAGTCAACGCACACTTGGATTTCTTTGTCTTGCTCCATTGATGACAAGACATATACTAAATTCTCAAAGAAAAAAGGCTTTTCAGGATAGAGAATAATAAAAAAAAAAACTGTTACCATTGGAGTCCTAGTGTTTTCTCCTTCAAGAGAAATCCAAGACAGCAGATTACATAATGTGGTGTAGTGTGAGAAAAGTTGGAGTAAGTGACCTTTCATTTTCACATGATTCTGAGATTCAAGATTTCTGATATAGCTGATATAGCCTATCATCACCACAGTTTAGCAGTACCAAAGGATTTACCACAACCTTTTGAAGCATCTATATTATTAATGCAATTGTGAAAGGTACAGATTACAAACAAAATAATTCTTTAACTTTAACACTATTACATTTTAAAAAATATCATCATTAAAATGAAAAAAAAGCCTGTATGGTGTGATGGAATGTTATGTTTCTAACATACACAGTATTTTCCTACATCTATTTCTTTCACTTCAAATAAAGAGAAAAAAGGGTGTTTGAGGAAGATAAGAGAAAGAAAAAACTTTTACAAGCAAACCTGGCAAACATTTTTAAATTATTCCAACACAGTATATCTGTCAGAATCTAGAATTACTGTAAAACATTGCAGTAATTTTTACAATATTGGTGAATGATCAAGTGGATGCATTAGCTAAAATGAAAGAAGCAGCAAATATAAGTAATGGGAAAACATAATCTTGATGGACAGTAAGTGCATGTGATTGGAGTAAAAGTCAAAAGAGGGTATGCAAAAATTGTTGTATCTATTGACATGGTTTGAGTACAATATTTCTGGCCTACTCCTGCAATAAGCTCTAAGTATGCTTAGAAAGAGAAAAATACATATATGCAGACTAGTACAGTAAGAACAAAAGAACATTGGGATGCTAACTACACTAAATAACACTTAAGAACTTCACAGCAATTTCTGTTTTCCTAGACATTATATTCTCTGTGTGCGGAATGTTTGCACATGTATGAATATGCAAGCAGGCAATCGCACGTATGCTTTGTTAGGCTTCTTAATTCATTACTTTTTAGAATGTGATATACATCAGCTATTGCAAAGAGAGCTTCTCAAAAGTGTCTCAGCTGAAATTGTGTGTATAGATTATTTTGCAAATTAGAACGCAAATGAGGAGAAAGGATAATGTTGGTTTTTTCCTTTTTTTTTAATTAAAAATAAAAATAGCCTTTTTTTTGTCACTTTAAGCAATGAGCAATTAGAGAAAAAGGATGTATGCTACCATAAGTACTTATGTGAAAATATAGCCTTTTATTTTTTCTCCCTAACCAGCAACATTCTGTGCATTTAGATCAAATTATATGATCAAAACCATATTTTTATCAAGGTTGCCTTTAAACAAAAAGAAAAGAACAAAGTAAAATATTTCATCAAGCTTCAATCTTGTAAACTCCACAAAATTAAAAAAAAAAACCCGAGGCAGAACAAAGCTTGTTTTTCTGAAAAGGCATCGTGCTCTGTCTTTACTGATGAGGATAATAGTTTTTCGTCCCCTAATGATTTTAACTGAGCAGTCCTAAAAATACATTTTAACAAACACACTCAGTATCTCAGAGTTAGAAAACATGCACGGACCCAGTCTAGACCCAGCCTATTTAGAAGCGTTCTAAGCTAGCAACTGTCACTTTGCAGCTAGTCAAGAGGAAAAAAAGTAGGTGAAGTCATAATATTTCTCCTCTGTAACTCGTTTAAATCAGTTAGGTAGGCCCTTGCTGATGGAGACTGGAGTGTGGTATTATCTTGACTGTTTACAGTTTAGCATGAATATGGGGGAGGGCACAGTGAAGAGTTCTTGAACCTACACCTGCTTGATATCATCCTCATTGTGAGGAGCAATTCCTAGGGAACGGTGTGCTTTTCTAGCTAGAATTCTTGGAGCTCATTAACCAGCTTAAAACTCAACTGCTGGGAAATGCATTACTTCAGCTAACATTTGGACATGAGTCAGTTTTATATATAAAACACATAAAAGACTTACTACCTCTGAACCTTGTCTTTGCTTTAGAGATAGAGTTCTGACTCCAAAGCAAAGAGAAATTCAGCTTCTGGTAATGGACAACTTCATTTCAGCAAAAAATTAGAGTTATAAAAATAAGAAAATCAGTGATGTAGAAGACATTAATTTCTCTTCTCTAGCACTATTAACTACAACAGGACTAGTTAAGTAGATAAAGGAACTTAACTGTATATGGCAAAAACAGGCATCTAGTCAGAGCACCTGCCGTGGCGAGGAAATCTAGCATTTACTACAGAATTGCAAGGTAAACAGGTTTTGTGGGCAGAAACTAAAAGGAAAAACAAAAGCCCTTTCCTATAGATAGGGTATAGGAAGTGTTTTCCTTACGGAAATAAATAAACTAAGACACCGGTCTACCAATTCTATGTATTTTTAAGACACATGTCACAGTAATTTATAAACACAAACATTCTTGTTTGCTTTTTATTCTCTATGATTCTTTTTCCCTACACTTTCATCTTTTCCTCTGTTGACTTAAAGATAAATCCCAGTGGTACACTGTTTCTTTCTTTTTTGCTCACACTGTAAACCAAGATTCAAGAAGCACAGAAGAAAAGATTTTCCTGTTGCTACCATCATAAAAATATCAAAGTGTGGTGATATAATTTTTGAAGTACACTGTCCAGCAAGGTATATTCTTTTTTACTGTAAGTCTTACAAGGAATCTTGACCGTACATTTATCCAATATTTTAATAAGCATCATCTGACACAGTATAACAGCTTCTCAGAAGATAACAATAATAATACATTTCTAGTTATTGGAAACATGTACCTTTCTGGTACATATCAACGGAAGAAGTTGATAACAAATTGCAGAAATCAATCTTAATCTAACTTTTAATACATGTCTAGAAAATGTTTTACTTTCCCCCATAGCACACAACAGATAATCAGTTTATTGTAATGAAAAGAGAATATTTGTCGGGGTAAAGGAAATGAAGAATTAAACCCAGGGTTTGGCATGAAATAGAATCAAGTAAACCAATGTAAAATAGTGATAATGGAAATATTCTTCAGTAATCTAGATATGAATCTACTGTAGAAATCCTAAAATACTATGTGAATGGAAAATATTGATTAAAACTAAATAATCAATTCATAATAAATTGATTTCACATGATTTCCAGCAGCAGGGTACCTAAGTCATACTTTCTTATGGTTGCTGGTTATGAAAAATTCTCTTTTAAACTGCTACTTAGTGAAACCTACTGAAAGTGAATACATTCTGTGTTTGCAAAAATTTATGATTTGTGTCACTTGTAATTGGTTAAATTTTATGCTATCATTTAATTTTCCTGAATGAAATTCTCAAATGTATTTTCGGGCAAAGATTTAAAATTAGTCAATTAGAATTTTTATCTGTTGGAAATGAACATAAAAGTTGGGATAGAAAAGAATATAATTGAATTCATTAAGACGTTACAGTCAGATCCTATGGCTAACATAAGAGTTTGTCTATTAATATCCCAGCCTGGGGGGTGGGGATGTGCACGCGCACACGTGTGTGTGTTTGGGGCAGGGGAAACGTCAGGGAAAGGACTAAAAAAAAAAAAATTAGTAAAAAGCTGCTCTGATTGGATGAATTACATTGACATTTACTGTACCAGAAATTTATGGAAACATTAAAGCTATTAGCTGTCAGTCATTTCTGTGAATAGTTCTAAATTAAGGTTATAGAAAAAAGATTTGTGTAGCTTATTTTTTTTAAAGTGACTTTTACAGAAGCCATAGAATTGTTTAGAAAGTGCTGCCATAGAAAGTCTTTTATTTCTGTCCCCCCCCTCCAAAAGTACAGTGAGGCATTGAGGACTACAGTATTAATCTAAACATCCCTGTAGGGAAGTGAAAAGGGAAGAGAACTTGAGGATCAGAAATATGGAGCAATTCAGTGTGCAAACATACAATTTAAAAAAGCAATTTTTTTTTTCCCCTAAAACCTGAAATTTGGAAAGGTCAAACTTATTTTTACAACTTATTTTTCTTAAGAAATAAACAGTTTCACCATCGTGCTAGAAAATGCTCTTTCTTTATTGTTATCTTCCTTGAGAACCCTCTGCCCTGGAGATAATTTCTGTAATTTACTGAAAGAGCAGCTGGAAAAAGTAGAGAGAGTGATGGAAATTCAAACACCTATGAAGTTGGAGCCTGTGTGCTTGAAGGAAACTCCTTAAAGATTAGTTATTTAAGCTATCCCATAAACCTTGTTCTGATGATTACTTTTTCTCAAACTGTTGATAACATATCCTGATGGTATCTTTTCACAGCTTAGGTAACTGTCTCTCACATTTTGATTATTATTTTTAATTTATTACACAGTGCTAAATGGGGCTCACCCACCATCACAAATGTATCTGTTGCAAGTGAAAAGCCAATCAAGATGTCTGAAAACTGTTTGTCATTTAACTATTAAGTTGAAGTGAAAGGCTGTTATGTCAACCAAATGATTAAAGGAGAAAGATAAAGCTATAAATCTAAAGCAAAAAAGAATTTCAAAAGAAGTTTGACTACTAATGCATGACATTTAAACTGCGCAACTAATTATACAATCTTTTTATACCTTTTAATAATTGTTATGCACACAAATCTAAGGATACTTACTTAAAATTCCATATAAAGTATATCCTTATGAGGTCTCTAGTATCTGACCCTGACTACAGCATACTGGAAGGTGATGGTGTGTTACACAGAGTCAGAGTGCAGACTGTAATGGGCTTTGCACAGTAAAAATCTATCACATTCTTCACATCAGCTCAGTATGTAAGCCTGTTTACTGCTGTAGGCATAGCTTTTGATGCCTCCTTAGCCTTGTCTGCTTTTCCTGCCAAAGGGCACATGGTGTTCATTGTTCAGATATATTTGTCCCCTTCCTCACCATGCTGTCCTTTTCTTAAGAGCTCAGATGGCTTGTCCCCAAGTTAGAGTAAACTTTTTATGCCTAAGGGTATTTTGAAGTTCTTCTTTCAGTCAGTCTCGCTTCTTTCATTCACATTCCTCTCTGCCCATGAACCATTGCACTTGGCAAACGCCTTTTGCCATGATGAAATGCCTGCTTATTGTACCATGGACATCAGCTGAGGCATTTAAGTGGATAAGCTTTTTCATACTGAAAGACCTCGCATAAAGCACAATGTTATTTTGGTGAGGTTTTGAACCCACACCTGCTAGGTTCAGCTTCAGCTAGCTCTTACTTTGGAAATGCAAAGAACTGTCACTGCATGTTCATCCTTTCCATGCCACTCACAATTTGATAGACTTCAGCTGTCTCTTTTCAACACTGAAATTCGGACCTTAGTCTAGGTGTTCCTTACATAGGGAAATCATGCTGTAGTCCTAATCATCCTCTTCACCTTTTCTGCTTCTGTCACATACTTTTTGTTGAGGGACTTGCTCACAGTAATGCAAGCGCTATATGAATTTGAAACCAAAGCAGTTGATTCAATTTAAGGACAAACTTTTTCACTATGAAGACAGTCAAGCACTGGAGCAGGTTGCCCAGAGAGGCCATTCATTCTCTGTCCTTAGAGGTTTCCAAGAGCTCTCTGGCTAAAACACTGAATAATCAAGTCTAATTTCATACCTGTCTCTACTTTGAGCAAGAAGATTGACTAAAGACGTCCAGAGGTCCGTTGCACTCTGAATTATCCTGTTATCATATCCTATTTATTGAAGGGCATAATTCTTTTTCTCCAGTCCTAAAAAAATCACAATAATTTTATCTTAATTTCTTTGTCTCTACTGAATATTGGTAAGAGTTTTATTAAAACTTTCTAGCACAAATAGAAATGCTTTGTTTTTAAAATCAACAGCCAGCTCTAATCCCATTGTTTTATACGTAAGGTTAAGATTGTTATTTCTAATGGACATCAATCATTAATTCATGTTTATCTACTTCAAAATTAATCTGATATTTTATTGACTAATTGTTCAGTTCCATGGGGTCCTTCTAACACTTCAGAGTCGGCCCTCCTATTTAGTACTCAGAGTAACTTAATATCATCTGCAGCGTCACCACAATGCCTGCCTTTTTCTGTATCATACAAATCTTAGCACAGATTCTTCTAAAGTAGATTATCCAAACCATTTGAAGCACTTTTTTCATGTCTACTAACCAGCTATGTATAGATGCAATAAACTTTATCTTATGTTTGTATAGATTCCAAAAAAATCTGTGGTGAGAGATTGTATTTCTCTCTCTATTCAGTAATTCTAGTTTTATTGCAGTTCAGTCCAATTTGCTTGACATAGGTGTCAACCTTATTTATCAATAATTTCCTGTAATCTGACACAATCTCTTTTTAAAAAAACAAACAAAACAAATACTTGCCTTTTTCTGTTCCTCCTGGAGTGAAATGGATTTAATGAAGAATTTAGGCTCTTCCGTTGATATTTTATCTATTTCAAAGCTGAATCTCATTAGAATTCTTGGGTAAATAACACTGGGTTCCAAGAAATTTCTTACACTTTCCTTGCTGCATCATATTAGAATAAGGCATATAATATATCCTCCAGAGAAACTCTTACACGTCTCTTGTTAAAAAAGGGGATCTGGATTGGAGAAGCTCCTATAAGGAATATATATTTTCTCTGAAACTTCATTTTATTCCTTAACCATATCTTAAGCCATTAACTTTTTTAGTAAAATTTCCCCTCCTTATATATTTGGAGACGGATGTTGGGGTTTTTTTGTCTCTTTTGCAAGCCTGCCTCAAATTCTATTTTATTATAAGCTGTTTGTTTTCAAATCGTCATTTTCTTTTTTTTTTTTCCCCACACTTAGACAAGGTGGCACACTTTAACAGTCAACCTCCAAAAACCTCCTTACCCTAGAACTTAAACATTTCTTTTTCTCTTTCAAAATGTTGTTAAAAGGTGATCTACATTTACTTTGAGTCTCTGCTGTGACTTTTTAAAATAGTCTTTACAGTACCTAATAGATTTTACCCTTTTGGTGAACCTTCTTCATTTCTTTCTCATTTTTATATAACTCCTTTCTGGTATTAGTCACTACCATAGTGGATGTCTTGGTTTTATTGCTTTGCAATGATGTTCAATCAAAGTACTTTGTGAGGTGTACTTTGTGAAGAAGTATTATTTTGAAGTGACTCGCTAATAACAACATGGTCACCAAATTTGTCCATAATTACTTGTCTTCCTACCCATGCATTGTCTTCAGTCACCCTCAGAATGTACAATGCTCTCTGGCATGTTCTCTGGAATCTGTTATGCTGATTATATGGTTGGACAGGTAAACAAAGACATTTTTAGAACCTAACAAAATAACTACTTCCCTAAAGTAACTTCAGTATATGAATAATTTTAAATAAGTTTGAGGAGTCTTCAGTTAAACTGTATTTGAAACAATCCATTGATGGTGTGTGCTTGCCTGTGTAAGCAGTCCTAACATTGTAGCAAAAGCCTTCCTTTAAAGAAAGAGTCCCTTATCACTGTGTAACAAGTTGAAAGAACAAATTTCCAAATACTTCAAATTAAATTTTTTTTCCTGTCTTACTCTATTGCAAGAAAACACATCAATTTCAAGCCTTAAGTATGACATTGGGAAACAAAACAAAACCAAAACAAACAAACAAGAGGGAGAAATTATTTAAGAATTACTATATAAAATATTTCATTAACTGAAGACATGAGGATGCAACTTGTAAAACTTCTATGTAGCATAATTGCTGTAAGCCATTCATGAATGAGAAATTGTGTAGTCAATTTCTTCACAAAAGAAGGGATAAGGATTTAACTTTAAAGTTTCCTTCTTACTCCAGAAAATCATGAGACTGTCAGAAGAACTATCATTTTGAGGAGTGCCTTCAAGATATAAGGGTCTTCATTTCTTCTGAGAGGATTTGCTTAGTCTCTAGACAGCTATGTCTTCAAACAGGCTCAGGCTGGAGGTGCTCTACTGGAGTGATTGCAGAATGTATGAGGAGAAAGGAGTCTTGTGAAGAGTGTCTAATCCAGCTGCCTGGCTCAATGTGTGGTCAGATAGTGTAGGTTGTCCAGAACATTGTTCAGTCAGCTTTGCATATCTCCAAAAAGGGAGATTCTACAACCTCTCTGTGCAAACTAATCCCCTTCACAACAGAGAAACAGTAAGGCAGAGAGGTGGGAGAAAAAGGAAAACAAAAAAAGAAGTTTTATGTTTAAATGGAATTTTAGAGTATTTTTCTTTGTGCGCATTGCCTCTTGTTCATTTGCTGACAAGGATCTCTCTCTATCTTCTCCACTCCCCTATCTATAGACATTGACACCATCCCCCCTAGCTTTCTCTTCTTCAGGATGAAAAGTCCCAGTTCTCTTAGCATTTCTTCATATGTGAGGTGCTCCAGTCACTTAATCATCTTAGTGGTCTTTCATTGGACTCTCTCCAGTAGCTCCATATCTCTATCCAAGTGTCTTCTTTGTTTCTAAGTATAAGGTCCAGCAGAGTATCTCCCCACATCAATTCCTTGATCACCCACGTTAGGAAGTTTTCATCAGTGAACTTTAAAAACTCCCTGGATTACTTGGGCCCTGCTGCAGTGCCCTTCCAGCAGAATTGTTTAAGTACCCCATGAGGACTAGGGCCTGCAAATATGAGGCTCCTTGTCTAACCTTGGCAAAGGTCCATGTGTCCCCTCTGTTCATATAAAGGGCAACTCCCCTCTGTTCATATAAAGGGCAACTCCCCTCTTCCCCACATCTGTTCTTTCTGTAGAGCCTGTGCCCCATCCACAGCAGCACTCCAACCATGTGAGCTATCCCACCTTGTCTCTGTGAACTCAGTGAGATTGCAACCCTTCTTCTACATGCAGATCTCTTGCTCCCCTTATTTGTTATGCATTGTGTGTGCATTAGCATACAAGCACTTCAGAGAGACACCCAGTCATATTTATTTCCTAGAAAGGATTTAAGAGCTGTTTCCATACCACTGTCCTGTAGACACTACCTGATTTATATGCACACACTTGAGGTGATCCCACTTCAACGCTGGGCAAAAAATGTGTTCTCAAATCTTCTTCACTTCGAACAGAAAGGACAATGCATGAATCTGTAAATTCAGAAGGTAAAAGAAAAGAACCTTGGAAAATCTCTGCAATAGATATAAACACGGATAGAATGAAAGGAGGCATGCTCTCAATGAAGGATAACTGCAGAGTTACTCAGATATTTGAGAACCTGATTTTAGCTCATTTTACTACAATGGTGTACCGACCCAGGTTACTGTTTCGCTTCAAACAACTACCAAAACAATTTAGAGAATAAGTTACACACCCTAAATTATCCCAGACTGCTTTTCTGTCAGTTTGTCTTATTTAATTTTCTGTGAATAAGTCCCTAGGCTCATAGGATAATTCAGGTTAGGAGGGAACTGAGGAAGTCATAGTAGTTGTCTGTAAACACCATGTTTCTGGAAGAAGGGAAAGGGAAAGGGAAAGGGAAAGGGGAAGGGGAAGGAAAAGGGGAAGGGGAAGG
>VWZL01000608.1:213200-275593 GCA_013396915.1 Stercorarius parasiticus | reverse complement strand
AGGCAAGGCAAGGCAAGGGAAGCATATGCACACAGGACACTAATACCAACTGCTGCACAGACTGTTGCACACGGGGCACTGCATTTAGCAGTATTCACAAATAGTACTGCCAGAGCTCACAAAGCATAAATACAAATGGCTATGTCCTGTTCCTCACCTCTGGCTGATCAGGATTGAAGTTCACCAGTACAAAAACATCTCCCCGTACTATCTAGATTCCCAAACACACAGATACCTTGAATCAAGACCAGGCTGAATGGAGCTTTGAGTAACTTGGTCTAGTGGGAAGTGTCCTTGCCCATGGCAGGGGGTTTGGAACAAGATGATCTTTAAGGTCCCTTTCAACTCTAACCGTTCTACAATTCTGTGATTCTATGAATACCAGCATGGGCCCTCAGCCCATCTAATATCCATGTCCAGACCCTGGGCCCACTTACCCAGTATGCAGATCTCCTCCTTCTTGCCAGCTAGTCCTGCTTGAAATTTAATAATGAATTGCATGTACAGAGGCACAGGATAACATTCAGTTTGGAAAAATACAGCTATTTCTTTCCAGTTGCTGTCATTTCACATACACACCCTGACCTTTCCCGTTGCTGACACAGATGTGAACTGCAGCCCCTTCTCAAATTTCTGGCATCCACACCTGTGGGTTCCTCCAGTTGCTGGCACAGAGATCTACAAACCCATGGTGTTTTCTCCAGTTGTTGGCACTTAGACATGGCAACACATACCATGAGTTCCTCTAATTGCTGGCACCTGGACCTCCAAGACCTGACGCTTATGATCCTTCCCTAGTTGCTCGCCCTCCAAAACCCTATTGCATGTCCATCACTCTGCTTGCTGCACCTAGACCCGAGAGCCCTGTAGCCCAAAGTCTCTTCACCAGTTTCTGGTACTTACACATTTCAATACATACATACACACATGCCAGTCTTTCTCTAATTGTCGACACTTAAACTTAGAAACCCTACAGACCATTGTTCCTCCTACACACATACCTCTCTTGCATGCTTATCTTGCTAGCTGCTGGCATGCAGACCTACAGGCCTGACGGCACATGCTCTCTACAGTTATTGGTACCAAGACCCTGTGGACCTTTGCTCTTTCTCCAGTTACCAACACTTAGGTCTTGAAGCATTCACACACAGAAAATAGAGAGGTTGCACATAAAAAGTAAAAAAACCACAAAACATTTAGTAAGAAGATAAGATAGATTGCAATGAGCATAGGGATGAGTTAGGCAAATGTACTGACTGGTATTCTTTGTGCATGACAGGCCCCTTTTATTCATCGTACTTTCCATTTTCCTGCAGCTGTTCCTCCCTGACTCACCCGTTTTCCCCTTTCAGCCTTTCCGCTAAACATCCTATAATAAGTTTTTCACCAGTCCACAGGCCCTTCCTCAAGTACCTCATAATACTCATGTTAATCTTGATTCACCCTTCTTATCATTTACAAAGTTCAAGCTGACCTTCTTTAAGGCTAGGCTATGCCTGAGTAGTTTTGTTAATGGCCTATCCATCAATGGCTGAAGAGTTCAGGTCTTCATTATTGTCTCCATCACCACCTGCTTGTTAGATTTGTATATCTTCATGTTTAATTTATCACTTTATTTTTTACTTGTTATTTCATTTGTGCTGAGTAGACCTTAAACAGAGAACTTAATGAAGCAGTTGCTCTCATATTCCACATATCATACCACAATTTCAGGCAAGTCTGGAGGCCCTGAACTGCCAGGCCTGTGGGCTCTTCATAATAGTGCAAAACCATGTTTGTCAGGCTACAGTTAACATTCCATCAGAGAGTTGCAGTAGCAGGGGTGCTCCTTAACAGCAAGCAAGCCCAGAGCCAAGGGTGACCCCAGCACAGGCAGTGTCCTCACTGACAGGGCATGGTCCTGCAGGGTCTGAGCACAGAAGGCAAAGCCCAGGGCTGGTAACAGGGACTATTGACAGCCCAAGAAGGGCAAGAAATGAGCCAAGGCCAAGATCTTTCCAGGAGGTCAGGAGCAAAAGGAGACAGGGCAAGAGACATGAGAGGAGACAAGGCTGCAACATGGGAGACCAAACCTGAGACAAGGTGCAACAGAGGTTCAAGGGACCCATCTAGGAGATAAGCTACCTGAAACACAGGACCAAGATACACCCAGGAGGCAGTTCCAGAGGCAGAGCTGTGCACAGGCACTCCTACAGTCTAGCTCAGGGCAAGACTGAGTGCCCAGGTCTGAGTTTAAATGAACCCCTGGGCTCATTTGTGTGGATGTGTGGGTCATGGGTTAGGATGATCAGAGTCACTGAAGTCTGGTAGTGCCCTCAAGGGCTGTGATACATTCTGTCTGAAATCACACCAGATCACTTATTCATAGTGAATACATGAATGCATGAAATATCTGATGGATCACCATTTAAATTAACTTTTTTACCAGGTGAGAGAGTAATCCAGCTTTATAAAATAAAAGTAGCTATTATTCACTTATGAAACTATTAATGGTGGCAAAAATACTTACACATATGAGTACACAAAACAAGGAAAAATCAGAAAATAATACTTTTATAAATAATGTTCAATATATTGTACCATGTCCATAACTATAAATAGTAGTGTAGTGAAAATGTGATGTACAGAACTTCAAATCCTTTTAATAATGCATCAGTTTTCTTACCAATATGTCTAGAAGAACCACAAATCAAACACTCTCCAAAAATGTTATGAGCTAGGAAATTGTGGAATTAAAAGTATGTGCTTTATACCACACTGTTTGTTCACTTCCATCTTGTTACACTCAGTCATATCTCTGTCCTTTATGGAGCAGTCTGGGAAGGGAAGGTGTTATTCACACTTGACTATCAAGAGTATAGTGCATTTCTCAGATGGAATACATAGTAAATGAATGTATTATAGATGGTTGTGACCATCTACAGCAATATTAATCCATGGACAGATGTCTCAAATCACATTAAGATCTCCAAAAGCGGCATTTCTACTAACAGCAGTAAATAAATTAAAAAAAAGTAATGAAAAATGCTTCTGTTCTGAAAAGCACTATTTATGTAGTTGCTGTAGTTCATCTGTAGCCTCTTCCAGTCACCTAGCAACGTCCCTGCAGGAAGCTAAATGTGGCTGTAATGCTCGTGTATATCTGCAAATGAAAGTGAAGAACAACCTTTCCATTTTTTCTTCAATCTATGACTAGCGAGGTGGACATCAGTTTTCTGGGAAGGTATATTTTTTCTGATAATCACCTATTATTAAGTGCTGCTGACCAACATTAGAAGATATTTTGGTATGATTAGTTTCAATTATAGTTACACCCTAAAATTGACTTATTCTTACACAAAGAAGTGACACAAGTGAAGCAAAGATGAGATAAAAAACCCCAAATCCAAACCCAAGTAGATATCATAAAAAATGTGAAGTTTTCCAAGATATCCTTATTTCTAGGGATCCTTACGTATTTATGTATTTATTTCTTTAATTACCTGGGTCATTGCTGCTCAAGCCCCTTAAAGTGTAGCTTTTTAAGGAAAATTGTAAAAGTACGGTTGCTTCCAAGATCATTAAACCCTGAAAAATTAAGTTGTTATAAGGATATATACTTTTGAATTGTTCCTATAACTTTATCAAAATCTCTTTTCACAAAAAAGGAAGTGCTAGTGAACAATGTTTTGAAAAAAAGGAAATAAGATTTCTTACTTTTTTCTTTTTTTGGCCATAAGAGCTGTAATACTGCTGATAGCTCAAAACTATGCTCCAGGAATGCTATTACCATTTTTGTAGCTATAGGACCTTATTAACAAATTAACTTCTATGAAATTTTGAAAACTTCCTTTAATAAAAGGGTTACGTCATTTTGGAAAGAGGTAAAGATGAATCCAAATCTTTAACATTACACATCAACACAATTCTTCGTTGCATGGACCTGAATTCTTCAGAGCATAGTTAGTAGTAAAATTAATCCATAATTAACAGAATTCTACTTTATTAAACAGATCATGACATTTGCCAGGCATAAATACAAAAAGCTACAGAAAAGCAAATTATTATTATTCAGATGGTAGTAATAAAACAGAGGTCATTCTCTCTAAGTCTTGTGTCTGTTTTAATAATAAAAACATGCTTCTCAAAAACATCATCCAAATTCCTAGGACTTTGGTGGCTACTGCAATTTTATTTTGTATTTTTTTTCATTTTATTTTTTTAGCATTCTAACAGATATTTTAGCTTTCTGGTTTGTTTTTTTTTTTTTTTTACTGCAAAAAATTCATTTGTTCAAAGCAAATAAAAATCTAGGTTTATGATCTGGGAGACAAAAAACTGTAAATAAATAGGTTGTGAAAAATTTTACAAGTAATTTTTCAACCAATGTTAAACTTGAAATTAAGTCTTCTCCAAACATTCCTCTTTTCAAAATGGACTTAAAAAAGCAGCCAAAAGTGATGCAGAAGTGCAAGGTACTGAATTTGGAGAGTTTGTTTTATTTTTTATTATAACTTTGTTCAGTTTAGGTGTGTAGAAAATTTTTAGCTTGGAAGTTGTTTGCTCTCTGTTCAGGAAACCATTTGATACAAACTAACTGAAATCTATAAGATTATTCACTTTAATGCATTCTCCTTTTAGTGTTAGCTTCTGAAAATTGCGCCTTCAGTTTGGCTTTAAAGGGCTTGGTTGCTCTGATTTAGGCTCGCAGAACCAAAATTTTTCCACATGCGAATTCCACATGTGCTTATTTCAGGTACTTACAACATTAATGGATTTGCAGTTCTGAGATACATCTCTGCTCATACAGCTGGCAGGACCCAACAATTTTTTCAACAAAAATTTTGCACACAGAAATAAAAGCCAAGTGAAAATTTCTTTGTAAAGAAGTTGCGAGGTTCTCCAATAATATCAACAGGTTTTCTGCTTCGAACACCTGTGAGCATCAGTTACTGCACACAGTGTTGTCAGGTTTTCCAGTTTTCATTTAACTTTCTATATAAATTTTAATTAACTACATCATGTTGTTTCATGCTTTCATTTATGTTGCATTGTTTGAGCAATACATTTTCATGTGCAGGATGAAACAAGGATTTAATATCTTTGTGTTAAGAAAACTCTAAAAAATAATGCATTCTTCCTCTTCGTCTTTGGAGATTTCATTTATCAGAGGAAAATGTCGGTTTACATGGGAAAATTTCAGATAATGTCAAAAAAATGCTGAGGCAAATCTAAGATGACATTAAGTGGGTTTGAATATATTCATAACTCTTGCAACAAAAAAGTGCTGTCAATTTTGTTACTTAAAATTTATGGACTCAATCCCACAAAATACATAGATTTGAGCAGCACAATCCTGAGTTACAAAATGGGAAAAGTCACTCCTGTAGCTCCTAAAGAAACTGCTGTTTTTGAGCAATATGCTGAACACATATGATTCAGGTCCACTGCTTTCACTATCTGCAGCTGCGCAGTTTGTAGCAGTTATCACTGCATCTGGAAGAAAGATGGCTGAGAACAAATGAACAAAAAAGAAATATCCTGAAATGAAAAAGGTATTGTTACTCACAGATATCATAATGCTCATTGCTCAGCTGATGCTGGTTAAGGTAGAATTCTTCCCCTCAAAGTAAGACATCATCCCTTCTTTCATTGCCAAGACTATTTTCAAAGCAGGCTAAATTGATTGTCTGATTGGTTTATTCTTTCTCCACACTTGTCAGCAAAATAGATGATCATTAACTAATATTGAACCCCCTTAGTAGGTTATAGTGATATTGAATATGGACATAATCAGATTTTTCTTGCCTACGGATAGTCTAGTTTAATCTATGTACTTTGAGACAAAGGGAATGCTTAAGTTCACATACATACAGAACATATATACTACAGATAGATATGTGTATATGTACTCAAAGACAGAGAGAGTTTAAAAGTAGAAATTCCAGAAGAATATTCCAGGAGCAAACTGCTGACTAACCATATTCTGCATATTTGCAAAACTGCTGGCATGCCTACTGAGGTAGTGTGAACATTAAGAGGGAATCAAATGTTACTACACCCACCAATCTCTCAGGTGCAACAGTACACAAAAATATTTCACACACATGCATTCATTATTAGGGAAATATAGCTGATTTTACTAAGAAATAAAGGCATACCATATTTTCTCCATTTTTTAAAATGAGCTCTTTTAAAATGTTTTTCTTCATATTTGAACTATTAATCTTAAAAATGCCATTAGAAAATCAAATACAGATGAATAAACTCAAAAACTATTCAGGACTGACTAGTGCAAATATTAAAATATTAATGTACTCTTAAAAAATTATGTATATTTGCAGTAAAATCTGAATATTTTTTTAAGGTGGCTTGTCTGCTTTCTCTTTCTAAGGCGTTAATATTAAATAAGGTGAATAAATCATCTGCAGATGGTTTAAGTCTGGAATAACGGCACCCTTATACATTAGTAACATATGGTGTGTGTTAATACAATGTTAATACAATTCCTATATTACTAGGGACAGATTCATATATATTTAGTAAGTGTAAGGAACTAGTCAGCGTCTGATAGGTTAGATGGCAGTATATCTGCTGAGGGCCTGAATTTGCAGGAGCTGCAGACAACTCTATAGATGCACTAATGTCACTGAACCATGTTTACCATGACAAAATAAAGAGAACAGAAATAAAGGTGCAGTTGGGCATTTACTTGAAAACAGTGGAAACTTTGCAGCATTCAACATATTGTAGATTACATTTTGCGTTTACCAGAAGTGTGTTGTGACATTTCTACGAGCTCGCTATTTTTATTGTTCAGCTTTGTGTGCTTACAGCACCATGATTTATTATCTGCTACCAGTTGTTCTGCAAAGTAAATCTCGATCCATCTAGTTTTCTTCATTAGCTCTTCCCCTTGCTTCTCTCTTTCACCCTGAATCTCCCTCACTAACCTTTCCTTTTAATTTTTGTTTCCTCTTTAAACATTGTATGCAAAATACGTCCTCTACAGTTTTAAGAGTAAAATCTTCAGGCGTTCACCTTTCCATTCTTCAATAAAACTCCACTTGCAAAGAGTGTAACTATCTCAGCATGTTATTAGTCAGTGTTGAGAAAAAGAAACACTGCAGTGCTAAATGGAGTCATTAAAATGCTGAGTGACAACAAGGAGTGCTTGAGGAAGCTAGAGTTTCCTATTTGTTAGTCTAATAGCTACGTTAGGGCCATCTTTCTTTTGTGGAGAAGGCAAAAAGAAAATATTCAGTATTTGCCAATTTTCATTCTCCCCATTTGACTGCTTGTGCCCTGATTTTATTCTTCTTCTGCAGCTTCGTACCCACTGCTGGAAAACTGACAAGTCTGGTTCACATTCCTTTAAGTCAATGGGAGTTTTAACATCAGCTTCAACAAGGAAGTGGTTCTCTACCCATAAAGTGTTCTTTGTCTCAATGAGTGTTAAGTGCATCAAGCCTATGTCTGCTTGACCAGTGCCCTGTTACAAAGGGATAACTTAGGTGGATCTAAATAGGCTAGTCTGGGTAACATCAGAAGAAAGAAATGTGTTAGCACAGCAGTCAACATAGGCTTAATTGACCCTGATGAGAAGCAGGATGTTTTATCTTGAGCCATGTAGGGTGCTTGTTCAGCTGCACTGCTTCCAGCAATTCAGTCAGCTCCTTCAGAGCTGTGTCCTGTATTATGATATCACACCGCACTGTGTAGGTACTTGCTATTCATGAAACTAACAGCACTCTTATTGGATTCCAGGTGGTGCATCAGTTCCAATAGCATATTTTACGTTCATCTACTGAACGTATTTTGTTTTGGTTTTAATTTTTGAGGGGATGGCGGTTCATATGTAAACATCATATGCAGTGAATTACTCTTTTGGCGGAGCTTGAAATATAAGAAACAACTTAATGGACACATGAGCCTTGTGCTTGTTTCCTCCCAATAATATAAATCTTAGAGGGATTAGAGGAATTTCAGGTTAAATTTATTTCCCAAGTCTTCAAACAATTCCCTTAAAGTTGTTTGTTAAACAGAAGCATCAATCAGATACATGAAGTATGGAAGGGGAAGACAATGGAACTGAAAAAAATAAAGAAGTTGAGCATTTTTTTAACATAAACCTCTCATTTATTACTGAAACAAACATGGAGTATATGTTTGTGCAAGTCTAAGAATTAAGAAAAAAAAAAAAAGTCTAAATTCTGGTCACTGAATGTCCCAATTGCTAATTTTGACCTCATGTCTGCATCTCTCACTGGACACTCATTTTAACCTTCCTGTCAAATCATTTAGTTCAATTTACACCAAACTAACTGACAGAATAAATTATACAATATAACCTTAATCAAGGAATTGGTAAGAGAGTTTGTATGTCCTGTCATTAAGCATCTGCTATGAGGAGTGCTACTACAGGTTCAGCTAGAATATCCAGACTGGACAAAAAGCAGTGACTGATAATAGTTCCATCTGTCATGAAATTAGGGGAAAATTTCGCACATTAGAGGAATCACATTAATAGCATAAATATATTTATTTGTTCTTCTCTGAAGCTTTAGAGAGTAAATTGGACTGTAGACATAACTTCCTTTGATGAATGATGATCATCAAAGTTAAATTCTTGATCTTGTGCTTATTGGATTCTAACCTCAGATTGTACATACAGCACCATTTTAAAGACGATCTCTTCTGTCTCACATTCTGCACTGTGTAACCAAAGGGTGTTTTTTGCATAATGACCACTCTTTCTCCTGAGTTATGCAGGTTTTCTTTTGTAGTTTTACTAAAATCATGCTTTCTTTTTTTTAGGGAAATTGTATGGAGAGCACTGACACACTTATCCTTTGCACTTTTTTGAAACATTGATTATTAAATGCTTAGCTTGGTTTTAATGTCATATAACTGCCAAACTAGACCCTCTCATTAGCTTTTTCTATCCATAGATCAAAACCTCTAAAACTCAGAAGAGAAACCACAAGATCAATGTCACTCAAGAATCGAATAGCTTTTCAGCATGTTTTTTTTCAGAAGTGTGAGATTTTCTCGTACACAGGATTTTTTTTATTTTATTTTTTTTTAAGTATACTCAGTATTGACAGTCATGGACACTTGAGCTGAGATTCATCTACCCTAATTGTAGACACCTACAGTTAAGATGTGCATAAGTCAGAATTACTCAGCTTAGTCCTCTTTTGTCAGTCAGGTGCCCCCCTTCAAGATGCCTACTCATCTGCACTGACTATAAAGGTAGAGATAAATTCCACCTCTCCAGTCAGTGATCAGTCCTGAGCATGATCCATGTAAAGTAACCACTGACAAATCTGTTTCCCTTGTGGATATCTCCTGTCTGCAGAGGTCACCTCAGCCTTTATGTTGCATACAGAAAGAATGCCAGTAACACCTTCAAAAATAAGATAAAGCTAACCTCTTTCAAGTAAGGACTTTGAATTACACATTTAAGTCATCAATTAGAATATAAAGTATTAATAATTTTATTTGGATTCACTGCCTTTTTGATCTGTACTTGGTCTTTCATTCAACTCTTTTCCTACTTAATACTTTCCATTGTGGATAATTAAGTAAGATGTACACTTGGCAGTTTTTTAAATCTATCTTACTGTAAAGTATTTAAAAAAAATACAAAAATCCAGTAGTGAACTTTTTATTTGTATTTTTGCTTTCATAGCTTATTCCATCTGTTCTTATGAAAATAAAAAATATTGACAAATGAGGAATATTGATGGTTTTCCTGTGCCTGCCAAAACTACGATGGTCAGTCATCAGATGCTGTCATTCCCTGATCTAATACAAATATGCTAAGAAAACTGAAGAGTAGACATAGCCTGAAGCAACAGGAATCATTTGCGTTATTACTGTAGATATCCCCTCCCTCCTTGTTTTCCTTCACCTACATCCTCAGTGCTGCATAATACAAGGAAAAAAAACATTCCCATTTTCAAAATCCCAAATTGAGTTACTATGTGTTATCAACACTGAACTTAACATTTTCAAAGATTATCTCTGTATTGTGCAGAATATTTAACACACATGTAAACATTTCTCAAACATAGATCCTTAATGCACAGGAAAAATCCAAGTGACATTTCACAGTAACAGATTCTAGTAACAGACAAGTAGTGGCAAATTTCATAAACATCCATTTTTGTTTTGTGGGTTTTTTTTATGCTTCATTTAATATGAGAAACTTTCGAGTTCATTTATTAGAAATATAGAGTTCATATTAATAAACATAGATTCTAATTTGCTTTAATTTATGATCTAGTTCTAAATAAATTGCAGGCATGAACTATAAAGAAAAACATAGTTTGAATATACTAATGCCAAATTAAGATGTGTTAAAGAGTGCATCTACAGATTAAAAAGTAATCAAGCACTAAGTGTAGGAATATATATAGTTTAGAATTATTTTTTCCTAATTATTTGACTGTATCTCACAACACAGTAGTAAATGTATTTTTATCTTGTTGTAAATCACAGCTTAGCACTTAGATTGGTCATCACTGCATAAGAAGGTAGATTAAACTGTAAAATCTCACTATATAATTGGCAAGATTTTCACAAAGATGCTGTGTTAAAGAAGTAATAAAAGCAAAAAGCTGAGTTGCACATAAAGGATATGTGCTTCAAGTATAAAAGAGGTGACGTGCATCATCTGTTGTCATCCCTGGAAAGTTACGCACACGTTTGGTTGCCTGGAGATTTATTGCACTGGCCAAACAATCTAGAAAGACTAGAGAGATTTTGTTGAGAGAATCAGTCAATTTTAGACCACCAGTGGATATTTATACACATAAGGAAGTTTTAATGCCACATAGCACTGTCTTTGAAAGCTATAAGCAAGCTCATCCACTCAAGAACATAATTTGAAATGATGAGATGAAGACACAGAGTACAGAAAATGTATTTTAAGTTATCTACATTTGTACACAGGTGATATTATTTTCATAAAGGAGCATTTTCATTTAAATTAAAAACCCTGATCCACTGTTTAATTTGAAACTGCTTACCAGAATTGTACTAAACCCAAGGAATTTTCACATAGAAATTTGAATTCTGAGACATAAATAGCAGGAGGTGACTTCTCATTTATTTATGAGCAGTAGTTCAATCACACAATTTTATGAAAAGCACTGTTGAGCTTGAGAGGAATCACAGCCATCACTAGTGAATCTAAGCAGGGTACAGTCTATGTAATTGATCAACTAGAGGTCTTTAATTTACAACTGAATTTTAGGTACTTAGTAAATCCTCCTAAAGTAAATCATATGATTGCATAGTCAGTTGAGTGGGACCTCGAAGCAGTCTAGAAGGAAATTTTCTTTGTATAAATTTAAATTCATATTGATCAATACTAGTGAATATTGGCAATAACAAAGCTTTTGGAAGGAAATTAAGTTTCAAGTTTGCAGTTATAAACCAGTGTGTATTATCTAGGGACTGGAAAGAAACTTGACTTACATGCATAATAAAAGAAGAAATTTTTTAATAAGTCATAATCTTGTCCTTTCTATTCTAAAGTATCCAGAATTGAATTATTTCGGATTGAAGATTTTGGATTTTATTAGACTTACCTGAGAAACTTCAAGTCTTCACTTTTTCACGCAAAATGTTAGCCTTCCCACTGTTAAAAATAGGTAAATGTTTTCCAGTATCTTTTTTTTTTCAAGTATTTCATGCATTCTGCCTCACTGAAAGACCACATGAATTTTTCATAAGACTCTTAAAATAAGTGGTCTCATTTAATAATGCAGTTTTAAAACAGTTGACTCCATATAGATGTGCATCCAGGTTTTAATGTTTTAGGCCTTTAAATATATTATGATGATGAATAACACGTTGGTGGATTTTGGTTTTGAGTTTTTTTACATGCTTGTTTTTCAACTTAGGAAACTGAGGTATTTGATTCAAAAACCTCCTGACAGGTCACAATTACCAAAAATTAGCCCTTCCATAGTAATCTTCCATATTTCTCTTATGTTCCGCAGTGTCTTTTGGAAGAAGAGACAATAGGAAGAGCACACAATGGAGGCTAAACTATTTCACATTTACAATGGGGTAAAAGAATACATAGGTGCATTTGTCACAGTTTAGCTAGTAGCTTAAAGTTTACATTAAAGATTCAAGTTATAGAGAAGCTGGATGCCATTCAGTTCTCAGTCAGTGTCAGTGTCAAATCTACCACTACAGGAAATTTTTAATTTTCATTTAAATTCATGAAGATAAAAGCAATAGATCAAACTCTATCCCTTTGGTTTAACTTAATTAAAAAAGCAAATAAAAAACCCAGTACAAATGTTTTATACATACCATATATTTTTTGGTGATGGTGTTTCTTCTGATGCTTTCAGTAGTTTGTTGCATACAAGTTATTTGGACAGAAGATCTGTAGTGTTTTAACAAAAGGTTACTGGCTTACTGAAATATTTATTTGAAATTGTAAACTACTAAAAAATGGATTAACATAACTGCAGTTCTAGATGAAGGAATAAATTTTTTTGACTTCTTTTTAATTAGCAGACACCATTTCTCCAGAACAAGGGTCAAATTGGTGCTAAAACCTGAAGATTTTCTTTTTTCTATTCATCATCAAAGGCTTTTTTATTTCCCTCTCATTGCTGCCGTTGCGAGTAATATTGAACAGTTTCAAAGACAGTTCGTCTACCCTGTCTGTATTACTGCTACTACAAAAGAAGCTATATTTGGGGATAACTCATACCTTTTATTTAGACTAAATAAACTAGTGAAAAGTAGTAGACAGTGACCAAGTCATTTCCAAGAAGTTTATAAAGTAATCACACATATAATTTCTAGCATATTTTTAATATTCTTTCAATTTAGATCCTAGACTGAAACCCTCTAGAAGATTTTCTTCTTACACTTTGTGTATTTGTTCTATAATCTTTTCCACTAACACCTCAGTTTGATGTAGATCCTTTGATGAGTCAGATATAAAGACGTTGTGAAGTGAAAACCTCTACAAGGTCTCTAAGAATGAACACAAATGGATCTTTTTTAACTGTTGTGGCACCATTTTCTCTGTTATTATTTTACCATGTTTGCATACCTTGACCTCCCATTTACAAATCCCAGCTGAAAACAGTGTTTATCACTCAAAAATGCAGCAGAAGAACAGAATGAAGCCCACTTTATTTAGAGCACTACAAACATTTCAGATGTTTAGATTTGGATTAGTCAGAAGGAGAAACTTAGTCTGTAGTCTGCCTAAAACCATCCTGGGTTTGGGAGAGTTTGTTTTGTTTTTTGGGGGGGCTTTGTTTTTTTTTAAATATAGGTAACCGTTTTCAAAAACCTACAGAACAAGAACTAGTGCATCTAAATTAGTACCTTCTTCTCTTTAGTGATTCTAAAAAGCATTTAAATACTTCCCAAGGATTCATCCAGCCACTCATGATTATGCCAGCCTCCCTTTCTTTCACTAAGATAAACACCAAATAATATGTAATGGTTAGCAGAGTGTAGACCCATAGCGTAGCAGGGCAAATTTATCCATGAAATCAAGATACCAATGAACATATCATGAATATTCTCACCTAGATTTCTCTGCCTTCCTATTCTCACAAGTTCCTCCCTATTTCACAGTTACAATTCAGTTCAGAAAAGCTTTCTTTCATTTTTTTTCTTTATCAAAATAGTTTTTCTTAATTTATTCTAAGAAACTGCTGAACAGTGCGTATTCTACTAGGTGTGTTTTCCAATTATTCATTTTAAGTAGCTAAAATGTCCTTTTTGACCTAAACTTATGCCCTAATATTTTCCCCTTATATATGTACAACCTTTCATCAGAATTAGATGTATTTACTTTACAGTCCACAGTGCAATTATTTCCAACCACATACAATAACTCCTCCTTTTTCCATTGTTGCACCATCCTAAGCAATGAAGAAAAAAAAATTTCCATTCCTATCACATAAGCTGTACAACCAAATCTGTTATTTCATCTCAGTCATAATCAACTAATATCACTTTCAGCTCTTCCTGTTCATCCAGTATATTATCTGGAGAAATACAGAAACGTTGAAGGTATTTGGGAAATCTGCCTATTATCCTCCTTTCTCTCTTTTAAACAACCATATTATAAATACTCCTTTACTCCGTAGGTTCAGGCTGCTTCAGAGTTTATTATAGCCTATGCTTGTCTGAGGGTTTTTGTTAATTTTCTGATTTTCTTTTTAAAGAATCCGCTATACTGAAGTGGGATTGGGTTTTGCTCATATTGTAAGAAAGCCGAAGTGTTTCAGGCTGAAGGAGGAAAAACTCTCAATATTAGCCAGCTAGGCTAATATTGCATGACTTATGTGCAACTGTTATTCTCTGAGAACAACCCTCAACTGGGTAGTTTAAAGACAGCTCAAGTTCCAGAATTATTGATCTTTGCTCCCAGATTTGTATAGTAATTTTTGATCCATTCAAGATAATTTCTGGAGGTATCCTCTCACACTTAGTGGAGCCTAGAAACCAGGATTACCCATTTTCTGGACAATTCTCTAAGAACTGGACTATTATAGAAAAAATGTGCATCATCAGCAATGGTCTCAGTATTTTTTGCATTTTTGATCACATACAGATTTGTATGGAATTTTCTGGGATTCAGGTCTGTTCCCTTAACCTTGTTCACAAAAGAGTGGTAAAATAGAAAACCATTCTTTTTCCTGGAACAGGTTTTTGTCAACACTCTTGGGTACCTGAAAGTATATACTCTGGGAAATCTGAGGCTAAGCATAAACCGGGGAGTGAGGAGAAATGTATTTGTGTCCCTGGAAAGTAGGCGTTAAAAAAATTCTTTGATGAGCTTTGTGAATTTCAAGTGCCTAAGTCCCAACTTGTGCAGAATGTGGACAGACTGATTGCTACCGTTAAATTATCGAGTGCCAGAGAATATTTCCACTCACAGGAACTCATCTATGTTTACTTAAAAGTTGTTGGAATGGTCCCTCACATAGCCGTGGCTCATGACAGCTATTGATGTCTGGGCTCGGTTTGGAAACTGGCTGTTTCCATTTTCTTTTCCCAATAGGTAATTTATTGGGTCATGCAGCCTTTGAAGGTAAAAGACTTTAACAGCATTGAAGTGTTTTGTTCCATGCCAGCTGGCCTCCACACACAGAACAGACCTTGGCATATTTAGTTTGCTAATATGGATGTGTACCCACTGCATGCAGTGTTTTCTTTTCAAACTTGATTGGAGAAAAGAGGAGCTTTCAAAGCAGTGCCATATAGAAGCTGCTAACAGTGTCCACCCAATAAATTTTAAAATAAGGAAATTAAAGGTTGCTTGGTGGCTTTGTTTGTTTTTCTGTTTGATTTTGTTGTTGTTTTTTTTAATGAACAATATTTCTTTTACTATTGTTCTTGGTTTGTGTATTATTTTCCTTTAAAAAAGAGTGACTGGGACAGAAGAAAACATCTAGAGAAATTGCTTCTTCCTTGGTGAACAAGTAGGCATACCCCAGGAGAGATGTTCCAGAACCTGGAAGGTGTCAACTACACAAAATACAATTATTAGAAAGTGTGAAAAGGGCTCAGTAACACCAGGGAGTCTGGAGTAGCAGCAGAGCACAGATGCTGAAAGAGAGTAACAGGCAAAAGACACAGTGCAGCTATCATGGGGATGGAAAGAGAAAGTAATGAAGGACCAGAGTTTTCTTTTGGCAGTTGTCCACAAGCTAGAAACAACTGACTGTAGTGAAGCCTGAAAGTATGACCCATGTTGCAAGGACACAATAGGCAGAGAAAATTATAAATTATTCAGTTACATTTTTTTTTTTTCTGACCTAGTCTCCTCAAACTTTCTCTGTTTAAAAATGTTTGGGATTTTTTTATTTTTTTTTTTTTTTTAGTTTTAGTTTAAATGCCTTGCGGCCTTTTTTGAGAAACACACTATAAAAGAGTTAGCCAGATCCACCCGAAACTCTGACTTATTCAGGGTCTTTTTATTTATTGTTTTATAGATTGGTGTGAAATGGGGCTGGAAAGGAATTGAAGAAGGCAATCTAATCTACAACCTAACCAAAGATAAGGTCAGCTATATCTAACCATTTCTGAAAGATGTTTTTCTAAATTACTGTTAAAAAGTGTAATCAATGCAGATCTCACAACTTTCCTGAAATTGTAAGCTTCAAACTGTCTTTATCATTAAAATATCTGTTTCAAAAGTCTCTTTCAGTGCATTTTAACCCTGTAACTTCTCAGTCTATTCACAGAAGACAAAAAAGATCTCTCTTTCCTTTTCACTTTACCCTTGTCTTTTTTTGTTTGTTTGTTTGATGGTATTTTTTGTTTATTTTTAGCTTTTGTATCTCTATTAAGTAACCTTGTTTTTACTTCAGAAGAATAGAATAGAAAAGGATAGTTCAGTTGGCAGGGACCCACAACAACCATCTAGTCCAACTGCCTGACCACTTCAGAACTGACCAAAAGGTAAACCATATTATTAAAAGCATTGTCCAAATGCCTTAGACACTGATGTGTTTAAGCAAGTCATGCTTGTTAGATGTTTATGATTATTGCTGATATTCTTTTTGAAAGTCTTTTCAGTTGTTCTATATGCCAGAAATGAACATAGTATTCTACCACCAATTTATAAATGACATTCCTCTTTTTTCACACACATGCGTACACACTCATAGGTCATAGAATCATAGAATTGCCTAGATTGGAAGGGACCTTTCAGATCATGACAATTTCAGATCACTGACAAAAAACATCATTATAGACCAGATATTCTTCCTAGAATTTTAGGAATTTAAGGTTATTTTAGGGATTTTGTTTATTTTTTTGTGGTGGTTGTTTGGTTTTTTTTGGTTTTGGGTTTGTTTTTTTTTGGTTTAGATAAAAGTGGTGCTGTTAATTGATCAAATTATTCCAGTGGTTGAATTTTTAGGAAAATAATAGATATTCAAGAGTCATGATAAAACAGAGAACAGACAGTGTTCAATATACAAAATTAGACTGATATCAGTAAGAGAAATGCTACCATGGGTACATTAGTGCAATACTTAGTTTTAAGTAAGCCAGTTGCAGTATTTTCTCTATGATGAAATTATAAGAAGAGTCTGAAAATGTCGTCAGTAAGAGGCTCTAGAGATACAATAAAATAATACTTCTGCACTAAAAAATCATCTTTCAAATGTTCTGACAAAACCACAGTCCTATACGGGGACACCAGTCTATATAACAACAAAACCAGTAAACTCGTCAACTCCATTTGACTCGTGGCCTTCTATTCTACTTCTAGAAGTGACCCATCACTTCTATTACAACATATTTGTATGTACACACTGGAATACTAGTGCACACTTTAAGGAAGATCATTTCAACAGTTGATGGCATAATGATAGAATAAAGCTTACATTACCAAAATAAACAAGTTTCTGAAACTAAAATGCTATAGTTGATGGAATTTTAAGTCCTCTAATCTTTTGCAATATATTTACAGATTTAATAAAGAAAGCTAAACCAATGAGTCATGGAGTGCAACACTAAATTCAGTACTGGTTTTTGTTGATCAATTTTATAATTTATTTAAAGCGATTAAACTTCTTCCGTGATTTTTGTCTGCTGCATGATGTTCCTTTAAGTCGACTTGCTATTCATTTAATTATAGCAGGGAAACAGACATTCAAATTAAATTAAATCCAAATACTTTGACACATGGTGGGCATTTAGCAGCTGCTAATGTGAAACACCAAATTGAACTGAATCTAAACAAGAGTTTTATAAACCCTCCCCAAATTAAATTGCTTTCCCTAGTGCTTCTGCTGTTATTTTTATTTTTCCTTCCCCAGAAAAATCTTTCAAGGGAAAAAATTCCTAGCTAGGTAGTATCAATTTTTTTGTGTCTGTGACAGTGGACATAATCTTACTCACCAGCGGAATTTTGCATTGTCATTACCCATATTTTTATTCTACTTTAGGATCAGTTTTCATAATTGGGCTTGTCATATTTCATAATAAATGCACTGTACTGTGACATAATAATTAACTCCAGAAAAACTAAATCAATTCCTAAATTTACATTTGAACTATTAGGTGCATTTGTGTCCTTTCTACAAGCAGAAGAATCAAACAAATCTGTTTATTCAACATGTTAATCACATGCAGACCCATTTTCTCACATTAGCTATTTACAACACTTGGTGTTTATAACATCTCTGTATCATGAATACCTTTTTATCTATTAAGAATTCTCATAGTACTATTGTAAGTCTGAAAGTTTGTTTTTTTTTTTTTCTCTGAATCTCTACATCAGGGATCAACAGAAAATGTGACATATTCATCTTTTAATAAAAACATCTGGCTTGCATTATTGCAAAGAACAGCAAGATATCACGACCCTGTTAAGTAGTGATAACTCCAAACCTAAAAATTAAAGAAAAGAAATTTAAAAAATTATTTTAAGAAAATCTTTTGATTTTGAGGGGCAATACTTTGCTTTTGAATGTTTCGAACTGATTATTAAATATCTGGCTGTGTGGAGGAACACCTTGCTACAACAGACATTTTTGTGGGGATGTGGATCCCTTAACTGACAGTACTTTGCTTAATGGGTGAATCAGATTAAAAGGAAAGATGGAGTTTATTTCAATTTCTAAGATGATATGAGATATGAAAAAATAAGAAAGTAAAAGGAGGGATTAAATAAAAGAGAATGTTTATTTCTAATAATGTCTTGGAACAATCTCAAAAAATATAAAGTAAAAATTATCAGCTGCAGACTGTTTATGTGATAGAAAGCTGAAGTACCATACTACTCCTCAGCGTTACATTTACCCCAGTTTTTTGACTAACGAATCACAGCAAGTATTCATTAACTAGTTAACTATTCCCAGTACCATCATTAAAGTGTGCATATCTTTCCGAGTTTCACTGTATGCTTTTCAATATTAATGGGAGAAGCATGAAGTACAGCTGATTTTTCTTTTCATAGATGATGAAACTTGTTCCACTGATGTTAGTACTTTGATTTTAATCAAATCTAATATATCTAATAGTCTTATATCTGATAAACTTATACAGTATATACAATATATACACGTATCACACCAACTACTATTTTCCAAGTAAGCAGTACTAAGTGGTTTATGGTTTCACGCTCTGCGGTTTCTATCTGCCAGAAAAATGCTTTATTTAGACACAGAACTGAAGATATATTTTTTTAAACAAAGGAGAGAGGCAATTTTCTATGGCTCCTGTATGCCTCGTCAATGTGGCTTTGACTGAAGAAAACACATGGGGACTTCAGCAAGTCTCAGAGCAACCTAGCAGCCAGAACTGGAGCACAATTCTGATATCCTTGACTTCCCTTTCTGTCTCTGAACCATATTGAGCTACATATTAATGGTCTATACATTTTACCTTACATATTATGTTTATTGTAAAAGTTTATGTTGAACACTTTCATCACAAATAATTTGTTAAATGTGTGCTAGCTGAATTACTCTATCACTAAACATTGAAAAGACAAAATCAAGCCCTTCAATAACTCCTTAATCACCAAGACCAACTCTTAAATGCATATTTGCAAGAAGCTTATACTTCTGTCAGTTGGTGCTTTTACCTCCTTATGAGATGACTATTTTTTCTCTTTTTTCCCCTTTAATTTAAAGGTATGTTGCCAAAAGTCTATCGACACAAATTTATAGAGTACCCTGTAGTGCTTTCTAAAATTTTATTGCTGAAATTATGAAACTATAAAGCTTTCACAGGGTGTTGACTTTGTTTATGTACAAATGAACAGGAAACAATCCATTTCTACGTTACCTGTAATGTCCAGACAGTTGGAAATATTTGATTATTCTTTTCCTCAATAATTCTCTCATTAACAAAAACACGTAAGAGGTGAACAATTTATCTTCTCATTTTAAAAAGAAGAAAAGCAAAACCAGACTAAACTTTGTGGTATGCAAAAACAAAGACTAAGAAAATAATTTTTAATTCCAGTATCAATATTCATTAAAGTTTTATACAGTCTGCCTGTAGGCTGATCATGATAGACTATAAGATTATTCTTCAACATTTTTTTACCTCTTCTTATATGAGCATCATAGAAAATATTTTAGCATTCTTTCAATCAAGAAAATTGAAGTATCAGAGTAAAAAAATATACAGTAAATGTTGACAGAATGATTAAGAAATGTCCTAACCCAACAGGCAGCAAAGGTAGAACACAGGACCCACTAGGATTGCTTCCTTCCCTTTATCTGCCCTTTGATTCTGGCTCTTTTGATTAGGGTGTCCTTGTCACAGAGGTCAGTTTAATTCTATCACATCCAAATATTCTAGGTAAAGCATGTTGCACATGTGCAGACTGCAGGCTCGTTTGTCACATTATTGCTTGCTGTCACTTTTGAAGGTAGGTGTCCTTTTGAAGAATGTGCAGTGGCTGGAGGGTCAGGGGATTTGCATAAAGCTTAGAAAGAACCTCTTCAGGCACAAGGTATTGGAATGCTACTCCTGCCTGTGTGCACATAAAGCACATAGGGTTCAGCTCTCAGAAACTGATGTTGTGATGCCTATACTTAGCTCCTCCTTCCCACCCCCCCCCAAATAATAACAGCTTAGCTATAATTTCAGCTAATTGAACATAAAACTCTGATTTACCGTTCTGTTGGTTAATTTTTCTTTCTTACTAGTGTAATCATGATCTGCTGAAATGTACTATTTCATTTTGGGATCACTCAGATAACTCTATTTCGGAGGCATTTAGTTTTCTTATGGTCAGCTTAGTAATTCTAACCTTCAGGAATGTAAATTTAATCACATATAAGCTCTTACATAATTATACCGAAGACATGTAACTATACAAGAAGATGGGAGGTAGTGATCACATCTTGAAATAAAAATTAAATTTTATTGCATTTGACCCGAAGACATAAGTTTGGCTTTCTTTCTTGGGGTTTGGGGTTTTTTTTGTTTATTTGTTTGCTTGGTTGTTTTTTTAAATGGGACAAAGGACAATTATCTTTACATTAGGAAAGTTCCTGTGAAACGAAGATTTCTATACTTCAAAACCTGCACATCTTACTGAGCTTCTATGACTAAAATATAAAGATATTCCATAACACATGGTTTTGTAGTAATGTGCAAATTCATCACCTTTTCTTCAGCTGAAATGTACATAAACAAATACATATTCTTTATATAAGTACAACTTAATATAATGCTAACTTCACACAGAATATCTCTTTTGTTCATGTCAGATGTGGGGGGGGGGGGGGGGAAACACAGGAAACGANACGCATCTGTGACTTAAACTCATCCAGAGCTGAATACAGCACTACAGGTGGGATTTCACAAGAAGAGTCTAGAGAGGGAGAATCACCCCCCTCAACCTGCTGGCCACGCTTCTGGTTATGCAGCCCAGGAAATGATTGGCTTTCTGAGCTGCAAGCACACACTGGGGGCTCATGTCCAATCTTTCATCCACCATGATCCCCATTTGCTTTGCCACAGGGCTACTTTCAGTCCATTCATCCCTCATCTGTGTTGATATTGGGGATTGCCCTGAACCAGGAGCAGGACATTGCACTTGGCCTTGTTGAACTTCATGAGGTTTGCACAGGCCCACTCCTCAAGCCTGTCAAGGCTTCTAGTGAATCAACGGCACCACTCGTCTTGGTGTCTTCTGCAAACTCGCTGCGAGTGCACTTAATCCCACAGCCCATGTCATTGATATTAAACAATATTGGTCTCAGTACATACAACTCCTTACTGGCTTCCTCTTGGACATTGAGCCATTGACTGTAACTCTTTGGATGTGGCCATCCAGCCAATTCCTTATCCATCTAACTGTCCGTCCATCAAACCAGTATCTCTCCAATGGAGAGGGAAGAATGTTGTGGTAGATGGTATCACAGGCCTTACAGAAGTCCAGATAAACATCCAGAGCTCTTTCCTTGTCCACTGATGCAATTACTCCATCGTAGAAGACCACTAGGTTGGTCCAGCAAGACTTACTGATGGTGAAGCCATGTTGCCTGTCTCTATTCACCCCCCTGTCTTCCATATATTTTGACATATCTTCCTGGACAATCAGTTCTATGATCTTACAGGGAACAAAGGTGAGGCTGACTGGTTGGTAGTTTCCAGTGTCCTCCTATTTACCCTTTTTAAAAAAGGGTATGATGTTTCCCTTTTTCCACTCACTGGGGACTTCACCTGAGTGCAGTGACTTTTCAAGTACAATGGAGAGTGTCTTGGCAACTGCATCAGTGAATTCCTTCAGGACCTTGGGATGCATCTCATTGGGTCTCGAGGACTTATATATGTTCAAGTGGTGTGATCTCAAACCTAATCTTCACTTATAATGGGAGCTGCTTCATTACCCCAGTCCCCGCCTTGAGGTTGAGGGGCTTGAAAGATATGGGAAGAGAGACTACCATTGAAAACTGAGGCAAAAAAATTGTTGAGTACCCCAGCCTTCTCCATGTTGGTTGTCAATACTTCTTCTGTCTTACTTATCAGGAAAGGAACATTTTCTTTAATCTTCCTTTTCTAGCCAATGCACCTGTAGAAGCATTACTTATCTTTACTAGTAGGCAGAGTTATAAGTAACAAAACCTTCTAAACTAGCATTTAATTGACAGAATAAAACTTCAAAGGATAAAGGCTACCTCATTCTCATCAATAAAATCTACCCAGAAAAACTAAATAAACTGTTTAAAGATCTTCTGACATTGGGAAAAAAGAACTTTTATTTCCTATTTATAGATCTTTAATTAGCGAATTGGAAGTATTTAAATGACTGTAACAGATTTTAAACCAGATTTCTTGGTTGCAGGATAATTTTTCTTTTTTTTTTTCTTGTTAAAATCTTTACAGCATAATAGTCTTAGACCACAGTGACATTGTGAACGAAGGAGTCTCAACTCAGGAAATTTTACTTAATTGAATTTACTCCAGGTACCACCAAATTCTGAGGACTGATTCAGATATTAGGAAAAAAAAAAAAGAAGAAAATAATTAAAAAAAAACCCCACAACACTTAAGTAAATATCTTTCCTACTCCTGTCTCGACACAAGCCGCACACCTCTCCTCCTCCCTTCATGGTTTCACCTTCCCTGTTTTTACTGCAGGTTACACTTAGTTTGTCCCAATTCATCTATTTTTCTCCTCCTCATTGCTGCCTCTTTCCTTAATACATGTGAGCTGCAATCTCAAGGGCTCCCCTGTCTGGCAGCGGTATTGGGGAGCAATGGAGCATCCACAGTGGTGGTGGAGTCACCTAGACTTGGCTGTGACCAGCTCAAGGCAGCTTGAGCTGTCCTCCACACAGGGGATTCTGTAGCTCCCAACAACCCAAACACACCACTCTACCAGTTAAACCCAATACAAGTGTATAGCAGATACTGGATTTTTTCTCACCTTATTAAACTGTTTCCTTGTAGGCCTGATGGTATCAATGTACTTGCGAACGTACAGAAGAGAAGCACACAACATCTAGGTGTTGACCTACACATGAATGACATGTAATCCAGGACCACACTAAATGGTGGATCTCAGGAAAGGAGGCTAAAGAAGGTTCCCTAAACAATGTTTCTGAATAACATACACCAACTTCAGGTCTTAAAGGCTTCAGTGTAGGAACAAACGTTATTGATATTATTTTGTGTGTTTTGGTTTTTTGTTAGTTTGTGGGGGTTTTTTCCCTCACATTTGTTTCCTTGTGTTCCTTAGGCTCTACTGCTATATTCTGTTTCCTAAATCTGTTGGCCTATGGATATTTCAGGGAGATTGGTAATAGTCATGGCAGACATTATGCACTCCTTAGTCTGGTAAAACAATAAAGATGAATGTTTTGTAGACAACTTGAAAATTAATTCATACAGTACTGCAGATCAGGAACCATCCCCAAATTACATTTTGCAATATTCTGTTCTCAGGTCTGTTCAGTGAAATCTTCAGCTCCCCTTGCTGCTCAAAGGTGTTGGAGCAGTCAATATGCCTTTTACTTACATGAATTATGTAGCAATCTGGATACCTGAAAGATAGCTGATTAGTATCCAAGACTAATGTTGGCTACTTCTATCTCAAAAGGAAGGACTCTCAGGTTGTTTATATGAAATAGATCTATACATAAGGGTGATTCCTCATTCTTCTCTTCAGCTTAAGTAGAGGGGGTCACGACATGCAATCAGTTTCTTCAGTTTGCTGGGGGCAGTCACTGCTCAATCTTTCTGCCTCTCATTTTCTCATTCTAAATGATGAATATAACACATCTGCCTGCCTAACCGTCTTTATAATGATACTCCCCTTGTTGGATATAAAACATGAATAATTGTGTTTTTTCCAGGGAATTCTGAATGGCGGAGGGACTACAGTGATGCAATTGCATGCTAGTAGATTCTCCTGAGTCTTGCCTTTTCACCTGAACATTGAAATATTGGACAGTCTATTGTGTGTGAGTTATTGGATCTGTTTAAAGACATATTTAGTTGCTATTCTTCTTGGCTTCTTTCACATATCAAGATAGCGATATCTTCCCTTCACAAGGCCCCAGAAGTATAGAATACATTTCATAAGGAAGAAACCCCCTCCAAACACTGTAAATTAAACATAACTTTATGAAACCAAAAAGTAGTCCAAATGGCGAATTGTATTCTGTGCAGCTCTATTTCACTGCAGTTGCTCTATAACAGAGAACTGTAAATTACTTTTTCCCTTATTTTAATGAATCATATGCAGTACATTAGAATCATTTTAACCAGTATGAATCAATTCTGTATGTAACTCAGTTCTGTATTGGGTAGTTCTGCTTCAGTTTATGGCTGCTTCTTTAAAAGTACTTTGCAAGTGTTTTAGATTAAAATGGCTTATTTTAATCTAAAGGATAAACTACTACAAAAATATAAAATAAATGTTTATATTACACAAACAGCCAGTGCATAAAAGGAAGTTCAGTTGACCCAATCTTGACTAATACTGAACATTAGTAAACTCAATGAGTATTTAAACTAAATATCAGTAATACCATTATGTTGAATGTAGATACAAGGTTGAAATGTTAAGATCACCAACAAAACCCCAAAGATTTATTTGTGAAACTGTATTCTAAACAGTATATGCGGAATACGGAATATAAGACTCTATACAGAGATAGGTAATTTAGAGCATTGTCAGAAGTTCGTTTTCGGGTAATGCAACTGGGACTGTGCATAACGGAGGAAGAAAGCACTGACAGCTGAATTCTCGTGAGTCACTACTGGGGGAAAAAAAAAAAAGACAAAAAAAAAAGTCTCAGTGTCAATCTCTTAACAGTTTTGGTTTTCAGTTTACTCCTGTGCAGTTATTTGTGATGCAGAAAATCACTGTAATTCCATTGTCCTATGTGAGTTCAGGGATTTCCCTTTAGGGTACCATTTAGATAAAATATCTAAAATTATTAAAAGTTATACAAAATTGTTTAAGTATTTCTACAATTATTTGTCTCTTAGAACAATGACCTAACTTTAAATTTAAATTTTGGGGGTAAAATCTTTTCAACAAACATTTCTTCATCAAGATAAGAGGATTGTCTGTCTGTACATTTGCCTATAACCTTACTAGTTGCCAGGCTAATACCTTATAGATGCAGTCTCTGCATTTACATCTGAGAAGTTCTATCCAGTAAATTTTTGTCACATTAAAATGATACATATTTTTCTATATAAAACATCCCTGATTAAAAATTAAGTCCTTTTCAATTACAGCCATAGATAGTAGCAGTAAAATGTAACATGAAGGAAAATGCAATTAAAACTGTACTGAACATTTATGTAAATCAAAAGTCGGTAGTGAAGCAAATATAATGAGCTAGTCAAATCGTGACTAAATCAGATTTGTTAAAGTCCTTGTAGACATATATTTTCACAGAAACCAAACAAGAAAGTTGTTTCCTTTAATTCCCTTTTCTGGACCAAATAGGGGGATCACTTTTGAATTATTGTGGCCAACCTGAGTTACATGAACATAAATCTTATTTGTGCCACTTCAGCCTCAGAGAATTACAGTCTAATGGCCTTTATACCTGCATCACTTTAGTAATACAGTCATTCAACCGTCAAATCAATTCTCTCTAGCCTGGGACAAAGATCATCTGCATTTAAAATCTAACAAATTAACCGCAAAACCACTCTTGAGATGTTAACACTTGCCTTAATTTGTACCTCTCACATGTTGTGATGTATATGAGAATGTCAGAGTTTTCACAGGAAATTTAGTCTTTGAACAAACCCAAGAGGTTTTACATCTTCAAACACTTAAGATAATTTTTATAGCTACCTCCTGTGATGCCAACCTACATCTGCATGTAGGTCAGAGTTTCATACACAGCCAGTGTATTCTTAAGCGATATTTTTTCTGTCCTTTTCAGAAATTCTGAGAATTCCATACTGCATCCAAAATGGACTTCTGCTCTGTGACTTTTAATTTTTTTTCTTGTGCCAAGCAAGTCAATCTAAAAGTTTATGAAACTTCTCTTTTAATATTAAAAAACTGAATGGATGATGTGGTACTACAGACTCAACACTGCGAATGTCCCAAAGAGATGAAAAATCAATGGTAATGGAGCAGTACATACTAAAGCCCACGTTCATAATAAGAATTGATGTAAAAGGAACACATATTTTAGATGGTGGCAAAACCCGAAGGTTTTGACAGACTAAATTCACTACAACTAACAGTCTCATTCCAGACTTCAGATACAATTGAAATCACAAATGTTGTCTCAGGGCTTTGTAGAGACTATTATTAAATTTGAGATGTTACTTTAAAATAGCTGATCAATAGTCATAATACTTCTATGTAAATATATCTTCTCAGGAAAGGGAGAAGGAGGAAATACCATGGTAAATAGGGCAATGGAAATAAGAAAGCTTTCAAACAGATATTGAAAGGAGGAACAGAAATATGGGGCAAGGGAAAAGGGAGATTAAATGTATGGTTAGTTCCTTACAGTTAGAACATTCTACACTAACCAGATATATTTCCTAGATAATTTGTTGTGTGTTTAGAGAAGAGAATTGCAATAAGATCGTATTTGGCATCTGTAAACTATTTCTGTAAAGAAATCTCAGATATCTAAGTCTCTCTGATGTCATGCAATATATAATGATAACTAAAAAACTGGGTATAAATTAAAACACTGGCAATTAGAAGATTTCTAATTCTAACTCCAGTTCTAGGAAAGCATTACAGCTGGAGTCATAGACTAAATAAACAAGAATTTCAAGATGAAATGGTCATGAAAGAATTCAGTAATTCAGAAAGTTCCTCCTTATACTGTATTCCTGTCTTTCATTTCTGTAATTTCTAATGGTCTTACAAGTGCTTCCAAAACCAATCTATAAAGAATGTAAATTTACGGATTTGCAAAGGAAATCATTAAGAAGGAAATATAATTCTATACTGTATCTATTTCTGTAAATGTTGTATATGAATGGACAACAGTCACTCTTATGTCTGTTCTTACAATATGCATCTTCTTCTCTTTGTGACAAACGCTAATGATGGCATTCACCCACCAAAATTAGATACTGACTCCTAAGCTAGTCATCCTAAATTCCCTTTATAGCAAATGGAAAGGACTAGACACTTTCTATACAGTAATTTTTCTTGTTCTAAAATAGAAATAAAATAGGTCAGATGAATCACACCCGAAAAGCACTTATTTCTTAACAATAACTGTCATATGAATCTAGGATGGACAGCTCAAATGTAGATAATTACAGTATTGTTGTCTACATCTAGATAAGATTAGCCACCAGATTGCTTACTTAGGATACTATTTTTATCCTTTTAGTAAGTTAAATGCTTAATACAAAATTATGCAAACTGAAGAAAGTTTTTTCAGCAGCAGCCCAGTCATGAACCATAGTTCTGTGTTGGAACACTGGCTGTGAAATATAAATCTGTAATAATGATTTGTAGAAATACAGGAACCTTCTTTTGATTAAACTTTTGAAATTAATCTATTTGCATCAACTGGGCACTCCCAGTTAGAAATATTAGAATCAAGATATGTGTATTTTGATTAATAAAAATACCTAAGAAAATAAGTACTCCATAAATACATCAAAACTGATAACGATTTAAACAAATACTTCAAATTATTTCAACTACAGTAGTTTTTGGCAAAAGACTCAACCTTATATATCTGTGTCTGGTGGAGGGAGTTCAATTATTCCACAACCTACTGCAGCTTTAACAATTATATCAGTAAATGAATCATCATCAAGATCCAAGATCCACTAGCATAAAGGCAAACGAACTCTCAGAGGAGTAAATCACCGAATCATTTTTTGGTTTCTATTTGCAGTTAAACAGTGGTAGCAAGATGGAATTTTTTTCTTGATTGTGACATGTAATAGTTGCAGAGAATCAAGATGCATCCTTGAACCTATCTACCATTTGTGGGTCACTCAGAGAAAATTAACAGAGACAGAGATAGACTGAATTGAAAAACCCTCTAGCATTCTTAACTGCACACTTCATAAGCAATGCCGAGATCTTCATCAAACGCCGTTTCTTGAGTAGTCCAGAATGTCATCATCAAATTATACAATAATAATAACAGATAGCAAGGAAAGAATATACCTTTGTGCAATGTGCCTACGTGATGAACATTTTTGGGTACTCTGTTACCATCTCCCCCCCGCAGCGATCATTTTTAGTTTCTAGCTCCCGCAAACTAGAATCGGTTTGACTATTCCATATCATCTTGTCTGTCAGTACAGAGCACTTCACTAAATAAATATTCTGGATCCACTTTTTCCTGAAGCAAATTCTTAAGATAAAAGGACTCTAGCCTGGCTTCCTTGACTATATGTCTTCAGGGTGTTCATGTCAGTATCGTGTTATTACCTACCATCTTCAATCTTGTTCAGTTACCAGCCATTTACTTTTCATGCAAACCAAGTTAAAGTTATTTTTAAAACAATAGCTTCCAGCTGTTTCCAGCTCCAAACATTAAAAATACAACATTCTGGTCAATTGAGAGAATGGCTGCCAGTTTTGTTCAAAAATATAATTTAGCAAGCATAGTAAATAAGAAAATAAACTGTAATGTAATAAAAGGCTTTTAGATTGACTTGCACAGCACTGTTCCTTGGCTGCTGTGTCTAAAAGATAAAAATAATGTATGCAAATTAGATAAAGTTGAAATTAAAGACGTCTAGCAGAGAATGGCTAAAGAAGTCAATTTTATTTTATTGTTTGTAAGTGGATAAATAATTCTCCAGTAGGCAGGAAAAGAGCAGAAACATGTTACTAACTTCATTTCAGCTTTTCATTCAGTTCTCATCCTCAGTCAGAAACTACTGGGGAAACAGTTGTTAAATCACAAAAAATGTATCAGGCTACTGTCTGTTCAAGGTGAATTTTTTTATGTTTACTTGGATCAGATTAAAACAAAATGACACAAAACATAAAGTTTCCATGTAGAGATATTTATTTTAACAGAAATTTGTCAGAAATGGTTATTTTGGTTCCAATTTTGTTTTGATCTATAGCCCCAGAAACTAATCTGGCAGGAGAAAAAAAGCGTATAGAAGACAAAGAAATTTTTTTTCAATGAGTCAACACTGATTTCTTTAAAATTAATATTTAATTAATGAATAGAGGTGAGACAGAATTGCCACAAGAATGCATCAAATATGGCATTTACTCTATTATTTACAAGATTACCACCCCTTGGGCTGCTCACATTTTCTACTTTTTAACTCATATACACTATTAAGCTACTGACAATTGCTGATGTTGCAGCCGTAACACAGCTTTTACCTTTTATTTCATGCCTTCAAACTTTCCATATCACCCCCTCATATACCTTTAAAAATGTACAAGGCCATTATATATTTTTTTCCTTAACTTCCTTAATATTTTCCCTTAATACTAAGTGCAAGGTTGTTTAAAAAAGCTTTCACATCTATTCACAGGTGTCCAGATGAATGGCTGTACACTAACAGTACAATGCCCTCTGCTTATTAGACTATTTGTTACCGTTTCAGTAAGATGTATGCAACGCTTGTATCCACTTGTAGCCTTTGTAAATTGTAAGACCTTTGGGAATAAGGCCAATCTTTTTATTTAAATATGCACAAAATCTAATAAAATAACTTCTGTCTTTGATGCAAATACAAGCTTCTAAAATACTGTCTGGGAACTCCCAAATGTTTGTTTGAGGATTTTATCATTCACAGCAGTATTACTGCTTCCATTTTTTCAAGGAAAGGTGAGAGTAAGAGAGATAAAGGAATACATCATGAACCTCCAGGAGTAGCTACTTGTCTGAGGAACGCTATTAAAGCCCTCTGAGAAACAGTTTTGTACATTCGTCAAGGACTACATAGTAATACCCTCTGTGTACTGCTCAGAGCTGTAAAGGAAATCTGTGACAGACTTGGGAAAGTACCTACATCTCTGAAGATCCTATTCAGGCTGTTTAATTCTAAAGCAACTTTATTTTCATTAAAGTCATCACAGTTTCCACTGTTTCCATAGTTTTAATGCAAAACCGGCACACAGAATTAACTGAACTACGTCATATCAGTAAGATTAAATGCCCACATTAATCTTAAATATGTATAAAATATATAAAAAAGAATAGTAATCTTGACAGATTCTGGTCTCAGTAACTCTTTGTTTTGATTTTGTTTACTTCTCCCTCATTATTGCAGGAGGTTGCTTCTCTAGTACCTAAACATTTTCATTTGGTCTTGCAGAATCATAGAATCGTAGAATGTGTTGGGTTGGAAGAGACCTTTAAAGGTCATCTAGTCCAACCCCCCTGCACTAAGCAGAGACATCTTTAAGTAGATCAGATTGCTCAGAGCCTCATCAAGCCTGGCCTTGAATGTCTCCAGGGATGGGGCTTCCACCACCTCTCTGGGCAACCTGTTCCAGTGTTTCACCACCCTCATTGAAAAGAACTTCTTCCTAATGTTTAATCTAAACCTATCCTGCTGTAGCTTAAAACCATTGCACCTTGTCCTATCACTACATACCCTTGCAAACAGCCCCTCTCTATCCTTCCTGTAGGCCCTCTTCAGGTACTGGAAGGCCGCTATAAGGTTTCCCTGGAGCCTTCTCTTCTCCACGCTGAATAACCCCAACTTTCTCAGCCTGTCTTCATAGGAGAGGTGCTCCAGCCCTTTGATCATCTTCATGGCCCTCCTCTGGAATCCACTCCAACAGGTCCATGTCTTTCCTGTGCTGAGGGCTCCAGCGCTGGACACAGTACTCCAGGTGGGGTCTCACGAGAGCAGAGTAGAGGGGAAGAATCACCTCTCTCGATCTGCTGGCCACTTTTCTTTTGATGCAGCCCAGGATGCGATTGGCCTTCTGGGCTGCAAACACACATTGTTGGCTCATGTCCAGCTTTTCATCCACAAGTACCCCCAAGTCCTTTTCCGCATGGCTGCTCTCTATCACGGATTGAGAATAACGAGAATATTGATATTGGATTTGGTCAGAAGCAAACAATCCTGCTTGATGACTATTAGTGTTGTTGTTGTTTATGTTTATGAGATTATCTGAACAATTTGTAAGTAAATGAATGTGAAACTGGTATTTAAATGGAAAATTCCTTGTGGGTGCAGCTGAACAAGTTCTGGAAGGCTCTAAGATGGCTGTGTTTACAGGGATTCCAGGATGACCTCATGATCCAATGCCAAGCACAATGTCATCTTTGTTCCCTACCAGAGACAAAACACTGGCTGTCACTATCGAGCTCTGCTTTCAGCAACTGATCCTTTCAAATGTATTACTTGACATGTTCCCTTCAAAATCAAACATCTATTCTTTTTTTCTTACTTTCACAGATCTGTATCTAGCACACTTCTAATCAAGCAAAGCTTTAAAATCTGCTGACTTAAGAGTTATCCAGCCCCTGGACAATGGCTATGTCTATGCTGTCAAGTAGTGTGTTTCCACGTCACTATCAGGTACAATTTTTTCATTGACCACTTTGCATAAATTCTGGCTTAAGTTTCTTATGTTTTAAAATCCCACAAAAGTAACATATATCCTCAGTTTCAAGCGGCAATGATGCGGTAATACTGTGGGCTGCAGCACAGCCTTCATGTTATTCAAGAAACTGAAAAGTAAAACAAAAAATGCAAAAAGCACCTCTATAAGGGCAGAATGGCAGTTACACCTTAATGATAGAAAAGGCATCACACAAAGCTGAAAGGAAATCTAGGTCAAGTACTGTGCAGCATGAACACAAAATAGTCTTTTCTGCCTGACTTTGGAAGCACAGATAATTGTCTGGAGTTCATGTATTCAACAGTATCAGTGTAACCAGTACCTAGTGACTCATATTTGACACAGTGAAATATCTCATGTGATGAGAAGACTAGTTTCAGCTCTTAAAATATACTTCCATACATAGGGTGAAATTCCCAAGTTCTGAAATCTACTAATACTCCTTAATATCTGAATTTGACTTACTCTGGGAATTAATCTGAATCATGATTTTGGCCAAATTTTGCTGCTTTTTTTTTTTGTTTGACAGGGAGTCCCTGTCAGGCAAGAAGTATCATCGATGCTATAACTAAGGCTTGTAGAGGTGAGCCCACACAAATTAATCCATGTACTGCTGAAAACATGAAACTTTATCTGGAACTAAGTGCAAATAGGTAATCAGAGGAGATGTTGCAATGTGAGAAATGAAGTTAAAATAAGTCACAATCACCTATGGCATTTGTCCAAGAATCCAAATGAAATCAAAGAACAAATGAACAGTGCTAGTAGGAAAACCATGCAATTAAAATTGCATTCTGCTCCCACTAAATTTAATGAGTCTTCAACTAGTGACAAAGGAATGAGGATTAGACCTTCCATCATTAAATAGCTATTAAACCAGAGAGCTAGAGAGCTGACAACATTGTACTTCATTTTAAAGAGGTGCTAAAGATGATCCAAGAAATTATTGCCTGTTACATTTTATCCTAGTGTTAGGAGAAAATGTTCTAAAAAAAAAAACAAAACAAAAAATCCATTAACAGAGGAGTCATAAACCACCTAGACTAAACTAATACATTAGGGAGAAACTAGTAATGACTCTTGAAAGGTGAATTATGCCTACTAGAATTCTTTAAGGACTCCTGCAAAATAGAGGATAGAGAGAAACATATGTACTTAGTTTGATGTAGTTCCACATAACAGACCTTGATCTTCTGTAAAATGTAATTATACTACCATAATTCTAGTCTATTGGAAAGGCCTTGTACACGTAAATGGTATGAGGTAAAATAAAGAATAGCCAGGACCAGAAAATCTCTTTATATAAACAGATTACATAAAGTCTTCATGACTACTATTATGTCAAGTTCTACTCTGGCATTGCTAAACATCAGCCTTTGAAAGGGTGAAACCATGGGCAAATGAGTACAAGCAATTTAATTGTTCTAAAAATTACTAGCAGGCACTTTCCTATGCATTTAGAAAAATGATGACGCCAAACCTCTGCATATCTTTTTTATTACTTTTATGAAGAGATAGTTAAGGCAAGAACTGAACATTGCTAAAGGATAACTATGTTGCTTCAGAGAGTTATTTTGATGGAAAGTTAAGTGTATTTAGATTCCAAATAAATATAGATGCTTACAAAGCTTTTGAAAGTCTGCAAATTTGTTAGGTATCTATCAGTGAATATCATTACAGCTACCTGGTTCATGAAGTGTAGTAAAGCTGAATCATAGCATTCAACATGCAAGCAATGAGTTCTTTATTTCAAATAAGACAAATCACGTGCCCGACAAATGCAAAAAAAGTGATATACAACAATGGACAAAGTTCTCTCCAGCTGTCCTTCAGACTCTCTGCCACTGTTGCTATGGATGTTGAGAGCAAGTCAAAAAGGTAGTTAGGAGATTGCCACTCCATGACAAGTGAAGAAACTAATTTCGTTTTACGGGTATTGTGCCATCTGCCTACAAATTTAAGTGCTTCTTGACTTAGCATGATCTTTGAGACAAAAACGTGTTTCTTATTCCCTTTTTTTAAAGAGCTTTAAAGTTGACAACATGAACTTCCCCAATCGTTTATTATTTTTTCAGAATGTTTTGCAAATTTATTAAAGTATGGAAATACCATTCAACCTTTAACATCCATGAACACAATACCAGTATTTCCTCTTCAAATTTAGACTTCATTAATTCTACAGGTGCACTTACAATTTCATACAGCCACACTCTACAAGCTACTTGACTCTTAGGGTCAAATAGTGGCATTGGAATTATTTTTTTCCACCAGAGGTAGCATTATTTGATATGAATTTAGTAAAAATGATCTAAATATTTTGCATACATTCTGATTTCTCTCTTTGAGTTCTTGTCCAAACATTCATCACATTGAATCCTGCTTATTTAACTAACCAGTGAATACAATCTTGCCTAGATGATTTAATATTTCAAAATACTAATACACAGCAATTGAAAATAAATTTTAAAATCTTGATTTGATATTTAACACTGCATGACTGAGGTACTTTGTAATCTAAAGTATTATATTATTTATGGTACATTAGAAGAAGCATAGATTACCACATATATTGCATATTTAAGAATAGAAAATATGGACTACAAATGGTCAATTTCTAAAGTAATTACAGCAATGCTCACAGTATATAAATTCCATTGGAGTGAATGATTTCTGATTTATATGCATTCATGTGTTGTAGATCTATTTAATAATTCTACTGATGCACAAAATTTGCTAGTACTGTAAAATGCTTGGAATGCTGAACTAGAGAGATAATTCAGAAGCTTCTAAATCTGTGATAATTTCTATTTTAACTTTTTCCCTTGCCCTTTTAGCCGTTTTTCCCCTTTTTTAGCTAAGCAAAATAATGCACATATCTGTTTATTTGCTGAGGCTTTTCTTTTATACTGCCCTATCCATTACTACGTAGGCTATATTAGACCTAAGACTGTCCTCAGTTTGGGCAACTGTTGAATATAACTGATTTGCAGCTACTACACTGATAAAAGCTTGGTGACACTCTGTAAAATAAATCAAATGCATTTATTCAATAATTATTTGCTCAGTCTATGCTTCAAAATTTGCCATTCTTTCTTCACAGAGCATCTAGGTACATTATGATTCACATTAATAAGGAAGCAAGTCTTTAGAACAAAATAGAACCTGGCTTTTGAAGACATTCTCTGATTGGTAGTACTAGCCGTAGAAAAATTTTCCTTCCTTGATTCAAAGTACTCCAGATTGCTGACTTTCAAAGAATACTGCATGAAGCAGATTAAAAATGGTTGTGTCCTTCAAAAATCATCATATGTTTATATGCAAACATTTGCTGAATTTCTTCCATCTGCTAAATATATATTTCTGTAAGAAAAGAAACTGGAGCTTTTTGGCAAATATCCTTTATGAACTCCTGCTGAGTACTCCTATAACTCTATTATCCATGAGCTGCTTTGAATTAAACGGTCAATATGCTCTACAGAGAAACAGGAAAAGGGTACAAGAAGGGTTAAGAAGGTAAGGAGGAAAAGTTCATTTCCATCACTAAACCCACTGACTGTATATTTAGGACCTTAATGTACACAAAGATCAAATTTCCTTCACACAAAACTACTATGAATTTAGTGTGCCTCTACAATGTACCACCACGGTTGCAGTCTTCACAGCTTCAAGGTCTTATTAATTTTCTTTTTTTTTCCTCAGTGCACTTATGGTAGAGATAAAAAGATAGATCTCGATGGAACCTATTTGGTCTAAATCTACTCCCTGCAACACTCCTATTTTGAAGACTGGTGACACAGCAGTCTGTTGTAGTCTATAGTTCTCTTAAATTCCATCACCAAACTGAACTTTTGAGATAGGAACCTCAGTGTCATATGTGGCCTCTTTATTCAGTAGACAGATCCTTTGTAACTTCCTGTCACTTTTTGCCAACTATAGAGGGAGCCAGAGATGACTATGTGTCTTAGCTGACATTCCTTGGATATCTGATTTAGAGAAGGACAGTTTCTTTCTGACATTACCCAGATTTTACCATGCCACTTCAGAAAAAATCTATTAATCACAACAACACATGTAGGGAACAATTGCTGTAATACTTGAAAGAACTTAGGCTGAAAGTGACCTCTGGAGGTTATCTAATGCAACCTACTGCTCAAAGCGTTGCTTGCTTCACAGTTAGTGCCAAGTTGCTTTGGGCTTTCTGGCAGGTATTAGAAGTATGCACTCCTGTACACACTATTCCAAAATCTATGGAATTCCCTCCATGATCTTGTATCTCACAAGAAGAATTTGGATGCCTAAGACAGAGAAAACTTAAGTACCTACACCCAAAAGTATAACATAAATCCTTCTCCTGCTTTCTTATTATTGGTTATTGATTTCTGTAAGAATCTATCATTCCCTAGGCATAGAACTGATTTTAAATTGGCTTAGCTCAGTGTCTAAACATTCGTCTTATCCCTAAACAGGAACATAGTGCCGAGGTTTAACCCCAGGAAGCAGCTCAGCCCCACACAGACACCCACTCAGTCCCCTATGGTGGGATGGGGAAGAGAATTGGGAGGGTAAAAGTTAGAAAACTTGTGGGTTGACATAAAGACAGCTTAATAGGGAAAGCAAAAGCTGCACGTGCAAGCAAATTCCATCACTACTTCCCATTGACAGGCAGATGTTTAGCTGTTTCCAGGAAAGCAGGGCTCCATCATGCATAACAGTTACTTGGGAAGACAAACCTTATAATTCTGAATGTTCTCCCTTCCTCCTTCTTTCCATGAGATTTTATGGCTGAGCATGAGTATGAGATATCCCTTTAGTCTGTTGGGGCTGGCTGTCCTGGCTGTGTCCCCTCCCAATTTCTTGTGCACCCCCAGCCTACTCACTGCCAGGGTGGTGTGAGAAGCAGCCTTGACGCTGTGTAAGCACTGCTCAGAAGCAACTAAAACATCCCTATGCTATCAAAACTGTTTTCCTCACAAACCCAAAACATAGCAGTATAGGAACTACTATGAAGAAATTTAACTCTATCTCAGCCAAAACCAGTGTACATAGTGAAAAAGCTAAGTATGACAGTTCCGAATTTCCCCAACAGAATTACTTCATTAACAGGCTATGTCTAAAACACAGTGGTAACATCGAGCTCAGCATAGAAGTTAACATCTATAACAACTTTTACTACCAAACAGAAATGACTACCCTTGAATAAGGAATTAGGAGACTGTCCTACTTGTTTCACTGTGCAGCCAGCAATAGCAAATTCTCAAGAATGAAGAGACAGAGATAAAAAGATCATAATCATATTTTTGTGATGAGAACATGTACTAAGGAATGGTGAAGAGCTAGCTTTCCCAAAGCTGACTGGGAAACATGCTCAACTTTTCAGACACTGTACAAATGGTCTACCTTCAGGCCAAAGCTAAAGGGATTTTTTAGACATGTAAAGCCAAAGATACAGGGTCTGAAACCCGGTTTCCTCTATGAATTTACATATTGCATATAATACACTCTGTCACAATAGAGTGATGCATATATTCGGAATATTTGTTACGGTAGGTAACTAATTACTTACAATGAATCATCATGATAACTAGCCATGATTACATGATGCCCATGACAACATCTGTGTTTACCACAGCTGATAAGATGAGTAGTTGTTAGGTATCAGTAACCAGGAAAAAAGCCAAATGGAGCTTAATGTTTTCACTTAAAAGCCTTCCATCAGTCTTGCTTCCTGCAAAGCACTATAGTTTCACTTTTGTTTGTTTGGAAAAACCTGCAGTATTGATTTTTTTCATGCTTAAAGACTAGATTTATTTTTTCCTTTGAAACCTAGTTTCTGTGCCTCAGGAAGGTTAAGTTTCTTAAGACAAGATATCCTATAATTAGAGGACATCAGATTGTAAATGAGGTACCACTTGTGGGATTTGAAAGCCTATAGCTTTCAGAAAAACTCTCAGTAAAATGTAATTATTCCAATTTTTTAGCACATCACACTGAGTCAAGTTCAAGGGTTCATTTTGTAGCCAAATCATAACATTTTTCTTATTAATGAGAAAAGCATTTTAACCTGTTAAAAAGAAATGTTTCTGGAAACCTCTAAACTTTTACTTGAAAGAGCTAGGAAGAGAACTCACTTTGTGTATCTTCTCCTATGCTCCTCTCTTCTTTTTATTTATTTATTTTATTTTATTTTGAAATCTGATTAGCTCTATGTATTTCTATTCTAGAAACAGCAAAAGTAGACACAAATAGAGCAACAAGATAAAAGGACAGCTGATTAACAGGTAGAATCTCTAAGTAAGTAACAATCCTTTAGGTTGAAGGGGGAGAGATAAGGGGTAGAATTGTGTATGTTTTGGACATTTGTAAACGAAAACGAAAGGAAAGCTGGCAAAGCAAAGTATTTAAAAAATCGGTTTTCTGTGCCATGAGGGGCCACTTTGTTCAGTCAGGTACATCTCTTCAGAAAGTGAGGCATCAGAAAATATTAAGCTTGTAAGTGCTGCTTGAGAAATAATTGATTATTAGCCACAGGGACTTGAAGGAAGGCATACAGAGATCATTAGAATCTTCACTTTGAGAAAGAAGGAAACCATGGGCTACTTATGTGTTTATAATCTGACAACTTTAATGTTTTTTGTCTTTCTATGTCTATCTTTAGTATTAAACATTTTTATTGTAGTATTTTTCATAGCAGAGTAGGACTGGGGGGCCTATGACAAGACAAAAAAAGAATTTAGTCATAAAAGGTCTAGTATTGCAAATATATTAAGCTGAACCCTGAATCACAAGTCATTCATACAGTGGTTTCTAATCTACATAATAAACAAAAATATTACCATAATTAATAAGCAACATTTAATTTGATTCCTTCTCATTGGATAAAATTAAATCCTACCTATGTCAAATGTCAAAGCATAATAATTTGAAAATCAGATTTTGCAATATCTGAAATAGGAGCTATAATTAAACAAATTGTCGGACTATGACATTCAGCACAGTTTATTTTAACTGTTTGTTTTTCATTTGTAGTCTTTGCTCGAGAGCTAATTGTCATAGCTATTTCATTTTCAATACCACATCCCACATCAGTTTCTCAAGACATCTAAGGAAACCTCCAGTTCTGACCGGTATATTCTGGTACATGGTGCATATATCCTTTGGTTTGCTTTCCTAAAGGAGACATGTATGTAAGTGTTGGAAGAAACTGAAGGCATCTATTGACAGTCTCAGCACAACACATGAAAATTTGCAATTGTAAAAGTACTCTGCATATTTTTTTATTTATATGAATCATAAGAAGGGAGAACTACACACTGATAAATTGAAAGACAATTATGTTAAATGAAAATATGAATTTTATGAATGTTAATCATAGTAGTTAATCACATAATAAGATCAATCGTTTATTTGTGTATTTATACATTTATATATGTATCTCAAGGATTTAAACTGGGAGCTACTAAAAAAACACTGATGTTCCCCTTTCCAAATGGAATTCAATATTCTGTCCTAGGCCTAGGTTGAGAATCACTGCCTAAAGGCACAGATTTAAAGGTCTGTCTCTAAATTTAATTGTACCAAAGCAGGCTCTCTGGTATCTTTCTAGGCTCTGGCTGGTGTTGTGACAGTCAGAGCCGGTGCTAATCTTATTGTTAATGTCAAAGACCAAGCGCGACAGCAGCAGACAAGATAGGATTTAGTGAATGACAGAGTAATCAGTCTGGAATAGAACTAGTTCATCCATAAAGGATCAGGCTGGGGGAAATCACTATCAGCATGTCCACATGTTTACTTCTTTTCTCATTCTGATGGCAGTTAGATCATTTAACAACATATTTCTTTGTCAAAGATTATTTGAAATTCATGTTATTCTAACACTATAAACCTAAAGGGATAAAAGTCATTACGCCTGCCTGTATTATCAGTATTGAACGTTTAAAGGTATAGTGAACATTCTTTTGTGAAAATAATTCCAGATATAATTTTAATAATTGTTTATAATGAATGTCTCCAGTCCTGCAAACTTCCCTTTCAGTTTTCATTCACTGTCATAGTAGGTCATTATACATCTCTAATAGTCAAATTCTTTAAAAAAAGTTAATTTGAGAATAATTTCTACAGCAGTAGAACTATGAAATATTAGTCAATTTATAACATTTGTGAATTCATAACACAAATGGAGCAATAACAGTTATGGGCCTTTAGCCCTTAACACAAGGGCAGTAGCAAAGGTTAGGACTTAAAAGTACAGTTAAACTTCTGATAATTTTTGCCGGATACACTTGAAATTTCTAGATTCTGTCCCTCACCTCCATATTTATTCTCTTGGATAGATATTAAAGTTAGACTCTTAAAGATATGTAAATATAAATATTTTACAAAGATTACTTACCAGGCACTTAAAGATTACAGGCAATGTGGACATTTAAGTTTGTGGTAGGAGAGGATGAGACAAAGCTATTTGCTTATGGCATGATACAGGGGTATGCATCAAGTGGGCTAGTGGTAATCGGAACAATGAAAAAGGGTCTTAGCTTTCTGGTTAATACACAGATGTTCATATATGGCCCTGTGATTTTTTTTTTTTGCTTTTGTTTTTTAAAGAACAGAGAAACTACTTTTCATAATATGTGACTCTAATTACAGGAAAATAAATAAATAAAGTAGACAAGAGCAAATTTCTCTTTGGGGACATGGACAGACAAATGTGTTTCTTCTGCTGAATGCTAAAATATTTAGTTTAACATACAACTACTTCAAAACATTAAACAGGGATTTTTAAATAAAGATGAAGCACTGTGTAACATGATTAAATATACACACAGTGCCAGACAAGTTTATTAGCTAATTTTAGAGTGATTTTAATACACATAAATACTCTTGTTTCATTATAATCAAGCTTCCAACTGAAGAGAGGGACTGTTAGGTAGTGTTTTCAGAGCGGTCTTCAGCAACATCCACAAACACCTTTTTTGCAATATATCCTCCCTGTATAGCTTGTCTGCCAGTTATAGTTTTCACTTCTGCCAACAGAGGTGAAAACAGATTTTCAGTCTCCAACTTCCTTTTTGCCTCTGTCTGTGCTAGGGTCTCCACAACTCTGCACCAAGTTCTGTGACAACTGCATTACAATAATATTACTGATACTCTTTGACTACAAAAATCTTGCAGTGTCCCGTTTTTGCTGCATAAAGAGAGGATCCTGTCTTCTTCTATCTATTCTTCATGCCTGGCAATGACTAATGTGACTCTAGCTTACTGGGACATTCTACAGTGGAGTCTTTAAATGAGAAAGAAGAGGAGAATGGCCAGGGTAAGGCCATCAGAATTTCTGCTGGTGTACAAGTCACCTTGAATATGATCCAGGAAACCCTCTGGAGCACCACAGTATTCTCTGTATTCTACTTTCAAATTCATCTTATATACAGCTTTCTATGAACTCTGCCAATTCTGATTTGCTGGCAAGGTGTAAAGTTGGTTTTCTATCTTTTGGCTGCACAGTAATACCCTCTTTCCACAAGACAGGTTTATTGACAACTGTTTTTTAAGTCTCAGTGCTGTTGTCAACAACAATAAAAATATAATAGCTGTGCATTTCTAAGCAACATAAAATCCCTAATCAAATTAATTCTATATAACATTTTGGTTCGGGAAGGTCAGATTTTAGATTCTGAGTACAATGTGAGACAGGTTTTTACTGTGTGGATCACAGGTCCAAAACTTAATATCTCTTCTTAAATCTCATTCTTCAAACATTCCATGTCACCTATATTTTTGCTTTCATGTTAGGTATGTCAGTAAACCAGAACGTTTTCTCACAGCTAACTACCTCTACTACTCTTATTTTCAGCTTCCAAAAAGCTTTATTTGGATGCCAACAACTAACAATAGATATATTTGATAGAAAGCAGCCCATTCAAGTTATTCAAGTCAATCAAAAATCTCCTACTAACTTTTGGGTAAAGCTGCTGATTAGTAATAATAGTTTTGAGATACAGTAGCTGGGCTTTGAGTGAGATAATTAACCAGCTGCTGGCAAAATAGTGGCTGGTCCAGTAATAATCCAAACATATTTTAACTGTAACAGAAGAACAGGCGTTCATTTATAATAAATCAATTTTCTCAATATTTCCAGGTGAATAAATACTAAATGCTTAAAAACAATATAGTAAAGGTTAGATCTCAAATGTAGGCAATCAGAAGACTGTAATCCAAGCATAAGTAATAGCCAAAACCCCAAGCAAATTATTACGTGATTCATTCAAGTGAACCTTTTCACCTAGAAAGGCTGTACATACTGCATGTTATTGTAGAGTTCAGTGTACTTAATTTAATTCCTATTTCTTTCCAGGTGATGTTACAAGTTCAGGAAACATTTTGGCTTTCCGAAGTGCTATAGCCTCCCAAACAACCCATGCTCTTATGCTCTTGAATTGAAAATGTTGGATTTTATTTTATTTTTTGCAATGACAAGTAAAGCTAAATTATGGAATTGAAATCTAGAAGAATAAGAGGATGAGAAGGATATAGATTTTGACTGCTTTCAGAAGACAAGGAAAATAGGGCTTTTAATTTAACAAAAACTCCCAAAAACAAAGATACATAAGAAGATGAAAGAAAGAAGCAAAACAGAGCAGAACATAAACCATTTCAGGTTATGTCTATAAATTTTGAGATATTAAGCTTAACATGGGGGATGTATGACGGTTAAATATTGCGCAAGATCAGTTTAGCATAGCTGCTGAGGGATACATAGTGTTCTTTAAAAATCAGAATATATAATCTGTAAAGTAATAAGGAATCTTGACTCTTTTGCTTGTTCAACATTTAATGAGAATACCTTTTGTACACTTACAGGGTTATAGTTAACAACTAAGGAACAGAAATATCAACTTCTAATTATTGGACCAAGATTCTATCTGAAATGTATCCATCAATGCAGTGTACTCTATAAGCAAATACATTTTAATTAGCAAGTTGATAATCAGTGTTAGTTTTTATGTGCATCTGCTTGCTCTTTCAAATACAATCTTCCTACTACCTGGCTAAACCAGGCTATTTGATTGCTTTATTTAATTTCAGCATCAAATGACCAATTTACAGAAGGATTGCTGTATTTGCTTTTGTTTGGGGGGGTTATTTTTGATGAACTGACTTCAACTATATGTAATCAACTTTGTAAAAAAGCCCAAGTAGTTCAAAAGAACAGATTAAAAGATAAAGGAATATGCAAAATCTAAAATAAATGGCATCTGTGAAGCAGATTTAATTTCTGTACTTCAAAATGTGCCATATTGTAATTACAAAGATTTAGGTAAATTTAACTACTTTATGTAAACTCAATAAGGCAAATCCAATTATGTTTCATTTATTTTAAGTCAATTATGCTGTGTAATAGGTTTCTTTCAGTTTGCAGGCAGCACTGGCAGTGCCCAAACTGTCTATGAAACTTCAAATTAAATTTTTTGATGTATTCAAGATGCAAAGTAGAGAAAAAATTAGGTTAACAAAAGAATGATCAAAATAAGCTGACCTTTATAATTCTTTATATTCTTTAAGACAGATGCATGACGTATATATAGATATAAATATATATATATATAAAAAAACTGTAGTAGCCTTCAAACGTACCATTTTTCATTGTTTTGCTCGAGAAGGGGAAAATAGTATTTAGATAACATACGTTTATACCTGACATGTATGTTAACAAATGTCTGGAGTCATGTTCTGTCTTCAATTCCATGTCACATGCTTCATCGCATTGTCAGAAATGTCACTTTCCACTTTAAGTCTTTTTGGTTTAAAGGACAAAATAAATTTTTTAATTCCTCTTTGGAGAAAATGATGGACAGTTTCTACAAGTGTTTAACACTGAAAATTATAACTTTTGAATTGCAGACATATAGCTGTTCCAGAAAAGCCGTGATATTCCTCATAAAAGCATGACATTTATTAATTTTTCAAATTATTTACATCAATATTCTATTGTTATTGAAAATATTTCAACTGAGCCTTAGCTAGTCAATTGACTGTTCTCCATTCACTCCTTCTTTGCAAGTTAGTTATTAAATGAACAGGACAGAGTCCAAAAACCTCAAATGGACTTCATTAGTAGAGCATTAATAGTCAGGCAACTTAACAGAAAGGAAAGAGGATAAGAAAAAAATAATATCTAGGTTTCTCACTGATACTCTTTCCCACTTTCCTTCTGCAACGAATAAGGTAATAGAAATCTCTTTTTTCTCTATACTGAAAGCTATGTATGAGGAGTTGCATTGCTAGAAGAGCATTTGCGGGCAGACAAAAAATTAGACTCTTTGGGGAGCTCCTTTGATTTTCAGAAGGTTTTGAGAATCAGTACAAGACAGCTTATCAGTAGTGTTCAGAAGATACAACTAACTTTTGGAGAGATTTATTTTTCCTAAACCAGCTTGAACAATTGGCTGAACAGCTGGGCTCAAAGAGTTTTAGTAAATGGGGTAACATCTGTCTGGCAGTCAGTCACCAGTGGTGTTCCCCAGGGCTCAATTTTAGGGCCACTTCTCTTTAATGTTTTTACCAATGACCTGGACACAGACGTTGAGTGCACTGTAAGTTTGCAAATGATGCTAAATTAGGAGGAGCCGTTGGTGCCCTTGAGGGTAGAGAGGCCTTACACACAGATCTTGACAGATTAGAGTGCTGGGCAATTGCCAACCATATAAAATTTAACAAGAAATACTGCTGGATTCTGCATCTGGGATGGTGTAATCCTGGATGTACGTAAAACTGGAGGACATGACTGTAACCCTGCAGAAAGATCTGGGGGTTTGGTTGATGGTTAACTCAATATGAGTCAACAATGTGCCCTAGTGACCAAAAGGGCCAACCATATCCTGGGGTGCATTAAGCATAGGTAAGCTGTTGAGAGATTGCCCCACTATACTCAGCATTGGTGCAGCCTCACCTTAAATGCAGTTTGGGGCTCCACAGTACGGGAAGGATATAACAATATTAGAATGTGTCTAAAGGAGGGCAACAAAGATATTGAAATAATTAGAGGGCATGATTTATGAGGACGTGAGGTTTGTTCAGCTTAGAGAAGAAGAGACTGAGAGGTGACCTCATTGCTATCTACAACTTCCTCGTGAGGAGGAGCAGAGAGGGAGGTGCAGATCTCTTCTCTCTGGTGTCAGGTGATAGGATGAGGGGGAGTAGCTTAAGCTGTGTCAGAGGAAGTTCAGATTGGATATTAGGAAAAAGTTCTTTATTGAAGGTGCGGTCAAGCACTGCAACAGGCTCCACAGGGAATCGGTTGTGGCTCCAACCCCAACGACATTTGAGAAGTATTTGGACAATACTTTCAGATATATGGTTTAACTCTTAGGCTGCTCTGTCAGGACTTGGACTCAATGATCCTTATGGGTCCCTTCCAACGCAGGAAATTCTATGATTCATATGAATACTCTTTTATTCTGTGTACGTTTGCGTTAGTATTACATGAGGATTCTCAATCTGAATAACATATTCGTACCATTCAATTGTTTCCACTGTTAATTGATGTATTTTTATACTAACAAAGTTTTGGAAATTGCTTCAAACTTCAGATCTTCAGTTTCTTATGTATTTTCATTACACAGTAGTATGAGAAGCTAAAACATTATTTTAACTATGCTTTTGACTTTCTGTACCATCTGTTGACATTGTTAATGTTTACCATTCCTGTTTAAAAAACAGAAAGGAAAGAAACAATTGTAAACAAAAAAAGACTATACTTTTGAAGAATTAATTACAGACCATTTTTAATTATCTGAAGTTACTCATAGACCTGTGGTTTCTATCCACAGAAGCTCCACATACTGATCTATTGAATGTGTTCTCTTAAAATTGGTATGAAAGTAAGAAAAAGTTTTACAAAAAATATAGCTGTGCACTAAACTGGTGAAAAAATTGTATTTCCAGCCTCATGTCCTATTTTCTTATCTGAATAGTTCTGTTTATAAAACACAAGTCTAACACATGATATTACCTAGTGAAGTTACCAGAATTAGATGCTCCAATGGCAATACATGGAACTCTATATTCAATTGATGTGGAATAATCTACTTTCTCATCACTCTGTCTTTTTCCTGGCATTCATATTTGCAATCTCTACCCACTAGAAATTGGTTTTTGACACGACAACATCCAAACACCAAAGTCTGTATTAACTAGAAGTGCTTAGGATAATTTTCTCACGTCTCTACATGTTTAAGTCCTCTCTTAGCCTAGACAATTTTACTTCAAGGTCATTTGGTGGAAATTCCATGACATGTAATGTGAAGGAAAAAAAATTTCCCTTAAATCTCTATGTAATTTGTTGATTTTCATTTCATTAATGGTCCCGTTGAGCTTCTCTTAAACAAACAAACAAATAAAAAGAACAAAAAAAGAACAGAAGCTCTCGATCCATGATACTTCATACTATCTCCATTGTGTATATTTTTGCTAACGTCGGCCTTTATAAATCTCTGTGAGATAAGCAATCCATTTTCTCGTATTTTTTCTATAACTGCAATTTACTTTCATCACCATTTCTGAAACGCTCTTCTTCTGATTGCCATAGCAGTTTCTAATAGGCAAAAGTGTTTCTTCACTTCAGCTTCATGCAAAATGCTACATCTGTACTGGATAATACTCTGTCAACCAAGAATTATTTTATCCATAATAAAATTGTATATACAAGATAGCTTTTATTGCTGTGTTCACAAATGTTAAAATTACTTTAGAGTAAGGCCTTGACTTGGACAGAAATGTAGAAATGTAAAAAGAATTCCCCTTCAGTTTCTCTGAATTAATTTACAGATCCTAGAAACTAATCTACAGATCCTGAAGAAAAACGATTTTGCTAAAATGAAAGGTACACATCTCCAGGGTTTGAATTCAGTATATACTCATTTGACTTCTATAAGCAAATACTTCAAATTTGCAACATGATGGAAAGGTGAGAAAAGTAAATCTTAAACTTCTAGTTAAAGAGGGGTATGAAAACTAAAAAGTCACAGGTTAATACTTGCTTCAGATTTGTAGGTGAATGTTTCAATTGCTTCCTTGGCTATGAAACATAGAATCATAGAATTATAGAATTGTGTAGGTTGGAAAAGGCCTTTAAGACCACCCAAGTGCAAACGTTAACCTAGCATGCCAAGTTGCCACTAAACCATGTCCCTAAGCACTATGTCTATTATGTCTACCCATCTTTTAAATACCTCTAGGGATGGTGACTCAAACACCTCCCTGGGCAGCCATTTCCAATGCCTGACAACCTTTTCAGTGAAGAAATTTTTCCTAATATCCAGTCTAAACCTCCCCTGGCACAACTTGATGCCATTTCCTCTTGTCCTATTACTTGCTACTTGGGACAAGAGACTGACACCTCTCTCACTACAACCTCCTTTCAGGTAGTTGTAGAGAGCAATAAGGTTTCCCCTCAGCCTCCTTTTCTCTAGGCTAAACAATCCCAGCTCCCTCAGCTGCTCCTCATAAGACTTGTGCTCTACACCATTCACCAGCTTTGTTGCTTTTCTTTAGACCTGCTCCAGCACCTCAATGTCTTTCTTGTAGAGAGGGGCCCAAAACTGAACACAGTATTTGAGGCACATCACCAGTGCCAAGTATGGGAGGACAATCACTTCCCTAGTCCTGCTCATCACACTATTCCTGATACAGAACAGGATGCTGTTGGCCTTCTTGGCCACCTGGGCACAATGCTGGCTCATATTCAGCCAGCAGTTGACAAGCACCCCCAGGTCTTTTTCTGCCAGGCAGCTCTCCAGCCACTCTTCCCCAAGCCTGTAGTGCTACATGGGGTTGTTATGAACCAAGTGGCCTTCTTGAACCTCATACCATTGGCTTGGCCCATTGATCCAGCCTGTCCAGATCCCTCTGCAAAGCCTTTCTACCTTCAAGCAGGTCAACACTCCCACCTAACTTGGTGTCGTCTGCAAGTGTACTGAGGGTGCACTCGATCCCCTCATCCAGGTCATCGATAAAGATATTAAAGAGAACTGGCCCCAATACCAAGCCCTGGGGAGCACCACTTGTGACTGGCCACCAACTGGATTTAACTCCATTCACCTCCACTCTCTGGGCCCAGCCCTGCAGCCAATTTTTGACCCAGTGAAGAGTACTCCTGTCCAAGCCACGGACAGCCAGTTTCTCCGGGAAGATGCTGTGGGAAAGTGTATCAAAGGCCTTACTGAATTACAGATAAACAACATCCATAGCCTTTCCGTCATCCACCAAGCAGGTGGATGATTTAAGAAAAATACCTCAACTTAGATACATTGTGAAAGGCTTAATATTATCACAAATAATTGAGAAACCTGATGCTTTAAAGACTTACATCAACTTCTGATCATGTTTGAAAGATTTTAAAAGTAATTTGGTCAGTATTTCAAGTTGTTTATCTTGTCACAACAAACAGCCCCATTCATTGTGACACAGGAAAGAAAGGGTTTAAGTTCCATATTTGCTAAAGCTGGCTGTAGAAAATTAAAAGATTTAAAAAAAAAAAAAAAGAATGACTTCTGTTGACATCCCTTGCTGACAGAAATCCATCCTTTCACCTCCAAAAGCCCTAACTTCCTGACTGGCTCACACAGGCAGAGGAATTACAGAAATTTGTTCAGACTTACATCTTACTTTAAGGTATATCTTACTTCATAAGGCACCAGGAAGCATTCCAAACGTAGTTTATGTTCCTTACCACTAGGAAAATATTTGAGAATGTAAGTATATGGTTCTCTTTTATATTTGCAAAGTGCTATTATTGACAGGCAAAAGTGTCCAATTCGTTTAGAGGTAAGTTTCACTAGAAGTTAACATGCACTATGAGGTGCATATCCTGTCAACAATGTTGAGGGTATTTAGGGATTCAGTTTAGTTTCCCACATATAAGTGTCTAAAACCATTTGAAATGCTCCAGGATGTTCACGAATGTTTAGGACATTCAGCCTTATGCAGCTGAAAATATTATACAGGCATGCCACTCAATGACATATATTTAAGAACTTATTTACTAAGCAAGTATAGATAGCAGATGGATAGCAATTTCTGATCTCAGATTTCTATTCACACAGAAAATACACTAACTGTAATCAAGGCCTCAGCTCCTCCACTCAAATTTAGACCAGCACCATTGACCTAAGGACATTTACTCTGACTGTGCAAGATGTCAGGTCATGGCCTCTACCTAGAGATCAGCCTTCTACACATCCCTGTACGCATGTTCCTCCCCAAATCCCAAGAGCTACTGATTCAACTGTCTTACAGAAGTAAGCAACAGCTACATAAAAAAAAAAAAAAAATAATTTACCGCTTCTTTGGTTTTTGAGCTTCTACTACTTAAATCTAGCTAGTTTTAGAAGTAGGCAAGGACTTATTTCTCTGTGCTTTTGGGTAGGCTTTACTCTGCTACACTGGACATACAAGTGACTCAGGTCTTTCTGTAACAGCAACTGAAGATCAACCAGGACATCACAGGATAGCTCACAGGACACTAGACCGTTACACATGTACAACTTAATTAAGACCTAGAAATAGAATTCAGTCTGGGATTCAAACATTCTATCTCATGACTTACACCTAAACCATTCTTGCAGGTTGATCTCAAGTAGCAAAACATTTAGTGTCTCTTGCAGAGACACTAAACCATTCTTGCAGGTTGATCTCAAGTAGCAAAACTTTCAAAGCTTGAATAGAGCTCATACATATCTTTTTGTAGTCCTCAGGGAAATCCTGCCCAGTTGAGAGACTCAGCTGTTATAATGATGGTCTTATAAGTTTTATTTATTCTTTGAGTAGTGGTCGTCTTTCCACAGTTCTTTCAGTTACCCTTCTGTCTTTTGCAAGTTTAAAACCGAAACTACTTTTCCCACCATGCCATTTACAGTGCTTTGTCACCATCACCACTCTCTCTGCTTTCTCCCAGCAAAGAAAAATGAGAACTATCAGACTTCCTTTGTAATCAATAAGAGCAGTTCAGAACAGAAATATGGAAAGCAGCCCATGCCACATCATACGCAAGCAGGGGAGCCAGAGACTCCTTTGAAATCTGTCACCCTCAACATTGCAACATTGGGCATAGTGCTAAAAAGTCTACAGGGTCTTCAATCTGTTTTGAGGTTTAAAGAGAATGTTTAGTTTGTGTATTTCAGAGTACATGAAAATCTTTAACTATATTAAGGAGAGGAAAGGAGAGGAAAGGAGAGGAGAGGAGAGGAAAAGAGAGGAAAGNAAGGAAAGGAAAGGAAAGGAAAGGAAAGGAAAGGAAAGGAAAGGAAAGGAAAGGAAAGGAAAGGAAAGGAAAGGAAAGGAAAGGAAAGGAAAGGAAAGGGAAAAATAATTTTCAGTTAAACAAGAAAATTAGGTACTTAGGAAAAGTAATAAAGCTTTAAAATTCAAATTGAAGCCAAAGAGTTATCCTCTGCTGAAAAGTCTTCCACTCTTTTAGGAGGGTATTTTTTTCTCTTCACTGTTTTTTTATGATGTACGTCACAGGTTTTAATTTCATCATTTCTGTTCTGCTGGAGTTCTGTATGTTAAACACCAGTTGTGTAATTATTACAGATTCAAATTAAACTACACTAGAAGCAGACCTTATCCCCCTAACATACTGTTAAATGTTTCTACATTTCCATTAGATTTAACTGCTTTAACCATACAGGCTGTCTGCTCTAGAAATGTTTTCTTTTCAATATTGCTCCCCTGAATGGTTTCATTCTTCCATACTATATAACTATGTCTATCTTCTTTCATCAAATCATCTAGCATTTTTACTGGCAGGTAGGGGAAATTCTGCTTTACATATAAGATTTAGTAGTCTTACGATGCTTCAGCTTAAAAATCTTATAACCAGAAAAGAACAAGTACATTTTGGGTTAAATTGTGAAGCTAACGTGTAATGTAAGTAAGTATACTTCAGAGAACTTCAGTACAATCATACTTGAAACCCTTAGGCCCTTGGCTGTAGGACACAGAACAGAACAAAGCCTTTCAGTAAAGAAAGCCTATGAGGAGCCCCTGACTTATTCTTCCTATTCTCCAGTACCCATGGAAGTTTTTCTTAAAATGCATGTAATAGTATTTGATCTTACAGAAAACCAAACAAATGAACAAACAAGGTATGGGATTAGACATTGTACTTTATGGCTGCTATTACAGAATATTCAGAGACCCCCATGAGATTTGTCCTTACAAGCATCTGCACATATCCTTTGGAATTAGTGGAAAAACTCATGGTATTAAAGACAAGCACAAGCACAGATGTTTTCAGGAAATTAACAACATTCCCTATGCTATTTATGTTCTGTGCTTTTATCATTCTGTGAATACTGTGTGTTACATGAAGAGAAACAGGAAACTTCATTGTGAGGATAGAGGGCATTTTAACATTCAGATGGCAATAGCCTGGCAAGAATAGATATTTTAAATTTCCGTGCGTTCCTCCCAGCTCTCTCTTTAAGAAAGAAACAAAAACTTTCTAAAGATACAAAGATATTCAAAGCAGTAAAGATGAAAGTGATTGGAGAGTTAAACATCTTGTAATATTGAATTACAATATTTAAAACCGGAGAAAACATCATCGTATCATTTTACAAATTGTGCATTTCTAGTCCTCCCATCTCAATGAACATTTAGTAGGATTATACAAGCTTCTCAGAAAAGTAACAAAAATACCCCAAAAATATGGAATAAAAACATATTGTATAAGGAGTAACTGATAGATGGGGACACTTAAATCTAGAAAATAGAGGAGGGAAATGATAAAGGTTTATAAAAATATGTGTAGCAACAAAAAAAATAACTAGGAAGTAGTCACTTGTTCTCAAAAATATGACAACTATTGTTCATGAAGTAAAATTAGGAAGGGGAATGTATAGTCTGTTCCAAAACAGTCTAAGAGATGTTGCTCCTCATGCATTATAAGGACTGCGGAGTATATTGCCATAGGATCTTGTGAAAGCAGCTTACACAAATGATAGAGAAATTAGATAAATTTATGGAAAAAGAGAATCTGTGTTTCTGCCTGACTCCACAAAATTCAGATTTCTTTGTTCAGTTTTATTTAAAAAATTTAAGAAGAGACAGAAATGTTAACACAACAATATTGCCATTGTGCCTAAGCTTTTATGTACAATCATTGTCTAATTTTTCACAGGAGGAATCTTTACTTAGATTGGGATTCATTCTGATGTGAATCAAGGTTAAACATTTAAGGCCATTTTGTTTATTTAGCACCTACCTTTTTTCTTCAGAATTGCATGTAATAGATATGAGTATAGAAAATCAGGCAGGAGACAGAAAGACAAAGATATCTTATTAAGGAATTTATTTTTTTTCTACTTAGTCAAATTGTGTTCTTCTACAGAGTTTTTGTTTGATGCTGAGACATCATCATCATTATTTCTTACAAGTGGTTTTTAAATGTCTGTTCATCATTTTCTGGATGTCAATTTTGAGATAGAAAAATCAGATTTTCTGAGTAGATGAAAACTCCCTTTTACAAATAATATCAATTAAATTCTACCACTATTTACTGCTGCAAAATGCTCAACAGTCCTGCAAAAATGATGTCTGAGATGTCTTAGAATGGACACTCAAAAAAGTAGAAGTTTTATATTAATGTCTCTGTATCTCAGTTCTTTGCTGTAAATTTCAAACTTCACAGAAGCACTACAATTAGGAATTTATGTTTATAATGTGCCCATTTTGGTCCTGACCTTTTCATTTTGTATTCAGAACTAGTTTTATAGTTTCTAACGAGTAAAATAATGAACTACATATAAGACAGGGAAAAAAAAAAAAAGAAAAAATACAGCAAATATACTGAGCAGTTGTTCCGTAACTGAACACTGTCTATTTATTCCCTTTCTGCTGAACGTGATTGAATCTAACAATCTATATTGCACAGGCAAAATATAACATGTTTGCACAAGGAGATCAAATGAAAACTACGTAGACAACTTTCACAATGGTATTTTATAAATATCAGTGCTTAGGTTTGCCATATTCTGTTCTATGAACATTCTTTATTGCAGTGTGTGGATGTGTGTGTATGCATGTGCAAATAAAATATATATTAAAAATGAATACTTCAAATTTGCCATTCTGATAGATGCATGAAAGGGCAAGACTTAAACATTTTTTGCTCAATGTAGTGTCACAGATTTTGCCATGTGTAAAAAGCAATTTTTATTTTCCAAAACAGCTGTTCACAAAGTGGAAACATATTTCAGACTACATAGTGAGGGGAGCAAAGGCTAAAGACAGCAAACAGTAATTTTCATTTGGCTCTTTAACCACATGAAGATGATTCACTGCATTAAAGTTTAAGTTGGATGAGGAGTTAACCTGCATCTCATTAAAGAAATCTGAAGAAAGAACTCAAAATCTGCTGATTTTTTACTGAAATGTCCTTTATTTACTCTCTTTGACTCTGTTTAAGTAATACTTCATTTAATATAGTTGCCTTTGCCTCTGGGTGAACATAAAGAGTTAGAAGCGAGGCACTTTCATTTTTTCTCCCTTTATTGTTAAGTCTGTCTATATTCTGTTAGACACACCATCAGCCCAGGCAACAATTAACAATGCCATTTTAATTTCTCTTTTTCCATATCTCTATCATTATTGGAATATCTGAATTGCTTCTTATAACATTGCTTTATTATGAGGTAAAAAAGGGATATATCAGTATTCTCCTAATTTTTTACTTTTGTTTGGATTGCACTAGTATTTGTGACCTGTCAGCCTGGGCTCAGATAGTTAGGGTCTGAAAATCCAAGCATTTTAGAGAAGTATAAAGATTCTTAAAAATGCATTTTTTAACTGAAAACTTTTCATTTTTGTATTTTAGGACTATTTGACATACTGTTCACTTTTGAACTGCAACAGTCCATTCCATATTAGAAAGATATATACAGAATATAGTGGTATGTCACATATTTTTCCAAAAAGGTATTTGATACATATATCCTAAAAACATCTTACAGTTATTTGGCCTTTCAAATTTTTTTAAAGTAATGGAGAGCAAATTGTTAGGAAGCTTTTTGATTTAATCTCACTTCCTTTGTTGGGTTCATTCAAATCCATAGTATTTCATTTTGGTAGGCTGTTTAAACAGTTGATTATCTTCTGTTTATGTATATTTAAAACACACCTAGACTACCTACCTGCTCAATTTATTTCCTGTGTCTTGCCTATTCTAGAGTGAGCATGAGACGGATAGCAGCCGTTTACAGGAAATGCAGATTCCCAGCCCAGACAGGAGTTGAGGTGCACTGTAGTAATACAAGTAGGAACCAGGTCACACCACACAACAAAAGATCAAGCTAAATGTAATCAAGAGGAAATCACACTGTCTGCTTAGTGGAAACTAAGTGTGTATCTCAACATTTGGCCTGAGTGCTTAACCTATGCTCTGTACAGCATCTACCACCATTTGGTCTTGTGCAAGGTTCATGGAATGAAAACCACTTTGCAGTGGGGTAAGCTTGCTGAACACATTTCATCCATGCTTACACCAGAGGAAAACTTACAGATTATCCTAAGAGTTGCTGTTACCCAATTTTGCCATTTGGGAAAGGAGTTGTTCTATTTCTGCATACGACAGAGATTTCTCAAATTTTGTCATTGACAACAGTAAAGTGCTGGTATTGAACGTTCATCAATGCTGATAGCTTTTGTGTGGCATTAGAGGTTTGGGGAGAAACTTGGCTGGAATTCAGGTTATTAAAGAAGCTGATACCACCTGACTGAGCTGAAACAGTGTTAAAGAGAGACATGAGAGCACTCATACAGATACAGAATGAAATTTCTTCAGATTTGTCCTTGATAAACATTCATAAACATTTGTGTAAGGAATAAAAGTAATTGGAAGAGAAACATGCGTGCCTTGTGCTGACAAAAAGTATGTTTGTGCCTAATAGATTGGAGAAATTGTTCGAGAATTGTTTATTCTTATGGAAAGATGCCCTGTGCAGTGCTGCCAAGGACAGTTTCAGCTTGAATAACTACCTATATAATGACATTCACTTAAGTTACAGTGACTCAACTTCTAAAGTTAGACATCACTGTGTATTAAGGGGCACATGGGTTTTTTCTGTTTGTTTTTTTTTTCCTTTTTTTCTTCCTGCTGAGTGAAGGAATGAAATGTGACATTAAAAGCTCAGTAGGAAGGACACACTTTGTTTCTTGAAAGTGTGGTTTTTTCTTCCAACTATGGGACCAAAGTTTCTCATAGTTGAAAAAAAGGTTATTTATTTATGTATTCATATTTCTATTTAGTTGTGAAAAGAAATAGGTAAAATTTAAACTCAAAACATCCAATTCTGTTCCTCTCCACAGATGCAAGCTTATAAAAGTGATGGGTTTGTTAACGTGTGGAACAGAATAAAATGTCTGGGGTTCTGCCTCTTGTATGTGGTTTGTCCTGGACAGTAATATGCACTTTCAAAGTGTGTAGGCAGTTGTTTGTAGCAGAGGACCTGTGGTTTTCTTGTGAATATACTCGTTATCTGTGCTTTTATGCTTTACTGAATTACCATACTCTGATGTGGTAAACTCAAATTACATATTCCTCAGTGTGGCTCTCAGATAGACAACATAACTGAAATGTTCTGGTAGTTTCAACATTCATCAGGGAAATGTATTGGAAGAACATTCACTACAGTTAAAGATGGAATTGTTCCTTTTCTACAGTTAAGAATAATATTCCCATAAGAATTCATCAAAATGCTCTACTAAATATGTCTTTTCAGGAAAAAGCAAAGGCAAATTATTAAGTTAAAGACAATAGTTAACATGCAACGTTATTCTCATGTATATAAGCAGCAGAAGAAAGAAAATACATACCTACAAATATGTATTTTTAGAATATTTTTTTTCCAGTTTGTTACGTTAATAATATAGGGATGACAGAGTAAATATAATATTGCAGGAATGATGTTAGAATGTGAGGTGCTCCTTGGAGACTTCAGATTCCAAGAAAAAGTAAAAATTGGGACATATAATATCTTTTCTGTGTTTTTTCCTTCATTACTCAAGGAAAGAATTTATTCCACACTTACCCTGTTTAATACCAGGAAATTCCAAAAGATGAGAAGCAATAAAAAGACAGATGAAGTGCTGACTTCTAGAAGGAGTTTATAGTCACAGCTTTATGTAATGCCTGCATCTTTCTTATCTCAATAGGGGACAACATGGGTAACACCTGCGGTGCAATAAATGTTCCTGTTGTTCCTTTATCTCCTGTCCGTTCCCCCCTTGGGGCTGTTGCATGGCCACAAAGTACAAAGACAGGGAATTATCATAAAATATAGGAGTTGCTGTCTATATATATGAGGCTGAAATAAACTTGGGGAACTCTCTCCTAGCAAACTAGCTTTGAGTATTTCCCCTTCAAAAGTAAATAATTCCTTTCTGCAGTACAACCGAGGTAAATATTAGTCAGGAGAAGATGTAATAGGTAAAACTACTTCAAATGAACTCATGAAAAACCAGGTGAAGAAGTACATTTCTGATGTTGATTATTAAAACAATGATGCTGTTTACTCAACACAATGTGTTTTATTTCTATTTTATGTTGATTCATTCTTATGGATGATATCCACGCATGTGTCCTTATGGATATTATGAGATATATACCTCTCTCTATATAAATTCATGTACATATATACACACAGGTATTTGCTAAGTTCAGGGAAAAGAATTTGATTATTTTTTTTCTTCCTTTGAGCCCTTGTACAGGAACTTTATTTTAAAAATGCAACAATCTTTTGGCTGTCAGTTTCCTAAGATTAACATAGAACAATTTAACAATGCATTTGGCAGAAGAACATAAGCAGAATACATATATTATATCAGTCTAATACAGACTGACAAGTTTTGTAAGATATTTATCTATTAAGTTAAATCCTTCACTTCTAAGGAACAGCCTTCATGACTGTGTTATAGGTACTGTTTTGCAGCTTCTTGGCCAACTGATTTCAGGAACTGCTTTTTTTCTCTCATGACTGCAGAATTGTGGGAGTTCAGTGCAGTTAACTGGAGTACAGTGGACATGGGGAAGAGCTGACACAATGTTCCAAAAGTAGCTTCCATTCCGAAAATGAGCTGATGAGGTGTATTTAGGTAAATAAAAACCTCTCAGCATTTCTATCATTTATCATACCATCAGTGAGGTGATATGATCTGACAGGTCCTTTTCCCTGCAATTAAAAGTTAATTTTCACTTTGTTCAATCCTGCCATCTTTTCTCAGGCTCCGTTCCCCCCACTGTGATCAGACTGCACAAAGTTAGCAATCGCCAACAGTAAATCAGAAATAACATTTTGCATTTCTTGTTGTTGTAGCAGTGAAAAGTTAGGTTGCCATCAAAAGCAGCAAGAACCTATACATTCCTTGCTGCCAAAATATTAGGAGAATAAACCAGATATATTTTCAAATGATAGACTGAATGTTTATAAGGTAAGGAACAAATCAGCCTTGTTTTAAAGGCATTGGTAGGCTCTGCAAAAAATCAGCAGGAGCTTAAAAATAATTAAGACTCATTATTATATTGCCTATTTGAAAGGCTGCTCAAGAGAGTGATACATTTTTATTATCAACAGTTAAAACCTCTTTTAAAATCATCTTTTTAATGCTGGCAACTGGGTCTAAGGGCAAACAGTAAGTGGGCTGTATTGAAGATCTGTGTAGGTGAACAGCCATTTTTTCTGGTAATTATGTTGAAGCAAAGAGTGCAAATGTTGGGAGTCCACAACCTTAAAATTTTTAATTTTACATATTGTAGGTACTACATGAATAATCATATGTTTATTTTCATAAAACAGCTACCTGTTGTTTCAGTGGAGTTACTGAGAAGGAAAGGTACTAAATTATAAAACTAATTATACTACAGGGGAAGATGCAGTTCCAGCTCCTCCATTTGTACTGCAAAATGTACATTCAAAAATAGTAACCAGATAATGAAAGAACATGAGAGGTTCTGTTCTTAGGCACCTTCACTTGTTTTGAATGCTTTCTGAGAGTGATTAATTCTTAAAGGTCTCTGACTGTCAGCTGTTATGGTAATATCTCACATAGAAATTTTTCTGCTCCCAGACTCTCTTTCTCTTTCAGCCTCTCTCTGTCGTCTATTCTTGGTTCATGTTATCGTCTTAAATTTAACTTGTTCAGAACTGATTGAATACTAAATTCTTGTTCCCTTTCTTTCCTGCAGCTCCTATTTCAATCATCTTTTCTTCATGGATCTGTTCTTCTCCATGTCACTTCCTTCTCTCCAAGCTTGTTGTCAGCCTTGGCGCTACAGACCAATAAAATACATCTTGCCAGTCTCATCTGACCCAGATAATTTATTTCTTTTTCTTTCTTTATGAATCCTTTCTTTCCACTGGTTATCCATTCAGATGACTTGACATTTTCAAGACTTTGAAAATCTTCATGTTTTTAAGAACAATCTTCCTACTATTGCTAATTGCTTAGATTACTTAGTATTTTCCTTAATGATTTGGATGATGTCAATGACTTGCCAATGATTTTTTAATGAGTTAAGGGGAACAACAGAGAGAAAGGGAATAAGTCATATTTAGTGTGTATTTTTAATAGAACAATAAGTAATGGTCTCAAAACACAGCAAAAGGTACACAAGATGAGCATTAAAAACCACATTTTCCATTTTAAATGTAGTAAGGCAAAGAGCAGGTTGTCTGGATAGGTTATGAAATCTCCAGCAGTGAAGGCATTTTTAAAAAGTTTCATAAATATTTGTAGGGAATATAGATAGCTGATACAGGAATATAATTTCAAGCAAAGAGACAGAATACACAACCTTTCAAGGTTGCTTCCAGCTTTGTTTCCTTCAAGCCTGGTTTTCTACTCTTCTGGTACAAGTGACATAATTAATCCCTTTGCTTCATTTGTTCTGCACCTCTCATTTGTCTCATAACTAAGAGATTTTCCTCTTCCCTTCTGCCAACACATAACAAGAAGTAATCTCCAGTTACGAGAAGCTCAAGTAATATTAAGTATGCTCTATTCTTGTTTCACTCTCCTATGCCTTCTGCTTGCATATCATAGCCTTTATGGTTTTTTATTTAGCTTTTCCCCTTTTCTAACTTGAAGAACTTCATACTGTAACTGTTTTCCAACCTATTAACACCTCATATTTGCAGCACCAGTGCGACGCCAGTTAAGTTTCTGCTTGAGTTCTGAAAGAAGTATGAGGCTATGCCCTGGTTAACTCACCTTTATTGTGACTGAGATTGTAAATTTGATGTTCAGTGCTAGGCATGACATGGCTCTAACACTTTCACTTGATCACAGTTAGTGTACAGTACCCCATGGTCAGTTCACAAAGTATTATTTTCAAGAACAAATATGCTTTAAATATGCCTTCTCCTTGCTATTTAAAAATGTCTTGTTATTTTCTACCATTTTCTATTAACACTGAGTAAAAGTTTGTGTGTAGTCTCACTGTAACTAGCGGAACTACCCATAAAATATGTGTTACTTTCTAGAAAGGAGAAAGATACAGGAAAAAGAAGGCATTCCTAGCAGATAAGCCAGAAGAGAAAAATAAGTATCTAAGAATTATCATTCGATGATACTATTATGCTTAGAAAAGGGAGAGAGTTGTGGATATTTTTTTAAAAAAAATTCCCTTTCTCTAGGCAACACCACTGAATGCTAGCAACTCTTGCCTAATGAACGATGTAATACGACAGGCAGTAGAACTGAGCTATGGTAGGCTGATTGCAGAGAGAATAACAACATTATTAAAACTTAGAGTGTTCATGCTTTCTGTGTTTTATGCAATTCAATCAAACCTTGTGCTTTATGGTCCATCATAACAACTCACATTATTTATAACTGGAGTGATCTGGCTATGTTTCCCACATAATTTCAAAAATTTGCCTTAAAATACCATCTTCTGCATGATTTGCAAGTTTAGAGACATTGACTAGTCTGTTTTTTCTTGGAGAATTGTAAGTACAAATGAACTGTGCTGTGTGACTTTTTTTTCAACACTGAAAACTTTCCAGATGTCTTGTGTTTTATTTGTGAAGTGACTGTATAATGTGTTCATATTAAGCTTCAGTAAAAACAGATGGTGGCTTTGAGTCAAGATCCTCTGAGAACATTTTATAACCCCATCTGCAAAGTGCACCAGTGTTTTTATCTAGCTGTAATACTTTGCTGTCTCTTTTATCTTTTATCCCATTAAATACCCCAGATGAAATGGGATTAATATTATGGTATTAAAGTATGTGTAAAAGCAGAACACTGCAATGAAGTGTGTATGAATGTATTGGCAAGGTATGAAAGTTTTAAAATAGCCCACATGATCAGGATTTAAAATTTAAGACACTTGCATACACTGAGCCATCTAGAGAAAAAGTAATTGTTAAGGATAGTCTGTGATTTCATTTATATATCATGTACAAAGCTCACTCAAGATGCACTTAAACATATTTGTTATACATTCAGTGTATAGACGTGGTTTTACTCAGCTTCTTGTTTGGTTAGTTTTTGGGGTTTTTTGGTGTTTTTTGGTTGGGTTTTTTTGGTTTATTTTGCTTTTTTTTAATAAAAAGACCCAAAAAAATTCCATTAAAATGTTTCCCTGAAAAAAATAAAGTTAATAAGGGGGCTACAAGGTGACACAAGGACTGTGGTTTGGTGTGTTCACCAGGCATTTAAGTACTGAAATTCTGTGAGCTTAAAAATAGATTAGAAACCCTTTAAAAATTCTGGTGTTTTGACAGCTCTTTAAAAGGATTTTGAAGGTTAAATCAAGAAGCTTTTTTACTTCACCAGCATAATTTCAAATAAACACCTTAGAGGCAGCCCGTTTTGCTATCTTTTCGAGGGTCTGTATGTTATACACAGTATAAGAATTCAGCAATAACATCTATGAAGCTAAGTGGTTACAAATGTTGTAAAGTTTTAGAACCCTCCACCAAAACTGAAACCCTAATAAAGGAGATGGATAAAGTTATTTTAAAGTGTTATCTTAGAACCATAGAATCATAGAAACATTTAGGCTGGAAAAGACCTTTAAGATCATCAAGTCCAAACGTTCATCTAGCACTGCCAAGTCCACCACTAAACCATGTCCCTAGCAGTCTATCTACCTGTCTTTTATATACCTCCAGGGATGGTGATTCAACCTCTTCCCTGGGAAGCCTGTTCCAATGCCTGACAACTCTTTCAGTGAAGAAAGTTTTCCTAATATCCAATCTAAACCTCCTCTGGTGCAACTTGAGACCATTTCCTCTTGTCTTATTGCTTGTTACTTGAGAGAAGAGACCAATATCCGCCATGCTACAACCTCCTTTCAGGTAGTTGCAGAGAGCCATAAGGTCTCCCCTCAGCCTCCTTTTCTCCAGGCTAAACAATCCCAGTTCCCTCAACTGCTCCTCATAAGACTTGTTCTCTAGACCTTTCACCAGCTTCTAATGGGTAAAGTGACTAAGTAAATTGAATAAATTCTTGGCTACAATCTGTATTTCCTGCCAGGAACATATGAAAAAAAAAAATCTGAAAACACTCTAGTTTATTCATGCCAAAAAAAAAATATGTTAAAGTTTGTATATCAAATTTTACAAGCTTGTTGTGTATAAAACTATGAACTTTATTTATATGAGATTTTTTCTTCCATATTCGGACTGTTGAATAACCAGTTTTAGTGTCAGTCCTAGGAAAGGCTGAAACATAAAAAAGTTGGTTAAATTAACTTCTTTTTGAACATTTTTGTCCCTCTATTGGGAACTACATAAAATTTAAAGACCTGTTGCTTTGCATTAGGTGAAGAGGCTGTTAAACATAAACATTTTTTTCTGTATATACATAACTGATTTTCAATACCTAAATCCCTTCTCTCATGTCTTTCCGTACTTTTTTGAAAACAAAGAAGCACTGAAATCTCTCACACCAAGGAAGTCTAAAGCAAACTTTAAAAAGAAATCTACTGCAGCATCAGGGTAAGCATAGCAAAGGAAATTCAATACTTGCACAACCTTTTCTGATATTGTATGTCACTTATTCATGCTATTCAAGCATCAGGAGACTCAGGAATGCAATAATCTTCAACTGTAAAATATGTTCCACCCCTAAGGTACTACACATCAGGTTATGATTTTGTAAGGAGCTTTGTTTGTCCTCGGTGGGCTTTGCTGGATGGCTTATGAGTTGAGCAGGCTCGTGTTTGGTAAAGAAGTTGGTATACCACAAGTAGATAATCACTTTTGTTTGTGTGTGGACCAAACTAACGGATTCCATAGCTCTGGTTCCTTCTCAGCTGAAGTGAAGAGATGTAACTGTGTCCAAATGCAATGCTGTCGTGGTTTTGGCCGTATTGGCCAATCGGAACGACAGATGGCCCTCC
>VWZL01000608.1:109167-213125 GCA_013396915.1 Stercorarius parasiticus | reverse complement strand
GCAATAAGTATAAGCAAGAGCCTCTGTGCATACCATTCCTTGGTATAATCAGGTCTTATCACTCTGAGAGCGAACAGCTTCTGAACAATATGCTGTTAATTTCAGACTTTAGTCAGTTAGAAGAGGCCCAGCTCAAAAGTAAAATTACAAATCAGAAAATTGGTTCTGTTTTACCCCAAACCAGGACAAATGCCAAAATGAGCTAGCACACTCACCACAAGCACAGGTATTTGTAATAACCCCTTAATCCTTCTTTTTCAGTTTCTTTGATGTGAGTTACAATGTGTGGATTTTTTGTTTTATTATTTGTCTGGGTTTTGTTTGTTTGTTTTTCCTGCTAGGTATCCGAGCAGATTTCATTGAAGTGGACAGGACAATAACATTTCTCCAAAGTTATTTCACATTTTGAAAATGTCTTAGCTGCAGCATCTTCATGTTTTCAATTTTTTTTTAAGTAAACAGTAAATCTAAAAACTGAAATAAGAACATGACCTAGAAAATAAATACATGTTTATAGGGAGAATTTGAGTGACATAAGAAAAATGGAAGATGGTTATGCTATAGTGAGTGTCCAGTAGCTGCTGTGACTTTACTTTGTGGACTTTCAAGGGGACAGAAACCATCTGATCATTCTGAAGGAATTACTTTGTTTCAGAACGATGCTGTTACCAGCGTACAGGATGCAGCCTACAGAAATCCTGCACTCAACTCTTCTTTCTTACCCTTCTGCTTTCCCCCAGACATCTTCAAAATCAATTAAATGATGTAAAATATCAAACCACCACTGGAAATTATAATAAAAATACATAAATAAATAATTAAAATAAATTAATTAAATTATTAAATAGAAATATGAATCTGAAATTATTTTATCTTTGGAATGCAGAGACTGCATCCCTTTCTTTTCTTTTCTCTTAAGGATGGCAGAAAAGGACCTACCCTGCTCAAACTGCTGCTATCCACAAGATATCTATTAACCCCCATTCCTTCCCTCCCAATAACTAGGTATTGACAAATGCCGTTATGTTACCAGAACACTGAATGTGCATGCAGTTAGCAAAAGCACAGGTAGCTCAATACCGAACTAATATGGTAATTTTTCACACCAAAGAATACCTCTTCCACAGTTCTTCACTGTTTATTGCTTGCAATAAAAAGTGAAGAAGAAGAAAAAAAGAAAAGCTATATGCACGGTTCATATTTCTAATATATCCATGAGTAAGGAAATTCTTGAAGTAGCCATACACTAACCAGTAGATCCGGAAGGTTGAATAAGATGCAAATATTGAGTCTTGCAAACTACCTTCTGTTTCATTTGACTATGATAGATGTTAAAGTGTTCTCAAATAATAAATACACAGAAAGATTAAGTATTTAAATAGGATTTTTTTCTAAATGAGAACTATGGGATTAGGTCACGGTACTTTGCACAGAAAAAGTAATCAGCTGCAATTTACAAAGCAAAATGTTAGCCAAGATCATGTGGTTTTGTTTCGTTGTTTTTTTGGTGGATATTATGAAATGTGCATAGAAAATATCTTAGTTTCACACAGTTTTACTTCCCTCCCACATGTTCAGCTGCAATTTTCTGTGTGGTACATCAGACTGCCTGCTACTGTTTAGTTTGTATATAGCACAGCTAAAACCAAACACAAACATTTGGTGCAGTAAGGCAAAAGTAGCTTGATTTGTCTTAATTGCTAGTGGCATCCATTTTAGAACTAGAAGTTTATACTTTGGTGATACTTTGGGGGTGGACAATTTTCAGAAAGCTTGCTCCAACCATTTGTAGCCTGATAAAAAATATTTTGTTTTGACCAGCAATGCAATGGACATACATAAAACTGTTATGGAAATAGCATACAGGGAAGACACATGGAAGAGTTTTAGCCTGGTGTTATGTAAAAAACAAGCCCTGCTGGAGCTAGTAATGCTACATTTCTTCTCCTATCCATTCCACATTGTTAATTGATAACTATAGTCTATAGTCTGCTCCCTTGATCTATTTTTTTTTTTTTTTGCATATAGAGGATCTGCGGGAGCTGTTTAACCTCTCCTTGTCATGGTTTAAGACCAAATCGTATTATAGAAGCTAAATCAACTTGGATACCAAAGCACTTTAATCAGATACACGCAATTTTACAAATAACATTACTTTTCTGTGCCATAGGGGAGATGGTGCAGTGAGGGAAAGAAGTGAGGTGGATTAGTGCAATGTTTTCTTACCTGTTCTTCCTGTCCTGCAGGAGAGATGGCACGGTACTAGAGAGACATTGAACAGGTCAGTGTAGCAGTACCAGCCATACTCTGCATAGTCATGGGGCAGGACTACGGGGTTCCCCAGGCTCTTCTCGGTTCCCTGTATTTCCCTGGAGGTTAGAGTTGATCCTGGATCCTGGTGGAGGATTGTGGGTTTTCCCTCCACAGACTCTCTTCCAGAAACTTTTGGCTATTCCAGTATTCTAAAGTGTCCTTATTTATAGAATAGCCTGTTCAAATGGGGTTGCTGCTTTCCTGTTGGCACTCAGAACCTGTTTGTTCCAGACCCTTCTGACACTTTTGTACTTCTTGATTATCAACAGGCTGTTTGCATAGCTTGGCTGTTTCCTTGAGCACACTAGAACTATCCTGTCATTTGGGACAAATGGTTGATCACGTTTTATCTACTTCTATTAAAACAAAAGTAAAGTTCACGGGTCTATGCCAAGACCTGTGCTGACTAGGCCTAAGTCATGCCAACTGCTACAGATCTCAACATTAAATTTCTACATTTACAACACAGAAACAGTTTATTTTGCCCACATGAGAAATTTGCTGTTGAAAATGATAAGGAATTACACATCAGAGAATATTCAGGAGGTTCAATCCACTCCTCAAAGTTTTAGGGTTTTTTTAAATGTAATTATTTCCATAATGCAAGTTAAAGCTAGAAGTCCATTTCCATTTTCTGGCTTCCAACCAGGAATACAATATAAGAGGCTTACCAATATTTATCAATGGTCCATTCAGCCCACTGTGTCCCGTCTCTAAAAGAATTCAAAAGCGGGTGCCAAGGAAAAAAAAGTAGAAAATAAGGACAAACATAGAAATGCTTCTTCCAAGTATCTCACAACTTCTAACAATTTTGAGTTCAAGGACTTCCTCATCTAGAATGCAGTTTCTGGGTGTTTCTTGTAGCTGCATTTATTTCTGTTATTAAGGAAACAATTAAAAGAGGACCAAAAGGTTCCAACATTCTTATTCACAGCCAGGTTGCGTTTATAAAACATTTGCAACTTAAAATTGAGGCAAAAGGCTACACTTGACTTATCACAAAGCTGAAGACAATGTACTACTGATCTGCTTACTGAAGAAAAGGTGCTCTTTTTTTATACAATATTGGCTGTGGTATGTTAGGTGCATTGAAAACTAGAATATTCAAAAGGCATGAAGCAAGCACATTATGTGCACATAATGTGGAATGGTAGTTATGCCAATATCTCAGTATCCTGCTGCACTGCTACACTAATTTTACTTATAAAGAATTTTAGTAAGGGTGCATCTGGAGGTCTGGTAATACAAGTGTTAGTATTCTGCCAGGGCTTAGAGACCTTAACCTCACTGAGGACTACAAATACAAATACAAAGCTAGGTGTATCTCCTGAAGATCTGGTCAAAGAAGACATATTAGGACTGATAAGCACCACCATGAGATGACTATTCAGCAAACAGTTATCTAAAACTCCAAACTTTGTAACTCATGTAAAGAATCACCCTTTCTTCTGTTCTGATGTACTGTGGGAAAAGTTTGTTGCTGAGCTTTTGTACATCTGAGACTAGCAGTTCCTAAAACAATGATGTGAAGTATTCATAAAGACATGGAAAAAAAATAAGAAAACTGTGTTTTACTTACTTTCTATTTTAGAGTCTTAGAGTCATAGAATCGTTTAGGTTGTAAAAGACCTTTAAGATCATCAAGTCCAAACGTTCACCTAGCACTGCCAAGTCCACCACTAAACTACCTCCCTAAGCACCACATCTACTTGTCTTTTAAATACCTCCAGGGATGAAGATTCAACCAATTCCCTGGGCAGCCTGTTCCAATGCCTGACAACCCTTTCAGTGAAGAAATTTTTCCTAATATGCAGTCTAAACCTCCCCTGGCTCAATTTGAGGCTGTTTCCTCTTGTCCTTGTTGGAGAACAACTGGTCTTACTACTAAAGACTGAGGCAAGGAAGGTGTTAAGTACCTCAGCCTTTTCCTCATCTTTTGTCACTATGTTTCCCCACCGCATCCAATAAAGATTGGGGAGTCTCCTTAGCTCTTCTTTTGTTACTATGTATTTATAGAAACATTTTCTATTGTCCTTTACAATAGTAGCCAGATTAAGTTCAAAGTGGCTTTGGCCTTTTTAATTTTCTCCGTGCAAAACTTCACGACATCCTTAGAGACCTCCTGAGTTGCCTGCCCCTACTTCCAAAGGTCATAAACTCTTCTTTTTTTCCCTGCATTCCAGACAAAGCTTTCTGTTCAGCCAGGCTTGTCACCTCCCTCGATTGCTTGTTTTTCAGCACATGGGGACGGACAGCTCCTGTGCCTTAAAGATTTCCTTCTTGAAAAATGTCCAGCCTTCCTGGACTCCTTTGCCCTTCAGAACTGCCTCCCAAGGGACTCTGTCAACCAGTCTTCCAAGCAGGTAAAAGTCTGCCCTCTGGAAGGCGAAGGTGGCGGTTCTGCTCGCCTCCCTCCTTACTTCTCCAAGAGTCAAAAACTCTTTCATGATTGTTGTGCCCAAGTCTGCCTCCAACCACCACATCTCCCACAGGTCCATCTCTGTTCACAAACAACAGGTCCAGTGGGGCACCTTCCCTAATATGCGCCCTCACCAGCTGTGTCAGGAAGTTATCTTCCACACACTCCAGGGACATCCTAGATTGTTTAGAATGGACTAAGATTAATTTAATCACTATGCTTTATTTTTCCTTTTTTTTTTTAGAAAAAAAGAAGTGTAATTTTCTTACTGTGAATGGCAAGGAACAATTCAGTCCACCAAATAAGTACACAGCTGTACATCTGAAAGAAGTGCCTGAAGTACCAAGCTATAAAAATTTGTTTGTTTTTCCCTTTATCCAATAACTTAAGCATTCCTGGTTATCTCCTACAGGAGAGATAAAAACCTGGCCCCTGCTTATTTTCTCTTTAATTTCATAGAATCTGATGGGTACACTCAGCAAAAATCAAGAAAAAAAAAAAATTGTCTCTGCCAAAGCAGATTCAAACTTATATTTTCCACAAAAGATGTTTCATCTACAGATAATTTAGAGTAGGCGGAAGTGAACAATTTTCTTAATCTGTTCTAATGTGCAGGAAATTATTTCTTCTGAACAGAAGGGTAGCATTAAAATGTGAATGACCATGAGACGTATCAATTAGATTATTATGATTTAGGAGTGTGTATTTCCTCTGTAGTGATCGCACTATTTTTGTTGTTGTTGTTATAAATGAACTTATATGATTGAAGAACTCTATTATTATTAACTCACAAAATCCAACTCATCATGCTCTTTTGTGATTCTTCCCTCACCCCTGACTGGGCACAGCTATATTACCTGGTCAGTACTCTTTCCATTCTTGGTAGGGTTACTGCTTGCTCTTGATACCTTTTCAAAGTAATTATCTGCTTACATCTGGAACAGTTTTTTTTAAAAGATGATTTGTCCCTTTTCACAGGATGCAAATTGCAAATAGTCTTTTACTTTTTCTGACCTAACATACTCCAAACCTACAACACATTTATGTCCTTGAGGTTTTCCAAGTAGACTACTTATTAGTTCTTTTAATATCCCATTTTATCCCCCCCCCAAACATACTATAACCGTCAATATATTCAATGTTTTTCTTTATTAGCAGAGAAGTAACTTATATATAATTTCCATTTGTTTTGACATGATAATGTCAAGTCTTACTGACATCATCTCATTTTGTGTTGATAGCATACTCATAGCCTTGGCATCTTCACATCTTGATTAACAGAAGATTTGACATTGTAGTGTGGTCTATGTAGAATTGCATTGACATCTTGTAGGAAAATTTGTGATGGCAGTAAGGCAAGGAAGCAAGTGGCAATGAATCTTTGACACAAAAATACAGTTGCCGTTCCTTGGTAATTGCAAGTGTAATTGAAATACTTCATCTGCTGAAAACTTGATCATTCTTGAAATACATCCACATTTGTTCTCCTTACTAAGCTGAAAGTTTAAGGGTCAGCAAAAATAGCCAAAAACATTATTTTTTTTTTTTTTGGCCATGACAATATTAAATGTAGCTTAAGACTTAATATATGGAGAAAAAAAACAATATGCATCTCAACTGTCAGTGACCCTACTTGATTTGAAGGGAATGAGTACTGTTCCATGGCAATAAGTCTCAGGAAGTGTTCCAATCTTTTTTCAGAGATCCATTGCTTTATTCTTTGTTTGTCCCTCACTCAATATGTGAATTTTGATCAGTCTTTTCACTTGTGTCCAGTTTAACCATCTGTAAATTGGCTATACTAACACTTCAGTGCTTCAGAGAGGTGTTCTGAGGATTATTGAATAAATATTTACATTGTATTTTCAGAGCATCACATCAGAGTAACAATATTAGTATTAAATTGCTCTATTGAAAGAAATCATATAAAACCATTGCAGGGCTAGCTACTAAAAAAACATACTGATTTATTCAAATTCTTTCTCAGCTCACTTGTTTACAAAACAGTACAATTAAAGTTGAGAAACTGATAAGCAGTTGCTCATGACAGAATGCTGAACAAAGATTATATGCTAAAAAGCATATTGTCCAATTCATTTATTTCATTTAAAATGTGAAAGACAATGTTAAAAGACATTAGTTCTGGTGCTTGCTGGGGAAATCGGTTCTAAATCCTTGACTACAGCTGTCATCAGGCTAAGGGACTATTTACAATTTCCCGAAAATCATCCCCCTCCTCCCAAGTTATGGAAAGATCTTGGCACCCCTACTTTTGCTTAGGACATTAACTACAATTACACCCACTGATTTCAGTGGAGTTAGGTAATTTTAGAGAATGACAGTCCAGGAGGCTTATTTTACAGGACTATTATCTAGTTCTGATTTTTCTTTTATGTATACCTCAATCAAAGATCAGAGCTCTATTGTGCTGGGCATGGTAAAGGCAAGTAATCAAAAAGCAAGCTTCTGCTCTAAATAGTTCCCAATCTAGATACCAGTAAAAATGTACCAGGGAGATGAAGCAGCAAATGGAGTAAGAGAGTAGAGTAATAACGAACAGACACCTCAGCTCGCAGTTTCCTGAATTGATTTCTGCATAGTCACATACCACCAAGAAGGGTGTCAGATATTTTCACGTGGGATGTCTTGCACAATGATACTTAGGATGTTCCCCTGGGAGTAGAAGAGAAATCCAGATATAAACACTGATAGAGGAAGAAAAAATATATGGTTTCCCTCTTTCCACTGGTGAGTTGTGTAATCAGTAGAACATTTTATTACATCCTTTTCTCATTATCCTTCTTGAGTAACATTCTGTAGTTTGTTGTTTCTTCCTTTTTTTCTTTTTTTATCGTTTCCTTTTTTTTAAGAAGAAGATCCTTTTTTTTTTTTTAAAAAGAAAGGTGCTAAGAAGTACCTTTTAGGAGAGTATTCAAGGCCTGGGAACTAACATTTCCAAAGGCACCTTCCTCTATCCCCAAATAAGACTTTGGGACCAAATTATATACTTAGCCATTCTAGGGAGATCCTTCTGAGCTTGGGCTTTTTTGCCAGATATAAGATATCCACCTGCATGAAATGTATGTGGATCATAGATATTTAACTTAGCCTACTTCCTTTCATTGCCATATGTATAAAAATTACGTTTGGATTCTTAATATTTTGACTCTGGACACTTTTTTTTTTTTAATTAACAGTGGGAACCTAAAATGAATTTTCAGAGATGATTCTTTTATTTCTTACCCTTAAGGTACTCCAAAATTATTCCAATTTCTGTTTTGAAGTCATTTAGATACTTTAGAAATTATTACCCTACACTGCTAGTGGAACTGATATCATCTGATGCCTGATTTATTCTAAAGGCTTGATGTTTCTAAATATGAAGAATTTAGAATTACACTAAGCAAAATTCTTCTGGAATAACCCAAACATTCCACTAAGTAATTGAAGAATAGAAGGGTATTTGAATCACAAGATGTAACGGACGATATTGGTTTGTAAAAGAAAATTTGAAAGAATAAAATAGTAATGCTCTTTAGAATGTGGATTTAATAACTGACTTGCAGTAACAGCAAGATGAAACTAGAGCTGGCATTTAGTCTTCAGAGGGAAAATGAAATACGTGCAATGAAAATATGTGCATTGTGTTTTAGTTTGTTTTTAATTAAAAGTGGAATAAATAATTACACTGAAATTCATGTTCTCTGACAGAAGCATTGGATTTCAGGATAGTCATTGCTGCATTGCCTGACTTAAAAAGCAAAAAGAAAGTTAGTTATCTTATGATTTACAACAGCCTGTATGATCAACAGGGAGATGGTTAACATTAAACAACACAGATACAGTAAGGTTTATATTCTGTTTCCCTCTGCTTCTTTAGTGTCTGTGTTACTTAGGTAACTGTGATCCATGTAGGATTCACAGATGGATGCCTTTCATGAAGATAGGAACTAAATCAACTGCTACAAAAGGAGGAGCATGACCACCCCTTTCATTTAAAGCAAAGATGATTTAGAATGTATTTCTGCTTCCTAAGACTACATGGATCAGTAAAGAGGGGTTTCATACAGGATATGCCATGCTACATTCCACTTAAAGGTGTTTCAATCTGTAACAATCACAATCTAAAAGAAAGCCTTAAATACCTGGCTCCCAAGTATAATACATTTACAAAAGAGAAAAAGTGAGCAAAAGGTGCTTTTTTTTTTTTTTCTAGAGTTTTTCCACTGTGCATAGAATAGCTGGAGATTATGAAACTAACTGGGAAGAAAGCAGAGTGACCCCACTGCTTGCAAGAGTCCATCAGAAAAGGAGAGTCCTTGGGTCCTAGAAGTGCTGAAAGCGATATAAGCAAATCCATTTTACTCTGAATGGCCATGCATGTCATCAATGATAAGATTAGGGAAAATTCCCAATACTTTTATTCTGGTTTCATCTACAAATTTTAGCTGAGATATTTTCAGCTGAACCTTTATATTTTTTTAAATGAAATTTTGGTGTGTGCATAGAAATTTATACTTTTACTATAGTGATCGTTGTAGTTTAATTGGCAGCTAGGACCATGCAGCTACTCGCACAGTTCTCCCCCTTCCCCCACAAAGGCATGGAGAAGAGGGAGAAAAGAAGGGCAAAGGGAAAGGGAAAAAACCTTGTGGGTTGAGATCAAGACAGATTAATAGAAGAATAACAGAAAAGGAAAATAACAATAGCTACGATGACAGAAGTCACTTTCACCACCCCATGAATTGGTACCTTCCTAAGCAGCGATCATAGATTCCCCCCACTATATATTTCTATACCAAGCATGATGTCTATAGTATGAAATATTCCATTGGCCATTCCATTGTTCTGTCTATGCTCCTTCTCAGCTTCTGTGGAAAGCTGAAAAGAGTCCTTGAAAAGTATAAACATCACCTAGCAACAACCAAAACAATATGCATTGTTGACATTCCTTTCACATCAACGACTGGAAAGAAAATTAACTCTTTCCTAGCTGAAACCAGGACCGTGGTATATATGGAAATGTGCATGTTATATATGTAGGAGTCTGCATTTTATATGAAAATATGTTGTAGGCTTACATTATAAACCTATCTAAATTTTAAAGTCTATGATATTTTAAGTTTATATATGTAGTCTCTATACCGCTATATATCTGTAACATATATGAACAATATTTCTAAAAATTTAAGAGTTGTGTACATACAAAAATGACTAGAGGTTGCATTTTGAATTATATAAAAAAGTTTTATTCACTCTTTGAAACACAGAAAGTACAGTAAAAATCCACAGCACAGGTTATCCAGGATTAAAGACTCCAGGTGTACTTGAAAAATAAAGTTCATCCACAGCAATTTAAAAAATGAAGTATAGGTTTTCAGTGTAGGATTCACTGGCAAGAAAATTTATCAAAGCTAAAAAAATATCGTGGGTCTGGAAAAACTATATTTTTTAGTAAAACTACAGTTGTTATAATAGAAATTTGTATTTCAAAGCTTAAATCAGCATAAAACAGAATAAAACTTAGTATGAGATTGAAATAGTATCAATAAACTTAAATTAGATCTAAACCTACAAAAGAGAAGTTAGGATTACTCTTCTTACTTCAGACAGAAGATACTGGATCCTTCTTTCTTTTCTCTGTAAGCCTTAAAATTCTCTGTGATGTTGTTAACCTTGAACTTATTGCATTTATGATCTTTGTATAGGAAGATATAAGAGATATTCAGAAGAGTGACATGAATTGTGCAGCCTCACAAAACTGTTTTTACTGAACAAGCAGAAATATGCACTCATCCCAGAATAAGCGCTGTCTAAACCAGTGGGTCATGTAAAATACTACAGTCTCCTGTGCAATTATCTGTGTGGTTCCAACAGCATTTATAATTACATTTGTACTAACACAACAAAAATGACACGGCTACATAATTTTCAAGCCTGAATCAGCTCACATACACCTCTTGGGGGGGGTCTGCAATGTGTTTTCATTGTTCATTGCCATGCAGAACATGGCAAGATGTACTCATGTATCCTATAGAACAAAACACCAAGGGTTTCCCACGTCCCAGAGTACTACACTCTTCACTGGACACCTTTAATTCCAACAACAGCACAATTTATGGAATGTTATGCTTACGTATTTGCTTAATTTTTTTAAGGCTTGGTCTCCTAGATTCTTTTGGAAATAAAAATAATGAAGTACCATAGGAGCCTGATTTATTACAATTCTACCCCGAAAAACCAGACAGTCTCAGAAATACTGATGAGGTCCGTGTTCCATAGCTCTATTTCCAGATCAGAAAAATTTAACTGAACAAAGATTAAGTGTCCCTATGAACATGAGCTCAACAGCAATGACAAAAGAAAAGCAGCAGGGATTCTGCACAAATAACTACTATGCAAACACCTCAAAGAGCATTTATTCAGTTAAATAGCTTGTAATGTCCAAAACTGGAGAAAACAATCAATGAGCTACATTCACATAGCATTAATTGCTTGTTTTGCACATTACATCACAAAATATCTATCAGATCTAAAGCATACTGCAGGGATAGATGTTCAGCTAGATGGCTTCCAGTTCAGTTCATACAGGCCTGCTTTGCTGAAGATTTTTGTTAAATATTTTTTGCAAAAATATTTGTAGTTTACGTAGGAATAAATTAATTAGCGAGACAAACGTGTGTTTAAATGTATTGTCTATTCTGCTTAAATAGTGCATAGCCGGAAATTGTGGGGGTTTGCTGACTTTATATTAATTGTTGTGCTCAATGCTTATGTATAGCACTAACATCTTTAATTTATGTTCTTTTAAGCACTTTGGTTATAATATCACTGAATTTGATACATAAAGAAAAAAACTAGCTTTAGACTAAACACCAGAAGAAGTTTGCCTGACATAGAATTTGGAAAAATGTCTGTAGATCTTTCAGATACAGGTAAAAGAAGAGAGTTGCCCAATTCTTTTAATTCTGAAAATGCATAACACATTGGAAAATACAATAGAAAATTTATCATAGCTGAAAATAAATATAGTTGTTTAAGGATGTAGGTCTGAACTGAGAGATCAAATTCATATTAATGAAGAGGGAATGAAACTTCTGTTCATGGTTCATCACACTCAAGACTGTCTCTTGCAAAGTCAGAACCATCTTGCCTCAATGTTACTTCATTTTCAACTGTTCAAAGACAGCAGCAACTGTCCAATAGTCAATATTTTTCTCTACTTTTATGTGTTGCCTCCAAGAGATAAATAATATACCTATCAGTTTAAGAATGGGAGTAAGAGCTTCTTTTTTTTTTTTTCCCCCCTAAGAGTGAGAGTAAGGGGTTTGTTGTTGTTATTGTGGTTTTTTTCCATTTTTTAAGCACAACATGTTTAGATCCAGGTAAAATTTTTAGTTAAAGACAATGATTCATTTTGATTACTAATGCTTCTTGCTGGCAAAACAAATAAAGTTTCTGGAAGTAAAGGCTGCATGAAGACGACTATATTTTACAATTTTCCCTATCTTTTCTGTATGGATAAATAATTAAATAGTTTAGACAAATAGGGAAGTGCATATAGAGTCATGAATAGTGACTAAACATGCTCAAAAATACACAGTATAAGAGTGCCATCTTCTGGAAATAATATTCCTTACACTTATCATTCATTTTAGTCTTTGGCTCACAAGTTAAAGATTAATGATGTTTACTTGCCTGTTTGCCCCGTATTTCCCTTTTCATTTATCTATGCTAGGTTTAAAGTTAGTCCCTGTACCAACTCGTTTCTATACAAGGACCTAGGCAGTGTGAATTTAATATTAGACTTTCAGGTTTATAAGGAGTTGTACAATCCCTAAAGGTTAAAACAATCTAAACAATAACCTTCTCTCAACAGAAAAGAACCAACTTTGTCTAGTTTTAAAAAGTTTTAATCCTTTATCTTGATAAGCTTTGACAAAATATAAAATAAAATGACACTGCTACTGCTCATTGTCTGAAACCTTAAACTAAATCCTGTGCTCTGTTCAGCCTGTTCTGCATGAGAAGCAAATGGATGATTATTAGAATGCGAAACTATATGGTCCTCTGGAGCAGACACACACCCACACTCCATACGCAAAGTCTCCAGAACCTTAGAAGTGTTTTTCAAGAAAAATAATTTGGACTAATTCACTCTTCCAAATACACATGTCACTTCTACTAACTCTGTTAAAAATATTCGGGTCAAGGTACCTTTATTTCTAATAGAAACAATGGAATACATTTAAATTTAATCCCACTTATAATAAAGAACCCCCTATGCTCTACAAAGGCAGACAAATCACAGACCCAGTTATAGCACAATTGTCCTTGCCTTAAGAAGACAACCTTATATCCATAAATTGCATGCTTAAAACACATGTTAAGGCTTTTCATTGCCTTGGAGTGAGGCCTTGGGGAAGTGATGTGTAAAACACTATCCTCTCTTCTTGCCTTGGAACTCAATAAAATCAAATCTCACCTCCTATGCTTCAGTGGGATTTTTCTGTCTGTGTTTCTTTTATTTATATTTTCACGATCCCTAGCCTTCATTTTTCATGTCATTTTTCATATTGCTGCTACCAAAACCAATAATCATTTGTCCTGTATCTCACTCATTCTTTGTGCACTTAAAAGCCTCCAAAATGAAATTCTCCTTCTTCTCTGCTTTTACCTTCCCAGATTAAATATACCTATTTGTCATCCTTCCAAGCTCTCCACTTTCTGTTGTCAACAATCAGTCCACCCTTCTAGTCCTTTTGTCCCAGAGGGATTTTCTCTTTGACCAGACCCTATATTCTGTTCAGCTAATCAACAGCATGCTACACATCTTCCTTCAAGGAACTTTAAAATATGCTCTTGTAACTTTTGTAGGTATTTCTTCCTTCTCAGCTCAGAATCAAGATGAAAACAAAAATATTAAAACTTCCAAATAATGTTTCGTTCAGATTAAAATTCAAGTACATATATACATACATACTTGTCCAAGGTTACCGTCTTAACAGTATGTGTATTAAAACAGTTCTTCACCTCTTTCCAAATGATAAGCCCTCTAATTTGTTTGAGTGGGTAATAACAGAATGCTTGTGTTGCTCTGGTTGCTATTTTTCAATTCTGTATTCCATCTCGTATCGTCTCCTGTGAACTGTTAATACAGATTTGGGAAATTTCAATTCTCACTACTATACTCTCACATACCAACAGTTTGAAATCACACTGTTATAAGCATTCTCAAAACAGAAATCTAGGAAACTGGCATTCTTAAACACAGATGTCTTCTCTGTCTTGTCACTGTCCTTCTGTGGATGATGGATGCATATTAAAAGATCCATTTAGAAAATTTGGAGAGGATCCAAGAACGGTAAGCAAGTCAAGACTCCATATGGACATAAACACATTACAGTACTATAAACTGTTTTGTAGATATATAAAACTTGTTGCTTGCTCTAGCACTTTCAATATCATATTTAAAAAAAAAAAAAGACAAAACAACTTACAGATATATTTTGCAATGCTAAAGAATGCAATGGGAACATCTAACAGGCTAAAAGACCAGTTCTTTGCTCAAAACTTCCTACAGTCTGATATTAATTGGGAGGAATTGAATGACATACATATAATAGTATGAGAGAATTTTATGAGACAAAGTGAAAGATACAAGTTAAAACAAGAAAAAAATGCATATTTACTGTGTTTTTCTGTTCTAAGGCCAAGGTTTTTAAGCTGCTCTCTGCAATCACATTGACTATAAACAAACTGAAAGCAAAGAGTTGAACTGTGCTGGAAAACAGAACTGGAAGAGACTTATTCAGACAGTATCCTTTTATCATAAGAAACTATGTATCACAGTTTAAATCAAAATGACAGTGCAGAGAATAAATGGACCTAGATACCAAAACACTTTAATCACAGATATACAAGATATATGCAGTTTTACAAACTACACGTGGGTAAGTGTGCTGTCTGGGAGGAACGTTGAGTGAGCCAATGCAGCAGTCACAGTGTGAGGTGCACCATTCTGGGGCCAGGCTATGGCATCTGCTGGATGTCAGCTTGGTACCTTTTTCTGCAATCACACCACTACTGCCTTAGGAATCACTCTTCCTTACAAAGCACTTTTTTTTTTTTTTGCTGGTTATTGCCTTAAAGCCTATTGCAGAGCCTTCGTTGGCTTCATGTTCCTTTTTTATAAGCTTCAATTTTATGGTTTTTTATTCACAGTCATCTTTTGATAACTAAAACAGACAGCATTTGTTCTGATTCTAACTGAACAAGGTATTTCTTAGAGTTTATTGAGCAATTGAATTTCATCAAACCCTCAGAACACAATCTTGAAGTCCATATTGTGACCTAGCATATAATTTCTCCAATTTTAAAGTAGTTTCCACTTTCTGTATGACATCAGAATTCTCTTCTATATCTCAAACAATACCATATCAAACTCCGTGTCCTCTGAAAATGTCAAGATATTAATGTTGTCCATTTAGTCCCTTACCTAAAATATTAAGGGGACCCTCTGCACGCATATATGTGGAGTTTCACTAGTAAATTCCCTGAACACTAATTATTCATGCTTTGCATAACCTTTATCTAAAATAGGTTTTTTCCTCTGGTTTATCCACTTGTTTCTTTTGCAACATTCCTCAGATACTTTTAATGAAGTTCAGGAAGATTTTCTAGACGAAATAATCATCTGACACAGTCTATTTTTAATAGAAGTCAATGTTGTGTTAGTGCTGCAGCATAAAAAAGAACACTATCATAACATCTTCAACTGAAAGTAATCATTGGCTTTGCCAGCAATTTCACTGAAAGCTGCTAGACTACTGTTAAAAGATTTTGAAAATCCTGTCTATAATATATGAATTTTAATTGGCTCTACGTTTTTATAGGTCTAAAATTTAAAAAAAAAAAAAAAAGCAATAATATCATGACATTTTAAAGTTATTTCCAACTATAGAATTCTGTCAAAGTATCACCTCCAAACATTCACTGTGATATAATAATGAGAAACAAATTTGGTAAGACAACATTGTATATTTAAAAGGCAAGCTAAAAAATGGTAATGGACAAGCAAGACCCTTTAGCTACAACTAACCTACTGCCCACATGTCAGGTTACTTTTTTTTTTTTAAACTTGACTTTCATAGTTTGACACTGACTTACCTGGATGTCAAACTAAATTAGACCAAAGAAAGTAAATATTCCTAAGTAAAAGTGAATGTGTCTACAGTCTTTTTTAAAATACATGGCTAATTAGGTAGTTACAATCCAAAAAGATTTTTTTTTTTAGCATCCCACAGGTAAAAATAGGCAGAGTTGACATTAAGATGAACTTTGAATCTTTACACATGCCCAGAATCAAATAGCTATAAGAATTTTAAGTTTGTCACAGGAAGTGTTCTCCCTTTCATTAGCCTGTAATTTTAAAAAAAAAAAAATTACCCAGAACACTTTTTTCTATCTAAACAATAACTAACTAAAAAATTTCACCATAGATATATATTGTCACAAGAGTAGTTTAAATAAGTAGCTATAAGAAGTTTAAAAATCCACAAGTCATTTTACGCTTCAAGGATGAAAACAGGAGAGAAATCTAAATTCACTCATGCTGAAATATTTTCACTTATATCTGATAGTGATTCATCTTCAGTTTGAGGTATGTCTTTGAAACCTGGACCTAACAAAGAAAACTGAAAGGTTCTATAAAAATTACTTTTCTGGTCCATAGCTCAAGAATACAGCCAGGAAAATGCACACAGCTCTGCTTTGTCAAAACTACAAAACCAGTAATATTCTAAATATAAAATTAGTCATTCTGTGTATATACATTCAAAATGAAGAGGTGTCCAAGCATGATTCCTCCTTGTTAGCTTGTTGTCAGATAACCAATTGAAGCAAGTCAAATTAAAAAAAAAATGAAGTCCTCTGTAAGAAATTAGAATGCAATAACACTGTAGTAGGCAATGAGTCACGGGCAGAAATATTCTTAGTATTTTATTGAGTGTTTTGACCTTGGCTGAGAGATTATAAAAAGAAGATATTAGAGGTCATTCCTATACACAAGGACATTATTTTAAATACTGCTGTTAGGTTATTCAATTAAATAATCTGAGTTTCTGAACCTTCTAATGTCATTTTGCAACAGGAAAAGTAAACTGCATATGGAATTATTTGGAATCTGAATAGTTAGTTTGCCTAAAAGGTTTCATACGTTGCACAGTTCTGTGCCTGATAGACGTACATGAACTAGGTTTTTTATTTTAATTATTTGGAAATCTATAAAATCTCAACTACACTAGTGAAAAGAAAGGAAGGACAAATACATGGGCTTGCTTCACAAGTTTCTCTTCCTTTAACTGCCAAAAATTCCTCCATGCTTTATGACATCTTGCCAGAACAATGTAATATAACTTTCTTCATTTCTTAGAGCAATTGCTTAAAACTCCTCTTGACCTACCAGAAAATTCCTTGGCGTACTACTATTACCTCAGCAGAATTTACTTATTTTTAACTGAGATAATAAACATTTGAAATCCCACAAGCAATGTTTTGTTTGTTTTTTTTTTCTTTCAGTTTGTTCCTCTATTACCGAAATCTTTAAGCATTCATTTTCCAAATAGTAATACTTTTTTACAGAGTAATATTTTTTTTCTTGTGAAAATGTATTTTTTTCTAATGTGCTATGCTTCTCTACTTAAATACATCTGTGACATACACTTACTAGAATGTGGGAGACAGGGTGGGAAAAGGTTAATAGAATTAGATGAACATTAGAAAAAATGTTTCACAGTCAAATTCTGACAAAGCACAAAAAGAATGTTTAGAAGTAAATTGATAATGATTTGCAATACCTTAACAGAGAAAATATAAAATATTAAATGAGTGTTTTAGTGAGGAAGGACATAAGAGAAAGCAATGGATTGACAGTTAAAAAAAAAAGATTACTTCCAACTACTAAAATACAAAAAAGGATATTGATAAGTGTTGAAATAATAGTAGTCATTAATAGTAAAAATTGTGAAAGATTAATATGGAAAGTACTGAACTGTTCACATCTTTAAATCAAGATAAATGCCCTTCTGAAATATAGATTTAATGAAATAAGTTATTGATCTCAATGTGGGAATAAGTGGGCAGAATTCTTGTGATATAGGAGGTCAAACTGGATGATCTAATGGAATTTCTGGCCTTAAAATATATGAAACTGTGAAGAGTTAACCAATAAACCATAGGGCGATAATTCTTTCTGTCCAACTCAGCCATTTATATGCAATAAATCCTCCAGGAACAGAAAGAACACACTCCAGGGCCTTGTCTTTTGCACATTTGTATCTACTTTTGAAGGCTAAATTCTGTATAGTTAGACAATTGTGCCTTGATACATGGAAAAATGCTGAGTCTTTGTAGCCCTGCTCATGAAAGACCAGAAAGGTGGCTAATAAACACAATCTCCCAAAACCTGTTCCTAAACTTTCAAAGGTAACTACATTTATTGACTTCTCAAATCCGATGGAATTTATTGAGGTGAAACCTATTTGTATAAAACAAAAAGGAAACACAGTTAACATATGGAGAGTATTGAAACTAATGAGTTAAAGGTAACTTTATCCTCTCCAAAACTGCTATATCTATAAGAGCAATCCAAATAACATTGGATGACTGTTTTAATCAAATATCCTCTCCCCTGATTTGAATTAGAACTAATTCAGGAAATTCTTATGGTGTGCTGTGCATAACTTATGGTCAAGATGATCAGAATTATTTCAGTAAAATATGTATCAACTCGCCTCAAAACACGTATTACTTAAAAAGAGATCTTGATCTTTCATAAGGAATTTATGAACTATTGTTCTTTCAGATGTGTCACCTGCTATTTTACAGCAGCTGGTTTGGGCACAGAACATTGAAAACAGTAATTTTTCAACCATAAAAATACAGAACTTTACAATGAGTTTGAAGGCAAGTCACTCACCTTCCCCTTTATAGACCGTATGCTAGTTTAGAAGTTAGTAATATAATTTCATATCTTCTCAGACTGTGATGATACTGTGTGTTAAAAGTAATTTAATTACTTGTTATGAGTATTTGTGTAAAAGATTGCAGAAACTGTTTTTGTCATTCATCATGAACACAATACTAGTCCTTTGCTTCGCAGAATCCCTGTTTCTACAATGTTAGATCTGACTTTTCCATTCCTCCTTCCTGTTTTCTGAATCAAAATACTAGCAGTGAAAGATTAAAAAAAAAAAAAATTTACAGCAATTAAGTTTGTAGTGGGAAGAATCTAATAAAATTCTCTTAACATGTTGATTGTCTCTACCTTTCTTTTTGTTGATAAAATCATGACTGTTAGGGCTATTATTTGACTTTTGGTGTTTTATACAAAATCTACACTTCTATAGTGTTTGGTTTTTGTTATCTGGAGACTGAGTAAACCATAGGCTGAACCAATTTTCACTACTGCTATTTCATCAGACTGATCTGGTAAAGCATGTTGCTTCTGAGCTCCTCTGTTCTGATGTATTTGCCTATCCTTTTCTAACTCACATGTGAAATGGACATAACACTTGTGTCATTTAAATTGCAGCAGACAAGTAAAATGAACTTTAAAATATAGGACACTTAGCAATGGATGTCCAAAAGTTGGGCAACAGTTGTTTAGTAAATTTCAAACAGATGAGGATAAAAAAATAAAACATCTCTTTCTGCAGTGCCAAAACTTTTTGTATCGTCTCTTCTTCAAATATTCTCTCTGACTGTGTAGGGAACACATTACAAAAGCTTAAATTATGTCCTTACAGCAACGAAAACTGAAGGTGAGGATGCAAATAATTTAACCTAAAACAAAAGAAAACAAAATCTTCAAAATTCTTTTAAAGTTCAGGTCTTTGGCTTAAAGATATCATGGGGAGATGACAGATCTGCTGCCACTGGGCTAAATTAAAGCACCTATAAATTACATCACCTGGCTACACTTCTCTCCCACATCCTCATATTGAATGAAGGTTCATTACAGAATGTCAGCTTGACATGAATTTTACATGAATGAATACTCAGCTAGTTAATTACAAGTAGAATTTAGTTCTTTATATTTCCTGAGCAACAAAGAAATATATTACCCAGCTACTCTGAAGCATAAAAGCAGCACTATAAACTTATTGCAGCTAGAAGCTCAGCCCAGCCTAATGAGTATTCCAGGATGACTGCTGAGAGAGGTGAGATCGCAGTGGGAAACAAGCTTTCTGAGAGACATCTTCATGGATTACACTGCCCACTGATCGAAATCAAACAATCTCAATAGAACACTTGAACTGTGTAAAAGGGAAAATTCCTATGACTATGTCTACTCTGTTGAAGCCACAGTAAGGCAAATTTTGCTACCTCTGGATTGTTGCCAGTGTAGATTATGAAGAAATAAAAGTGAAGACATTCCTATCATAGTTGGCCATATCAACTATAGGAAAAGAATTAATCAGAAAGTTTCTATTTGTTTGTAATTATAACCTAGAATGCTGTAGCGCAAAGACCATTTTTATCAGTGAGGCTCAGAGAGATGAAAATTAGAAATATATCTTTTGCAGACAGATGTAATACACTAATTTTAAGGGGGATTTGCATGTCAATATAACCCTTACAACTAAGTTAGAAATACCTTTGAAATATTTCCTATTTTGAACTCATTAGTATTCAGAACAAGTCTTCTTCTGATTAATCCTTGATGTAGGAAGTTAAGAAATGAAATATTAATACAATTTGGGGATGTACCATTACTACAATTATTTTTTCCCAATTAGAAACTTAAGCATTTTGTATAACGAGCTGCATTTTCCTTACATGAGCTGGATTTCAAGAATAGCCACAGCAAGACCAACAATATGGCGAAACAAAAAAATGAGGAAGAATTATCAATAATCACTGTCCAAAGTATTTAAAATCAGAAACATGTGAAGATGTGACACACCAAGATGTTAATGCTCCTTTTCAGATATAGGGAAAGAAACTTCACACAATCATTCCTTCACACCCAATATCTCTGTAAAAAATATTTTGTATTCTGCAGAACAGCAAATTTTGGGTATATTTTAGAAAGGTAGGAAACAAATTCTAAAGTTAAGATTCCATCTCTAAGTAGTAAAATCTGTTGTATAGAAGGTAAAGGCATGAGTGGAGCTTTCTGTCTTCAAGATGTAAAAATACAGGGCATTTTATTTTATGTGAAAACATAGTTTATCTCAGGAAGCATTAGTCACTGAATATTGTTATGATTCCTGCACTATATTATTATAACATGAAATGAATGCAATGTAATATAATATAATGTAATAATATAATATAATATAATAAATTTCATTTACATTAATGGTTAAAGAAGGGTTATTCTTCAGTGGACGTTCTGGAACACCCACTGGGAAATAGTTTCCTGCAGAGATGGGAACCTTATAATTACTGAATGCCTTTCGATGGTTGCCTGACCATGCCTCTTCCTTCCTTGGACACTGTCAATCTCAGTTTTAGAATTAAACTCAGAAGGAAGACACTAATTTATTTCTGATTCCTTATGCTAAGCCAGTGAAGAGATCAAACACTGCAGTTCTCAAGAGGCTAAACTGCTACGTGTCATTGGAACCAGGAAATCAAGCTGTCACAGACACTTGCAAAATCTGCAATGTCAAGGAATTATTTAGATGAGATACGGCCAGAGAGTTCAAAGTTGTCACAGGCCCTAGTGAAGAAAAAAATTATTTAAGTTGTTGCCAATGTAATGATGATTTGGGGTGAAGGAATTTCTTCACAAACCTTGCAATCACTAAGGTGTGCGAAGAGAAATGGAATTGGCAAACAACTCCATCTTTTATCTAAACATCATCTCCTGAACCCAGTGTTCTACTCCCAGGTATTGCCAATCCCTGATGCTTCAGTAAAACAATCAAAACAAAGCAAACACAAACATACATAAAACCTGAATAATAATGACCAGGGAAGCATTTATTTTTAGGAAAAAAATTCCTTCCTGAACAACATTGAATACTTGAAAAAAACAAGTTTTTAATTTTTAAGAATTCTTTCCCTTTTTCCTGATTTTTTTAAATTGAACCTAAATTATCACTTCTTGAAACATTTCTTAAGACCTTTTTACCCTGCAGTCTCTGTATAATTAGTGTTCTTGCCAATTTATAAAGATTCCAGTGCAAGTGGTGAAATGTTCTGGAATAGTAGTTTAACTGTATACTGGAGGAACTTCCCTTGCTTCCTGGTCTAAGCACCCAAAGAATCCAGACACTTATCTTGGACTGAATAAAAGATTTTAGTCATGAGAAGTTTCAAATAAATAATTTTAACCTCAAAAAAAGGCAATATAACTTTACTTATAAAACTTTTTACTTTGAGAAAAATCAAAACCTGTTTCATTTGTGAATGTGTTAAATGAAAGATTTCTTCCTTGTAGTTTGTAAAGTTTAATTGATATTGGTAAATTAACGGAGTGAAATACCAAAAAAAATAATAAAAAAAATAATTGTCTATTGTGACAGCCTAAGGAGGGTGATAGGCGTTCAGAAAATCTGACGCTTAAACAAATTCTTAAACAAACTCATTCCCCCCTGTTAACAGCTGTAAACCTTTTTAATAAGCAATTTGCAGAACAGTTTGATAAGAAGAACAAAAAATTGTATTGAAGTATCATCATTGTCATGTTAATGCAAATAGTGGTAAAGTGGATGGCACTTGGCAGAATTCCTTACTTCTGCAGTAGTTGTTTGAGAAGAACATGGCCTGTATTTATATTCCTATTCCGTTTGAGGGAAGTTGTGCTGTTATGCAAATAGCTTTGTTTGATGAGAATGAATATGTCAGAGAGTGAAATACTGACAGCATCATTGCTACCTCTTTTCTCATTTCTCAGAATCTTCTCATTTTATCAGCTTCCACTTTCTTACACGCATGAAGTTCAGGCTTCTTGCCATTAGCTTTGAAAGCCTATTCTTTCCCTTTTTTTTGTTGAGTTTTTTGGTTTTGTTTTGTTTTGTTTTGTTTTGACTCAAAAGTGCAAACCTTCCCTCTTCTTTTTCCTGTGTTTCTTGAACTTCTTTTTTCAGTTTTCTGTCTTATCTAACCTAAGGTTACAATTAGTCACCTGAAGGCATCCATTTGTCTGGGCTCTTGTTTCAGTCAATGAAGGGAGACAAGTACTTCAAAAGCTTTCCTTCTTAACATGTTTTTGTAAAGAGTCTCTGCAAGGGGTAATTTCTCTGCATTAAAAGCGCCCTAACCAATTAACTTAAACTTCAGTTGTGAGATACGTAAGTTGGGTGAGATGAACACAAACTTCAAGATCCATTTGCCAATTATCGTTATGATGTTATTTATGACTAGAATAATCTTGGTGTCTCAACTGACCTTTCCCCTTCTCTCTAGTTCAAATCAGTCACCCTTTTATCTTTACCTTTCAGGAGCTGCCACCGTCTTCCAGTATGATATTTACCTTCTATTTACCACATCACCAGGACAAAATAAAGCATGTTACTCAAGATTAAACACCTCAGGTTGTGTTCTTGGCTCATTTGGGATTAATTGCAATGTGTAAGGGACATTCATATACCTGAAAAATAAGATGGAAAATTATCCCTCAATTTTAAATTCTTTCAAATATTTCTGTTTGTGATTAAATATGTTTAATACTGAGTATTGACATCAGTTGTACAATGCTAGCATATTTGAAGTGGAATTTGAATGTTAGTGAGGCTATACATTAATTCAAAACAAATCGAGTTTGTTAATACATCCCTTAATGTAGGTGAAGAAAGGAAGAGAGACCTTCACTAAATTCAACGATCAACTTATATTTACAGGGAAAAGGAGAGAAGCAGTTTTGTAATGCAGAGATAATGAAGAATGATTATCAATCGGCTAAATTATCTGTACACGAAGTGAGATACAGAATAATTCAAGGAGACATAGAAGTCATTAGATGTCAGATAGTTCCATCTCATTAGCACAATAAAAGCTTAGTTTGATGTTTCACATCACTTGATCATCAGAGAGCAAGATCCATACATAATTGATAAAAACAGGGAAAAGCTAGAGATTAGGGCAAACACTTATGTCTAAAGTTTTGAAATGCCAATGGAATTGGAATTTGAGAAAACAGAGAAGAAATTACATTGTTCATATGGTAAAGCTTAAAAAAAAGAAGAAAAGAATGAATGGTAAGTTTTTTAAATTATTTACACCCCAAAATATGTATGTGATATTCAGACATATGTTCCCACACATTTCTGAAAAATCCTCAGGGCACTTTTTTGAATTTTACCTGCATATATGCTTTAAATTCTGACCTACTCAGTAATAAATGCTGCTAACAGGAATTATGAAAGAGTGCTGTATCACTTAGTGGACAAGGTGGTAAAGAGTTTAGCCAGAGGAAAAGCCACACTTGATCTTCTTGGTATCAAAGTTATTATTAGGAGTAAAAGAATAAAAGAATCTTGGTGCTGGTGATCAAAAGCTTTTGAACAAAATGTAGAGAGATAATGGATACTTGGAGCAGCCAAAAAATTCAGTGCAATGGTTGTAATAAAGGAAATATTAAAAAACTATCTGAATCAAAGCTGTTTTCCCAACATATATCCCAACAATAGAATAAAATAGATTACTTTATCAAAGGGAGGAAAGAAACAGAAGTGATCCTGTGTGATTTTACAAGAGATATATGCCAAAACCTGTTGTTTGGGTTTTTTAGGGTTTTTTTGTTGTTTTTTTTTTTAGACAAAGCTAATGCATACATTTTAGTATAACTGTGTGCAACTTTTGGAAATAAAAATACCTCATATTATCAATTTCTATCTGTGAAGATATGACTTCATACTCCCAAGTCATAATGTAATCAGTGATAGGGAGAATATTTTGCTTTCATACATATATTTACAGAATAGCTACTGGTCTCTGTCACCCAGAATTAGCAAAGTTAGGCAAATTGTTCAAAATATTTGCCATTTATTTAAATATTTGACATATTTTATTTAAAATATTTTAAATAATTTTATATTGTACTGCTCAGTACATTGAAAACCTTTTGGAAAAAACCTTTGGAAAAACTCTTGTATGACCTAAATTGGACCATCATATTTTTTTTAGATACTTGAAGCAATCTACAGCATGGATGAGTGATGTAAAAGCAGTTCCAGTTTTAGGGGTCTCCACAACCAGAGTGATAGAATGTTTTGAAAACATCCTTACCATGTATCAGATTAAGGAAAAAAAGAAAAGGAAACACATGCAAAATTCAAATACAAACAAGAAAAGAAAAATGGGACTATAGCAGGAACCCCAATAATAGAAGAACAAGGTTTTAGCAGAGCACAGGCATAATATGACACCAGGGACACCAAGGCCATAAAAATAAATAAATAAATAAAAGAAACCACAAGATAGAAATTACTGCTTAGTAAACAAATAAACAAATTCAACCATAAGATACAGTTTTGACCCATCAACCAGTTTTAAGGTACAACTTTAATAAATTTAGAATTTTGTCATAACCGGTTGCTGTTCTATATTAGCGTAGTACATTGCAGCACAGGACTAATGAATGCAACTAGTCCCAGACATCTTATTTGAGAATGGGGTATGACCCAGCCATTTAAATAAACTAGTAAAGTGTTAACTCAGATGGTGATGAAGATTTTTGTCTACCTGGCATAACTACACTTAAATTGAACTTAATTTTTTTCTCAGAACAAAAACTACAGTTCATATAAATCTTGCAATCCGACAATCACAAATCAATGCCTACAATTCACATTCGGTTCGTGTTTGAAAACTAATATAGTAATCAGTCATCAAGGATAACTAATATACACTACAACCCCCCCTACACTGCTTAGAAAATAAAAATATCAAAAACTAACCTTAACTATATTTAATATGTATCTGGTTTGGAATTAGAGAAGTGAAAGACTGCTGTTTATCAATCTGTTTGGCATGAAAATCAGTCTCTGAGTAAGAAAACAATACTTATTAATAATTGCAACAAGAATGCTGAGTCAGTGGTATGAAAATCAAAGAAAAACCAAAACCAGTTTTTATGTGTATAAATACTGCATCATGTTAATTACAAGCCAAATTATTTTTAACATGTCGAAATTAAGCCTAAAAAAATGAACAGAATATTTTTGCTTCTTAATCTCAGCAATGAAATGGAAATAGAAAGCATTAAAATAGGCTTTTATACAAATGCAGTAGATGTTCTGGTTTCTATGCTTTGGAAAATCAACTCAGTCTCATCTCCGGATCACAAAAACACATACTAATTCTAAGTTTAAATACATTCTAAACTAAATCAGAGGTAAAAATGTTTTTTTTCTCTCCAGTACCCATTTCAACAGATTAACTGATTTAATTTGCAGGTATTGTAGGTGATTTTCTGTTATATCTTTTCACCTGTCGTGTTTCTTTTCTTGTTGATTTCTCATAACTGCCTTTTAAAAAAATCTTTTGTAAAAAAACTCTGTTTCAAAAATGAAAAATGCATGAAAAATATTTTCTGAGAATACTAAACACTTTCTGTACACTTATTTTGAAAGGATGGCTTCTTCTATTCATTGCAATATCTATACAATTGTTACAAGCACCATACTGGGTGAGTATAAGTAGCTGTAGGCAAAGAAAGATGTATGTCATCTGAAGTGGTGAACAGTACCCGTTACACAGTACTGTATCATTAATGCAAACACTCCTTTGTTATCTTTAACAGTAAACACACAGAGTCTTGGGTTCCCTTCCGATCTTCTTAACTGTATTGTATAAAGGTAAAACAGGATATCACAAAAAATAGGATTCAGTTACTTTTACATGTCAATTTTCATACATCCATTGTAGTTAGTATAGCTTAGAGCTTCGGCTCACTCTTAAAAACATCTATTACTCTATTCACATGCCCACACAGAGCTTTCTAGTAATGTCTGGGATGGCACAAGGTATTCCCCCCGGCCTCTACCTGCTGCTTCAAGAAGATATTAGCCATGGATTCTGTGCCATATCCATTATTCGATGTGAATGACTCTCTAACCCCTGGGAAGTTCCAGAGTGCACTAGCTGTATACTTTAAGGCAACTTAATCTTAGATGTCAAGTAAGGTTTTAGGTGTCATAAATCTAACCAAGACCTGTGGCTTCAGTAATGCATATAAACAAATATTGCATGAAAATAGAAGAGACCTCTGAGAAATCACAGGTTTCATGAAAAGTTAATTTCTTACTTCCATACGATGCTATTTAGACTACCTGAGAAAAGGCAAAATATCCATATACGTGGACTTGTTTGGAGAGTTAGCTCACCTCCAGCACTGACTGAAAAAGGCATCACCCTTTCCAGTCAAGGAAATACCTCTTCAAGGAGAAACACCACTTCAGTCTTCAGCATCTGGTTATAAGTAGCCTTGCTAGGTAAAAGCACTAAAAATGTTTGATACATGCTGATATTTTTCAAAGTTTACCTTTTTTCCACACCTTAGCTCATTTAACTGGGGAACCATAAAACAGGAGTAGGTCTTTAGGACATTTCCCAGGGAAAGAAAAAGAAGTAAATACATTTTAACCTCACAATTAAGGATGGGCTGTTGTATAGCAAAAACCATTGAATTTTAGCACCTTTGATAATATTCTGTTAAATGAACAGGTTGTCACACAGTGCTTTCTCCCATGATCCTACCCCCAAAACTGTTCAGAAAGGACATCACTTGGGCCTATCTGACCATGCACTAGGACTTGTCCTCAAAACAGGACAAGGGCTTTTTATGCAAATGAGACTGTACAGCGTGGTTAGTGCTACCTGGGTGTCTCCTTACTATGAAACTGGAAATGTCTGAAGAACAAAGCCAACAGCAGGAATTAAAAACTAGTTCCAGGTGCCCTCATCTATACCTTGCCAGTGAGTATCTTGATATTTCTTGATACGTGACCTTTGAGACAATACTAGAAATTCATAATTTCACAGATTTATTTTTATATATATATATAATATATATATTTTATTTTTTTTCCCTTCCATGACATTTGAACTATTAAAACCCATGAAATCCAGGCTGACTCAAAAAAGAACCAGCTCAGATATCTTAGCACCCATGGTATTCACAATCTGAATCTGATAAAACAACTGAATAATGGAAGATTTTTGTAGCTTTTGGTGTTCTGAATATCTCAGAGGAGATGTCTGGCCCACTGGTTACCAACTGACCATCCTGTTGTAAATGAATAAATAAGAACATTTTTTTCAAATAGATGACTGATTACATTTAAGAGATATCTCACAGAATCTTTCTCCACCACTGCTTGACCTGTTCTGTATATATATTATATGTTATTTTTCCTGATTTCCCTAAGTCATTTTTAATTTAGGTGATCACTGTTAAAAAAAAAAAAAAGGACCACAGTAACATGTAGACCACACATGAATGAGAAGATGAGAGTTTTCTGTCACAGAAGCAAGTGAAATGTTAATGAAGACATTGCCTGATGTAAACTGTATCTTTGGAAAATTGTCAAAGTAACTTACAGAACATAGTACTTACATTTAGTCTCAAATAATTACTTTAGGTACAGAATAGCAAATAACTGTAATTTTAAGAGAAAAGGAAAGTGTATTCATAATTAGTATTAATTTCTAACCTAATCAAACACCTTCTTCAGTATACTGGATATTTAACATGCAACTGGTAGGTTTGCAAAGCAACCGAACTAAATTGATTCAAAGATTTTAAGAATACAAACTTTTAAAAAGCAAAAGAAAACTATTCAGGAATTTTTAAACACCATTTAAAGTACTGTAGTCTGGAATGTATTCTGACTGAAATAGACATGTTCCATATCTATCTATCTATCTATCTATCTATCTATCTTTCTATCTATCTGTCTATCTTTACAGATACAGTTCTGAATGAGTCTGAACACCACATATATTACAGAGTTTAGTGTAAGTAAACATTTCATTCCAATAGCAAAATCTTAAAAATATAGATATATAACAGTACAAAACCAGGACATATATTCTATGTAAGTCCAAGTTCTTTTCAAACACAACTTATATTGGTTTATGATTTTAATATTTGATTGATTATATGATTATGACTTTTTATGAACCGTAAGTCAATGTACATCTTTAAGACTGATCTTGAAAAACAGAAGCCCAAACAACACTGCTGTCTAGTTCAGAACAGATAACTGTAAAAACACTTAGTGACTTTAAAGAAAATCTGAATTTGCAGATGCTGGCACAAGCCTTACTTTGAAAATGCAACGCATCATTCAAATAACCATCTTTATGGAATAACTCAGTTACCACAACTCACTGTTTCTATGAAAAATATTCTAGCACTAAGTACATCAAGGTGGATACAGTTCTTATTTAAATTTTTGCTTTTCTGTCAATGCTTTTATATTATTTAAAATGAAACATTTGCCTTTTTAATGTCTTTTTTATACTCTGACAAGACTTCTCAATATTTTATCTGATAATACAGTAAACTGAGTAAAAGAGGGAGTAAAATTCTCAATTCTCATGAAATGCAAACATTCAAGGACACAAGATCAATTCATAGAGGAAATTACTGTACTAAACTATAATACACACATACATAAAAATGCTGTATTTGAACATGCTATACTTTACAGATTGATAGTATAACAACAGCTGATTTTATAGTAACCCATTCAACATGAGAAAGAAGGTGAAATTGATTGGTTCTATTTGGGAAAGAGGAAAAAAAAAAGAAATAGCCATATCAAATAGGCTTAACAAAGAAATAAATCATTGACACATGTCTACAAAGTTAGAGGCATATGTCCATGAGAGTTTCAAACTCTAAACCATCCATATTTCTAAGATTCAGCTTCCTCAAGATCTTTATGAATGCTTCTGAAGAAAGTATCTGTAAAGCAGGAGAAAAACATGTAGGTTTCCTTTTTTTCCTCTGACCAGAGCTGACTAGAGAAGAAGAATAATTAAGTAACCCCACATGTTTCATAAAATACCTAGTGAAATTAAAATAATAATTAAAAGAAGCCTCTTTCTTTTTTTACTAACACATTGAGGTATTAATTATCTTAATGAGGGCTGAAAAATAATCTCTTAAACTACAGTTAGTCTTCCCAAAATTATCTCAGTTTTCAGAGGGACCATTTTGTAAACCTTAGTAGAAAAGAAAGATGATTTTTCTTTTTTTCCTTTTTTTTTTTTCCCCTCTGAGCCACATGACCTTATGCAGTAATCAAGTTATCCTCTGGCAGAGACACAGGAACTGATTTATCTGCCTAAAGCTAATGCTACCAGAGACACCTGAGGTTATTCAAGACATTTCCCTGCTGTTGGTAGGTATGATATGGAGGCTACAAAAGATTCACACTGTCTCTCTAGCAGCAGTTAGAGGCAAAACTGGATACCTGAGGGCGTTTAAGATATCTCTATGATTACTTTCAAAAACTGTAAATTAGGGTATCTTCCCACTGAGTTAACCAATGTCATTACTAAGATGCAAATAGTCAGCTTCTGAATGAAAAGCAGCTGACTCCAGGCAAAATGGAAATTATTTCTGACAGACAGAATTTAAAAAAATTAAAAAAAAATATCTATAGGGTACTGAGTCAGTACTTTCTATTTACAGTGTATGATTTATATTTTATAGATTCATATTTATATTTTATAGTGTGACTGGATAGTAGCAAAGAATCATCCTTTCTTATAGAAAGACTACATCCTGACCTTGAGATAAGGTACCTGTAACCCTCAGACTAAGATTAACGTAGTTATCGTCTGTCGACCAAATTTTTTTATTTACGTTCAAATCAAAATTTGTCCGACAGACCCTTTCAGCTTCTGTGCCCTTTCAGGACAATACAAACTACAGAAAGATTAGATGAGGGTTTGAGGTGTGTGTGTGTGGAATCTTGGTCAAAAATTGTGTAATACAACTAAAAATTAGGTGAATTAAAAATGTCTTCTGTTTTGTTCGGTTTGGGGGGCTAGGGGGTTTCAATAAAACCTTTCTGAAATAGTTTTTAACTACATTCTTTCTGCATGGCTTGTATATTCTGATCTCTTTAGCAAATGTTATTAATATGCTAACTTTGCAATTTTCTGGGAAAAGAAAAATCACGTCAGTATGACAGTAAATATCTGATATGCACAGATCCCAGGAGGAAAAGCAATTACAAAACAGAGGGAATGATGTTGTAGGACAGGTAGTTAGGTAAGCCAAGAAGGGGGAAGAAGGCAGTAGTTTGTTTAGTGCTGTTTCTTCTTGACAAAAGCTGTTTTTATTCCTAACACGACAAACACTAAACGTCTAGGAAGTAAACATTTCCCCCATAACAGTGAGAAATCCCTTTATCAAGTAAAGACAGTCTATCATGCATTAAAAATGTACGTATCTACAGCATATGTTTTTATCTTCAAAATAAAGAGGGCCAGAGCCTGTCTGATACGTGCTGGAGAATTCTCTTTCACTACTAATTTATTAGTAGTCTCTATGTTCAATTATTATGGTCACAGAGAGAAAAAGAAAGCTAAACAGCTCAAATCTGACTATGCAGTCAGAAAAAATAACTTTTTTCCTCTTTATCTTTCTACTGGTTTCCCAGGCAAAATCCTGGCTCTGTTCAGTGAACTTTCCTGCCAGTTTTTGAATCTCACATAGAATGCCAGAACACACATCTGCTGCTGTACTGATTCCCCTCAGTGACCTGCTGGGCTATCAGATGCTGGCTCAAGTTACTGTTCTTGCCAACACAGGACATGCTGAGACTCTGTCCGGCTGCTGGGTTAGCTCTGACTGTGGTATTCCATTGCTGCTGCTTCTACCTGGTTTCCATTCAGTGGCCTGAATTTCCTGCTGCATCGCTTCTTTTGCCTCAAAAAGACCCAGAAAACTTCTGAACACGCCTGTGCAAGGAGTCTATTTAAAGAGTGAGGTACCTTTGTTCATCATGTTGGACTAATTCTTACCTATCTTTCTATGTCTCCTCTGCCTTTGGTTCTTAATATTGACTATGCACTGCACTATCTCCTGATCCGAACAGAAATAACAGTGTCTTTGGGTTTTCACTAGAATTTAGCACTGCTGGTCTAATGTAGGTGAAAAAGCATTGTCCAAATACTATTCTGACGTGTGCATTAATCACAAAACTGCTACTTGCAGTAAGTTCCTTGTTACAATTTTGTGTCAAAGAATCCCCAAACTGCTGTTTCCTTTTCTGCTTATTAAAACCAGAAAAGTTTCCAGAGGCTGAGAGATCAAGCAGCTATCTACCTTCAAAGTAACTCCAATGTTCACGAACAGCCAGCTCACTCCTCTGAACCGTTAAAATGTTGAACGGACAAAGCTACAGTTTGGTACGCATTGCAGCAATGTACTTTCCAACCAATTTCTATATTCAGTAGAAAAAATGATGTCTTCCTGGACCTTATGCAATACCAAATCATTTTTTTTTTAATGAGTCAGATGCTCAGTTAGTGGTTGTCCGAGTTACATATCACAACATGAGAGGGAAGAATAAACAAGTTTCTGAAAAAGATTTACTCGCACGAATACTGTTTTACAAAGTTACCTTACAGATTGCAATAGGAAAATCAGTGCTAAAGAAAAAAGTATGGAATAACATATATATATGTGAATGAAATATATGAATAATATATGAATGAATAATGTAATGAATAACATATATATATGTGAATATATATATTCACCCTCTAATTCTGTGTGTGTATATAAACACATATTTATTTATTTATTTAAAGAAGTACATTCCTCAGAGGTTAACCATGATTTTATACTGTAAATGTTCATAGACTATGCAGTTTACATGACATATAACTCAATGACAGATCACAGAATATATTACTTAGCAAAACTGTTGGTCCAAGAAGTTAAACAATTTAACTTTTAAGTATTAAAAACTGTGTGGCCACGCTTTTCAGCATAAATGTGATTCAATGTAAATGATACATCTGTTGCTCTTACTGTGTGGTTTAGGTAAGTTTATTACTTCTTGAATGCTGGCAATATATTTTATGCAGTAAAGGCAGAAGAGGAATATGCCCTAAGATTCTATTGCAAATTAGAGTTAGTGCTGTCCTAAGGCCTTAAAAGTTCTTTTTTCTCCAACAGGAAAATCTTTTTAATGGGATTCTGTGAAAAAACCCTGCTGGACACGTGGGTCATATGGCTAGAGGAATTGGAATTGTTAACAACCTGCATTTTAAAAATACATTCTCAATTCTCTGTTTGTGTAATGGTTTTGAGCCTCCAGGGTTTACATTTTCAAAGGTTTACTTCTTCTAGCCTAAGCACTAGAAACCATACTCTTTTTTTCATAACAGCAGAGATGCTTCTGTAACTAAATCATTCTAGAAGCTAGGAATTGAGACAGACATATTTGTATATGTGTTTATGTACAGGTATTTTTATATAATTGTTTATATAAATAATATACATATGTATGTATATATCTATTCTAAATATCATGAAAATATAGACCTACACACCATATTTATTAATACTGCTCTCTCTTCCTTAGTGATAATTTGCTCATCACCACCACTACCACCATCACCTTGGAAATACCCTTGGTTCATAATAAAAATATGTTTTCTTCAAAATCAGTATAAACATTTGTAATGTGAACTTTAAAATTTGACAGAGAATAATATTGATTTGTTTTAGAAATTTTCACTTTGCTTTCAAACAGTTTTTGTAATGTTCTAGGTTTACGTTATTCCCAAATCATAAAATGTACATGAATGAGAAAAATCTGAAAAAATAATAGTATATCACTGTCACTAATGATCATGATCATGACACTAATCATGACTGCTATTGATTATGCCCTCCATACGCTCCCTGAGCTTAGCCAGAACAATCCTGTTGCTGGAGCATAGCTATCAGCTTGTGTTATGGCAGAAAGGAAACAATTTTCAGGGAAGAATTCATTATTATTCAACAAAGAAAACAAAAGACTGGAGTTTCATTACCTCCTGAGCATAGAATAAGTCTTTTTTTTTTTTTTTTATGTCTCTTCTGAGGAATAAATAGTTCAGTATCAGCCTTATTAGTTTGGAAGAGTAGACAAGATTTCAGGAATGCAAGTTTTTTGCTCCACTGTAGTATTTGAACAAACAAAATTCATTACTCTTACAAACTTTTTCCCTATATCCTTTGAACATCACAGATATATCCCTACATTGTTAGATGATGAAAACTACAATATTTCAAACTTCCTACATGTAAATAGCCACATTTTTTACATTAGAATATATTTTCATAATATACTTAAATCAAAAGTAAAAGATTTTATTTTCCATTACTTATAATATTAATAATTAATTGGAAAAAAAAGTGTGAGTATATGTATATATATGTACAAATTTTTGGTATATCACAGGTTCCTATAAAGCTTTGGAATCTTTTGATCCAAACTTGTGATTTCTGAAAAAGAATTGACTTCAGGCCCTGCAATCATAATATTTTGACCAGTGTTGTAAACAGTATGCAGACTGTCAGATAGTGTATTCCATATTGATTGCCCTTCCAAAATTTCTTCCAAAGTAGGTTATAGTATCTGATAGGCAATAAGTTATAATGAAATGAGTTTTGTTACTGAATTCATGATGTGTCTGATCGTTTGGTGTGTAACTTTACAGCAAGATGCCAAAGGATCATTTATTTGGGGCTCAACATGGTTGATAAAAATCTCCTTATCAAAATTTAGTGTTTTGACTTATGGATTAAAATTACACACTATATCAAAACGAAATCAAACTGAATAGCTGGTAATGCTCTATTATTCTTTTATTTTAAAGGAAATTATAAATTATTTTTCACTGAGTGACTAAACTAAGCTGTGATCTAAAAGTTAAATTCACTTAGAGGAAGAAAAAGACATTCCAAAGTGAAACTGTGAGAAAGTATTTATTCACGAATATTCATTTAGGATGGATTTATAAAATATTTTATAGGGAGGAGTAACAACCAGAGCATAGCAATCATATCCCAGTAATTATTTTTTCAGGAACTTATATTCTTTAGATTTTGTGTTTGTACACACACCTTCCTGTTTTGCTTGACATAACCTTTATTTCATGAAGCTCATAAAATTTTGTGAAATATTTCAGATTTGATAGTACTTTTGTTAAACACACGCTGCATTTAACCTAAGGGAAAAAAATCATTATCTCTGATTTGCATAATGTTTTCTTATTTTACATTAAAACAAGAATAAATCCATGGAAGGTGAGAAATACAATTTTCATCAGGAAAAAAAAATTGTCATCAAGTTTTATAGTTCTGAAGTTTCATTTTCTCTAAATTCTTCTCGATATCTAACTCTATTTCAGCCAATACTACAGTATCACTGTAAAAGTATTAAGGCTCATAACTCACCACCAGCTTTTGTGGTGTTATAAATTTTGTCTGATGTGCTACCCATTCCTTCTGAGATGCATCTATAAACAAAAAGACACTGGCATGCTGAAAATCAAGATGATGAAAGAAGAGCTGATGTTCTTCTCCATTTTTAGTAAAAGATGGGCTGCTCTGCCATATGAAACTCCAAATGCTTGAGACACCACAAACTTACAAAGTAAACATCTCAACAGTGATTGAAGACTGAAGGACAGCCAACATCTGTAGTCTCTTTCCTTGCTATGGCCATAGGTCCACAGGGATTTCCCAAGAGCATACAATTCTATATGCAGGCAGTATTGACAACTGGGGCTGAGGAACAGAAACATAATAAAACATTTAATCACGTCAAACTTGTACTAATCGTAACAAACAGCACAGTAGTTACTGAAACTTTCTCTGGAAAAGGACAGGAACAGTGGAATTTTATGTTAGTTATAAAATGAACTTTATCAATCCCTTTCGTAAAGTACTGTGAAGTTTTCTATAATGTCTCACTTTGCTGATCCGGTGACGTTCCTTGAGGAAAAGAATTCAAATTAAAAGAAATACAGCCATTTGTACCATCAAGGTTAAGTCAGGTTTGGCTGAGATGCAAGTTTTTACATGCATATGCAGACCCTGAATCAGGTCTGGCTTTGGGTACCTGAAGCTTCGAGAAAGGCAGGGATGACAACAAGGAGGTGCTTCACCTTCTTGGCATCTGTAGCATGCACAGCCCAAGCATATGGCTCTCTCGAAGGGAAGTTGTGGAGTAATGACATTCCTGTGCAGAAAGCTCACGTCTTACTCATTTTGTAATGCAACCTGTGTGTAACAGCTTTGCATATTCAGGTTTTCAATTTTATGGGTCATATATAGCATTTTAAAAATAGGCCCTGATTTTATATTTTGTATGTAGCGCAGAATGTGAATGTATATAACTCAGTGCATGCAGTATGAAATGCGCTAAGTTTATTTAGAAGGGTAATTGGGAATCTGAAGGATTCAACAAAGTGCAACATTTGTCCTTTTATTTGTCTATTCACGTTTCTGCTGTAAAAAAAAAAAAGGAGTTTTACATGGTATTGTATACTATACACAAGGAAAATTGATACTGCATAAATTCACATTTAAAAAAAATTTTTTTTAATTATTATTTTTGCCACTTTATACAATCTGACAGTAAGAAGGAAAGAAAATGATGGTGAAGGCAATTTAATCATTAGGGCATAAGCTGAAACTCCATGTTTTGAAGGAGTCCAATCCCTCAACTTGAATTACAAATTTCTAAATTTTTACTTGAATTTCTAAAGGAAAATTGTTTTCAAAAAATATATCCTCACATTCATTATTACTTTATAAAAAGACAAAAAAAGCAAACATTGTTTGAACAAAATTCAGGAAGCTGTTTGAAACTGAATTGGATAACAAATAACAAGAATAAAAAACCAAACTCCCACATTAATTTTAAGTACCATTAATTTAATTTGTTCTTTTACTTTGTATTTTTGTTTTCTACAAGTCAGCAACAAATTATTTGCATTTGGACTGATGTTGTTTCAGTACAGTGACACACTCTTTCATTATATTCAGGTGGATCTGGTGGATCAGGTGGAAACTGAAATCCATGGTGATATTTGTGGAACTTCAAAAGAGCGTACCTGAAAAAAAAAGTGAAAAAAGTGTTTGGAAAAAGTTTGCTATGTGTTACAGACTGCAAATGAAAATATACATTACTCTGAGTCTGCTAATTAGAACTATTTACAGTTCTTACCTGTTTTTTCTTTTCTTGTCTTTTCTTTTTTTTTTTTCTGATTTGAAAATAGAGAACTTGGATATACTGGCTCTATATTCTGATCTATTTGTAAATGGGAATGATCATGATAAGACCAAATGCCAGTTTCATCCATGCCCCTGTACAGCCTGTGAAATCCAAATGATGCTTTGCTATTTTAGGCGCTTTAAAAAACCAACCTCCAGCTAATCCCACAAACAGTAAAACAGTGGTTTAGTTAGGGAACATAAAGTCTCTGATTCAGTTCAAAGATACAATTTGGTTAACAAGGGATAGACTAGGGAGACATATCACATAGCTGGTTTGTGCCTTGACCTATACAAGACCTTAATTGAACCTCAACAGAGCACATGCTTAAGAAAATGAGAATTAAATAGGTAGAAAAAAAGTAAAAAAATGGAATCCACAACAACTAGCTCTAGGCACTTAATGCTCAGGGCCACTCTGACTTATGTGTTGTATATGAGGAGACTTTAGTGTCTCAAATCAAAGAGCCGGGCTACACCACCAGAAGGAAAAATAATGGTAAACTTGTTTCACACATGACTATCTCAGTAGATTGCTCAGTGCTCAGTCTTAAAACCTCCAGAATTCCACCCTTTATATTGGCTGTGAAGACCATAGGCAATGCACAGTGTGTTCCCCTCCTTGCCTGGCTATCAAGAAGCACTGAGCATGGTGCTGGTGTGTAGTGAGGCACGGCCTCTAATCCTCGCAAATGGGAGAGTACTATCTTTCCAATTAGCTTCCAATTTTTCAACCAATTAAATCAAATTAGTATACTTTGCTGCTATCTGTTATTATTTTTATTTCATCTGTTTGTTTTGCTAAGGATTCTGACAATGTTACTTTCCTTCCTCATCGATTCTACACTGTTTCTTAATGTCTCTCATCATTTTCCAGGAAAAAAAAAAGAAAAAGAAAAAAGAAAAAAAAATGTATTGTATTGATCTATGGACCCCTGCTGTTCTACTTCTAGCTATTAAGGAACATGTTCTAGTTTATAGTATCACCATAGAGGTAAAGTACTCGTACACAAAGATGCTTTGGTCTCAGGTTTTGAAGATGAAGAAACTGGAAACTGTTTCACCTAAAAGGTACTCCAGGAAAGTCTGAATTTCTTCCATATAGTAAGATTCATGTTACAAAATATATGCTAATACATGTTAATTTGAGGTTATCAATGGCAAAAAAAAAGAAGCTGACTCAGGACTAAATATTATGTTGACTTTTCTGCATCATTTGGATTTAATCTTTGTAAGTCAGTATATCTCTGGTAATAATGTCTGATAATAAGTCACTGATGAAAACTGAGTAAAGCTCTGATGATAGCTCTGACTGATAAAAGTATTTAAAATGTATTATTCTCTTCCCAATTATCACTGATACTGACAAAGATCATTCCAGAATAAACCTTAGAGATATTTTGAATATAGAAAAATTCTGCGATTGCTGGCACGGTGCAATGCAGAGATATGCACACAAATATTGGGTACAACTAAATTTAACAACCTGTCATTAAAGCACTTTATCTGAGGTTTGTTCTTCATCTAGTCAATGGTCTGAAAAACAACTGTCCTGACATGTATCTAATATAGATTAGGTGACTGAAGATCCCAGTCCTCTATTAATTATAGCATAACAAAATATGGAACAAGAAGGAAAAGGAATATAATCACTAGATTTTGCCATATACACATCCTGGGATGACATCCCATAGATTTATAGCTATGACATTTAACATATGTAATATAAGACCCATTTATGAGATTTAAACTCTTCTGTTCTTTACAACAGAATAAAATACAGGGTAGAATAAAGCTTGTCAAATGAAAAAGGTGCTAGCAAAATCGCACTAATCTCTGAGCAATGTTAATCAAAATGTCTACAGTTGTTTCAAATAGGCAAACATTTTATGAGTCAGATAACCATAAGGTGAGTTATGAAAACCTTCTTCAGGATTACTGAGCAAGTATCTTCCAGGAGAACTGACCTTTTTTCAAATGATCATGTCATATGTGAAATTATGAATGATAAGGATTTGTTACCTACATTTAGAGAGTACAAACTTCTTAAGCATTTTACAACAAGCAGCTACAAAATACTGTTGGGAATATTTCAGTACTTAGGCGTTAGCTCTTCAGGGGGAAGGTTTTTTTCCTCTCAAAATATATTTTTGTTTATTTCAATGACTAAAACAAACTCAAGTTTTAACATTCAATTTTTCCATTGGTTTCGCTTTTGCTTTCAAGACACAAGACATACATTTCATCTAAACAGAAAGTTATTCACTATGGAAAAAATGACAGGAAAAATACATGTGGTGTCAAAAACTAGAATAAATTTGTCTTTTCTAATGCAGTGATATGAATGAAATCAGAAAGAAAGCAAACAATAACAGCAACCAAAGAGTCAGATGTATCTTCTCCATGTTGACTACTAAACCTTTAAGTATTTGCAACATTTATAAGCTATGGGAAGCTTCTTTAAACCCAGGAATAATAACAGAAGCTATTAGAATTTTAATCCTCCAACACTGAATTAAAACTCAAAATTACCCACCAAACTGAAAACTAGTACTAATTTATTATATTGTGGTAACTGAATTTTCTAGGGTATATTCTGGTTTTGGGATTGAGTTGTTCAGGTGGACATCTGGGGGATGGGGGAATTGTTTAAAGTTTCCTGTTCAGCACAAAGACCTACACTAAGTTCAATAGTTACATCTTTGCTTTCCTTTTTCTTGAGACTAAGCAAACTCAAACCAAGCACAATGTGGATGAACAATTTAAAGCCCAACAAAGGCAAGAACTTCAGTCTTAGACCACAGAACCAGAACTTTATACTTATCCTTAATTTGACAGAAGAAGGGACAGATCACATTAACTAAAGTTGATTTAGAAGTTTTTATAACTTACATAAGCAGAAATTGTAATGTTTCCACTCAGGATGAACTTCCTTTGTACTATTTTTTACTTTAATTGTATATAACACCAAATACCAATTATACTGATTATATATAACCAACACACATTTATACATGACCAACACATAGGATCACATTGCAGACAGGAGCTATGTCCATAATTTCCAAAACCTTAAAAATCTGGATTGTACTTTTGTGATCATTGTGCTATTACTGATCCTTCAGTGTCCCTCTTTGCTAAGACATGCATGGCATTTTAAAAACACAGCAGGAACATAAATTTAATTTACAGGACAAGGGGCAACAATTTTAAACTGAAAGAGGGTAGATTTAGATTTGACATAAGAAAGAAATTCTTTATGATGAGAGTGGTGAGACACTAGAAGAGGCTGTCCAGAGAAGATGACTATGCCCCATCCCTGGAAGTGTTCAAGGTTGGATGGGGCTTTAAGCAACCTGATCTATTGGTTGATGTGCCTTCCCATGGCAGGGGGCTTGGGCTAGATGATCTTTAAAGGTCCCTTACAACTAAACAATTCTATGATTCTATGACTCTCATTTTCAAGAGGAGAAAATTGGTGGAAATAACTGAAAAATACCAAGGAAACAGAAGGAAAATATCTTTCACTCTGAAAGCTGGTCTTTTCATTATCTTATGATCTGTCATGGGCAATACAATAGCTGAAGGAAATATCTGAGGAGGATCAGATATCTACTGTTAGATAAATGACAGTATTCTAATTAAAGACACAATTTAATATGCTATTCTATCCCCCAACTCCCAAATGTATCTATATTTCTTCACCACCCTTCTCCCAGTCTTAAGCAAAGTTAAGTGCGGACTATGTGCTATAACTCACAATGTTAGATCGTGGTTTGCACCCAGTTCTTAACAGAAGGATAGAATTGCTAAATATATAAATCTAAGTATTATTCACATTCATATACCTTATTGCCTTTGCAATTCCTTAGCGTTATAAATTGCATGATGTATAAATATTTACCAGAAAAAACATTTCTACTAATAACAACGATTGCTTTGAAAGATTGCTTCTCAGATTCCAAATCTTAGATAGTAGCCACTAAAGATTTATTGGGCTTTAGGTCTAACTTTTCATATGCTTACTACTGTTAAAGTTTTTTTTAGTTAAAAAAAGAAAAAAAATTAAACTTGCAATCTAGCAGATGCTCAATGTAGTTGTGAGGTATTTCACTATGGATACAAGATTGTTACCAGGTGTTTCAACGTTTACATTTGCTCATAAGCAGATCTGCTTCTTCAGTAACAGCTGGCAATATCTTAGGCGCAAGACTATGTTTCATATTTTTTTCTATAGGTGTTTTCCAGCTAACAAGACTAAACTGGCATGGACTGCACAGGTCAAAAGGCATTCTGCACTCATGTTGTACTTGTTAATGTGTTCCATCTTAATAAAGTAGACTGAAGTGTTTGATAAAACAGAGATCTCTAAAAAGACGATAAAGTAATCTGTTGCTGTTCAAAGGTACAATTCTCACCAGTCAGCTACAAACTTTGTAATCAACAGTTTTGCAATCAATAATTTGAAGTCTAAAACCCAACAAACGAAACCTCAGAACATTCTTACCAGCCTCTGTGCTCCGTTTAGTAATGGTCTACTGGAATAATTGCTTCTGGCCTTGCTAATTCAAAAGCTACGTTAGAAAACTTCAAGAACTTGACTGTGAAGTGCATATACTCTGATATGCATATAATTTCCTATGAGCCAAATAGATCAAAAAAGTAATACAAATGGGAAAACTGAAGTGCACAGAAATAACATAATATAGGGTTCTTAACACCTTAATAAAACACAAAAGTAACACAAAAATTGGCTAGCTTTCTTTTGTGGTCAGAGCCATAAAATTTATCAAGGTTGCAACGGAGAAAAATATATGTGGACAAATTAGCAGAGATGCCAGTAACAATCATAAATTTTGCTAGTATTCTGTGCATTTTATAAAATTGGAAGTTTTTTGCAGATTTTTTTTTTAATTTATTTCTTAGTAAATTATCTGTAGTGAATGCAACCAAGAATAGTAGATGTTTTCAATCAAAATTATCTGGTTACTGTTTTCATCCAAAGCAATTAAAGAAAATAAAAGACTTTAACTTCCCTGAATAAGCAAATTTTGTATGTGGAGTTGTTACTGGACCTATAACTGAAATTATTGAATGATCCCTGTTATAAAAGCTAGGTTGATATGTAACTTTGTTAAGAATAAGCCATTTAGAATGAAGTCTTCCAATTTGCATGAAAGTTTCCAGCAGAATTTATTAGGAAGAACAAAAAAGGGGGGAACAGGGAAAAACTTATCAACATTTGTAACCAGAATTTCAGTAATTTTCTCTGAAGATCTTGATGCTTGATGTGACGGGGAAGGAGGATGCACTCAATTACCAGTGACATAGCTCCTGTAGTCTACCTATTAACGTATGTAATTTTGGCCAAATTAAAAATGTTGGGATAAACTTTTGAGTTTTCAAAAATTTACTTCAGGATTTGGCAGATAAACATCCTAAAGACTGCATCTGCAGTACTCATACTTTAGCCCTTCACAATTCCCATTTGCTGTTTAAAAAGTGTGTGGGTTACTAAAAAAGCAGACAATCTTACTTGAAGCCTTCCAAACAATATCTGCTTTGAGAATAACACCAGACACAGAGAAGCAGGTGAGGTTTTCTTTCTTATACCTCTGTCTACCCTTCTGATGCTGCCAGTTACCTTAAAGATAAAAATCCTGAATGAAACGTAAGGGGTGTAGTAAGCAAGGAATAGAGAAAAAAGAGGAAACTTCTAAGAAATACTTACAGATCATAATGAGTACTGGGAAGGAACGAGGGAAGGGTGAGAGTAGGGATTACAACTGAAAGTGCTGGACAGGAGAAGACAGTTTAAGGAGAGGACAGTGCAGGCAGTGAGGAAGACAAAATTTTTTGGAGTTTCAGTTAGCATAGGCAGAGTTCAGTGTAAGGAAAACAATAGTGGAGAAAGCTAACTGGAAGCACAAGGTCAAAAGTCTGTGTAATTATGACAGCTGTAAGTACTAATTATTTTCCTCAGAATCAAAAAAACAGCTGAATTCAATGATGGATAAAAAAAGAAAAGCATGCAAGTTCTTTTTTATAGATGAGTGAAAAGGTGTCACTTTTACCTAGAAGCTACCTCATATTGAAAATAATTTCCTACTACTACCATTGATTTCTGAGATCTTAAGGTGTGAACATCTTGTTGTGATTTTTACTTTCCAAGCCCTGTTAGTAATGGATTTTTTTGAGAACAATGGATTTTTCTTCACCCCTCATATGAGTTCCTTTTGGGTTTAATTTATTTAAAACTGGAAAAAAAAAACTGATAAACAACTAGGTTAAAAATCAGATCGTAAAGAAGATAAGTAATCTTACATTATTTCAGTACATTGATTTAACTGTTCATATTGAGGGAATACAATGGGATTTTGAGACCATATGTGCCGAAAGGAACTCACTGAATTAGGATTTAAGCTTACCTGGAATAGGGACATATGGTTAATAACAGAGAGCAGAATGGTCCAACCGTAACAGCTGTGGATTGCATTCACTTCTCAAACATCCACTCCTTGCCTCTTCCAGAGGGGACATTATGGTTGTGAAATGCAAGAAGACTGAAGAGTAGCTGTTGTTTGTGAGGTAAACCATAGTGATTTATATCTTTCATGGTGATTGCATCCTTCAGAAACATGTGGGGGTTTTTTATTCTAAAATGTTAATGCCCTCATCGTATCCTTCATTTTGAAAAAAGGAACCAATTCCCCTCTATGACCATGACCTGGACAGAACTGGATGTTACAAGAGTAAGACATGGGTCTTGACACATAAAGCTAAGCCAGGAGCAGCCCCATCTGAAGCATGTCAGAACCATAGGAAAAGGAAGAAGAAAAAAATACACTTATGCAAAGGAACCCCCACAAAAGTTGCCTTTGCCTTCCAGACTTCAGCTGCATTTTGAATATACCCTGTATATTTTTTTGCAATTGAACAATGTTTCACCAATTTGTGTCTCAAGCTGATCTTCACATAAATATCCTTCAAAAATGTGTGCTTTTTTAATATGAAATGACCTTTTCTGGGTTTCATTGTATGTTGTTCTAAAATAAAATAATAAGATTAACTGCTAAAAAATTGTCAGAAAATAGTTCTGGTATGGCTGGATTCAGAGTCTGTTCATTTTTTACCGGCTTTAGGTCATCTGCCTATATACACTAATACATTGCACTTTGTGAGCATCTGAGTTCTGCATAGTATTTCTATAATGTATTTGTTATTATGTACAGGTATATATGGCAATCTTTAGAATATAAAATCCTTTTGATTTCTCAGTTCCTCTGATACTTTTATGATTTTTGGAGGTTTGCATCAAAATTCCAGAAGGTAAGGGCTATTGATTAGCCTGTAGCCAGAGATTCATTAAAATCTTTTGCAGTGTTTTACAAGCTGAATGCTTTTAACATAATCACAGTAAGTTGTTATTCAGACAGTATTATATGCCCCAAAACAAGCAGCCAGCTAGTTCCCATGCAAGGAACTGAAGAAAAGCTGACCTTGTAACAAAGACATTTAACCATACTCAATGACAACATAAACTGGGTCAGGGCAGTTTGAAAACTGCAATAAATTGATGGAAATGTAAAATGAGGATTGACTGACTATGGCACATCTGAAATCTGGTTGGACAGTAGAAAATAACTAAGTAGCTCCTAGAAGAATAAACATGGCTGACTAACAGGGACAGGAAAATGGAGGAAAAAATAAAAATAACAGCATTGATCAGCATCAAACAGCAAGGAACACCAGAATGAACGGCAAAACAAGGCAAGAACCTATTTTAGAAATGCATGACATAATCAAATGTTGCTTAACTGTAGCCTTACTTGTTTGCTGTATATATTAACATATTCTGTACTTGTTGATAATAATATCATAAACAATATAAGAGACATGAAGTGTCCATCTATTAGTGCTTTAAAATGTCACCATAAGCCAAGACAGCTTTTTGTTTTCATAAGGGGTTCTCTTATGAAGCCCTTGACATTAGGTGGTAAACAGCCTAAGTTTGTTGTTTTAAGCCTGAAGTACTCACCAAATACATTTTCAAGTACAGTCACTGGAGGAAAAGAGTCACCACCACAATCTGTTATCTAGCTATCCAGATGCACATCTTAAATAACAATGACTCCCCTTCTGGAGGTGGATTTTCCTCTTTTATGTGTATAAACAGGAGATAAGTTAACTGGCTTTAGGTGCATAAGCTGTAGATGCCTACTTAGGGAATGTGAACCTTATGTCTTGCTGACAAAGACGGTAAAACTGTGATAATACACCAGTAATATGGAAATGCAAAAAATAGGTAGAGGAGTAGCAAAGTAATGAACCGTCAGAGACCAAAGGACTAAGCAGTCAAGACTCCAGTTAAGTGCTAAAGCCAACCATTATCTCTGCTCATAAAGGAGTTAATAGTAAGAGTCTGTCTCCAAACATAAAAGAAAAAGAAGCAGATTAGAAGATAGCAATGAAGAGGCATTTTTTATTATTTGAAGGACAGGCTAAACCCAGGAGAATTTTGTATTTGGGAGGACTGAGTAAATTCCAGGGAATATTTAAAGACATGAGGAAACTGAGGCAGGGAGAAGTTAGATGGTTCGTGTCTGACTATGCTCTTTTTTTAATGCCGGTGTAATAGTGAGACAAACTTCTACAAGGGCAATGAGGTAAATGATCCACCTAAAAGAAGAGGTGGTCTGTAAGAACAGAGCACCTGGAAGTTTGTAGTGCTAGAAAAAGTCAATACAGGCATACAGACAAGGCCGTGTCTCCACAGTCAAAAAAGCGAGAATCACGGACCAGCCTCTGACTGACTCTCTTTGGTAGACAAGAAATAGCTTAGATCATGAACTCTGACAGACAGCAGATAATTGTGGGTGTGGGTGAATGTTGGAAACTGAACTTCTGAACTCTCAAGCTTGAGCCTGCCACTTGTTACCTGCAACCAAGAAGGCCTGGCTGCAAATTTTGATAATACCTAGGCTATGAAAAATGGCACATACTGAGACCTCCAATTAATAAGAAGACCACCAGTTAGGAGGCTGATCACATATTTTCCCTCTGAATATAAGCTATTTAGATAGAGAAAAAAAGGCCTGGAAATGGAGAGGGACCATAGAGACGAATGTCATGGAGCACCCAGGGACATCATGGGTGATGTCTGAGACTGATAACTTCGTGCAGCTGTGCAGCACAAACCAACGTGACTTTCTGTCTGACTTTCCTAGACCAGCAGTGATGTCCCTGACAGAAGGGAAGTCAGAACCAATGGAATGTGACTTTGAGTGGGGAAGTGAGTGAGAAATTACATGTGATGATCAGGTAGGGTAAAAGCTCTACTCTTGCTTATTTTTAAACAAACCTCAACATCAAGATCCACTATAGGTTATCATTTACTCTATCTCATCCACGACACTCATATCTACACTGTTAAGCTCCTGGGCAAAATTTTTACAAAATAGAAGTGTTAGTGCCGTCCAAATTGGAGCCAAAGAGTAAACCAAGTGGTTAAACTCAATTCCTGGTTGTTTGGGTTGTTTTTTTTTCTTTGGGTGGGTTTTTGTTTTTTGGGGGGGTTTGGGGGTTTTTCGGATTTTTTGGGGTTTTTTTTGTTTTGTTTAGCAGTATACACAAGCCCATTGGAAGTGCTTTCATGAAATTATAGGAGGTTGACTGGCCTCTGACCTGAGTGCAGACACAGCAAGCCTGCTTGAATTCAGCAAATTATTCTTTTCTATCCTAGAACAATGAATCTCAATACAGCAATTGAATGAGTTTCTGCAACCAGAATCTATACATTATCGTATTTGAAACAGCTTCCTCATATCTTGTGCAGATAATAGTAGTCTTACACCTGCTGATAGCATACCTTGTTGTCCCACTTTGACAAGGTAGAGACAGGAAAAATACATGATTTAGAATGCAGTTGTTTTATTTTACAATTGCATGTTTCTGCTTTGACATTGTATCATTTCAGGGCCAAATTAGAGTCTTCCCTGAGAAGTGTTTAATATGTCCTTTCTTCATGCAACAGAGTAAATACAGAATAAAGAAATTGCCTTGATTGAAGACACCCAGGTTTAAAATAAAATTTTGTTGACGGCTTGGGACAATGTAGGTCTGGAGGGAAGACTGAATGGATTACTAGCAGTTGAAAAAAAAAATTGTTTCTTTTTTTCTCTCCTGTAATAGCATCTAATCAGCTTTTACTATTACATATGTCAGAGTAGGATTTTTCCTTTAAAATACATAATTTTATTTCCCCCATCTCGCTCATAATTTCAGAGACTAAGCTGTCACAAAATGTACTGTCTAAGCAGTATGGGGTTAGGGTGGGAATTTCTCTTTAATATTAGAGAGGAAAAAAAAAAGTATTTCCAGTTAGTATAGTATAAACCATGCTGTTTTCTGATGAGTTTGCTGCTTTTCTATGAATGTATTTCCCTATAAATGTTATTGCATGTAAACAAATTAAAAAAAAAACCTTATCTATTAATCAAGCTGATATTGTACCATGTAGGCAGGCATCTGATTCATAAGGCAGAAGACATTCACTGTTCACCCTTACCAGATATTACCACATTTCCACTTACTAATGAAATACAACAGATGCAATATCTCATACTGAATAGTCTCAAACTTATTTAAATTCCAAATTCTAATTTGTCAGCAATATTCCACATTGAATTTACAGTAATTTCCAAGAGCACTACGAAAGTTAACTTAGATTAAACCAAGCCACACCATTTTTATTTCCCTTGGAATCACCCTAGTAGGAAACTATGTTCTTTGTATATGACCCAAAGCATGACAGGTTATATATTCCAACATACACCAAGAAATTCATTAATATGGAGAGTGTGTGAGGATTCATTTATCTTCTTATATTTTCTATCATTCCCATTGGTATAATAATTATACATCTTTTTTTCATTCACAGGATTAAAACATATTGTAACCATTCTGCACATTTTATAACAAAAAGTAGAATGTACAGACACATTGCACAGAAAGCTTGAATTTCAAGTAAATACTGACAGCTAGGAAATATATTTAATTTTTCATTTATCTAATTTAAATGACATCTCAAACTTTTTACATGTAGCTGATATTGCTCTAATAAAAAAAAAAAAGTTTTCTTGAAAATATGATTTTGCAGTCAGGGAATGCATTTCCTTGATTTTAGTCCTGTCACATCATTTACAAAATAAAGATAACCTACTTACATTTCCCCCTAAGATTGCATAAGGTTTAAATGAAGCTGTCATGACAGAAATGTAAAACGTGAAGAATAGTCTAAAAGATTACAAAAACTTTCACTTACGCTATGGCTCTGCCATCAGAGACTATTTGTTCCAATTTTCATACTGGCAGATGATGCAGGGTATGTCACCTTGAGTAGAAAAAGAACAAAATAGATAGGAGAGTCTATGGGATAGGGAGAAGAAAAATATTGTAGGATTGATCTAAAACAACCCCAAAACAAGCAAACCAACAAATAAACCATTTAAATATGCCTCCTCCAAAAATTACACTACTAGCAGTCCACAAATTTAAACAAATAAAATCACAATGGAAGCGTGTGATTCTGTCACCATTAGTCAACTGTCAACAGTTCTTTAAAAGTATTTATCTCAAAACACAAGATTACATGTCTGACCTGTGTTTGAATTTGGGATGTTTTGATGAAGGGTAAATAATAGTGCTGTGCTCATCTGGGTAGATTTTGTTTTCAGGATGGACTTTCTCACGAGTAGCATGATCACTCATTACACCAAAGTGACACAACCATTCTTTTATTCCATGTGTTAGATGCAGCTGGTCCACAGGCTATGGCATTGCCCTACATTTGTGAGATAACTCCAAGCAGTCTGTAAAAAATACTCTTCATTTTCTGCCTCTTAAAGGTACCTACCAGATCATTCTCAAGCCTAAGCTATCCCTTTTCTTATGGAACCAGTTTCCAAGCAACCTCAGGCAGAGTTTTCCAGGAAAAAACTCTGGATCATGTGTAATCAGAAGTTCAAAAAGAGCAACAGCTGTCTCCTGCAGTCTTCTGGGCATGATTCATCTGCCCAGGCACTGCATATGGTGCCATCTAGAAGTTCCTGGAGTGTCTTGGGCATTGGCATGAGAGTGGTAGAGACAGTACCTCCACTAAAGGACATTTGTGTCCTCCTGAAGCAGTAGCTGTCCTGTCAAAGAACTCCATCTTTGGTACCTGAAGGGTGATATAACTAATATGTACTGATCTATATAAAACCAACTTCTGTTTGTTTGTTTCTCTAATATGCACACAGGAAACAGTAATAGAAGGCATAACTGTGGCTGCTATGTACATGAAATTATTAAGTGTTCACTGAGCCCAACTTTAGATATCTTGCTTGTGAATTCAACAGTTGTAAATTACAGGAATACTTTACCTGAACTAATGCATTATTAATTTCAAGTAGTTTATTAGAACTGATGTTGCCATGGAGGCAGGTTTTTGATATTCATTGCAAATTATACTGCTGCTATTCTACGAACTCAGTGAAAATAATCAGTATTAATTATATAGATTTTCTTTTCAAATTCCTTGATAAATGTGTTATGATGGTGACACTATTCAATTTACAAGCAAGTATGAGCTACCTTCTTCCGGACTATGCTGCAATGACTACTGCCAAGCATTTAATATATTGTTTCTTTTGCTTTCTAAAAAAGCAAAAGCAAAGCTAGCGTAGGAGTAAACATTGAGGTTCAAAGAATAAGATTGACCCCTTTACGGGGTACATGTCTAAACCTACTTCTACTGCAATGTTAAGTTTCAGAGTTAAAATTTACAATTAGTTGGTGATATGTGGAAGATCAGCAAATGCTTCAAATTTTTTGGGCTTTGTTGAGGCCGCAAACTCCATGAACTAAAAGAATGTAAAATTCATCTCTGCTAAGATGGAATTAGGTCATCAGATTTCAAGGGATGAAAATGGAAATATGTAGGACATAAGAGAGTGACAGCTACTTTTGCGATATTAAAAGAAAGGCAACACTACAGTGTTTTCCTTTCTTATATATATTTTCATTTAGTTTAGATATATAGAGAAAATTCTTGATGAAATGGAAATTCAAAGCTTCACAGGCCTCTATTTGATATTTATAGTACAATATCAGAGCTAAACACACTGTTCAGTAAAATTAGGTATCCACATTCTGCAAAGATATTTCTTTACATTTTTAATATATATAAGTTCTCCACTCTGTCTTGTTCTGTAACCAACTAACTGTATGATTGAAAGTGGCCAGGAACAGAAATCTTTAAAATGAAGGGGGTTTTTTTGTCATTTTTTTGGTTATCATCTAACACGTTGCAGGCACTATTGTAAAGGAAATACATGTAGAACTGTGGAATAATTGACATTTTTAGTAAAGGGCTCAGAGGATAATAATCTCACCTCTTTTCTTAAATTTATACAGAAGAAAAAAGTAAAATAAAAACTAATTTAACAATGTAATTGCCCTAAGTACAATAATAATGCTTAATACAGTACTATTGCCATCATCTCAGGAACAACATGTTGCCATCATCAGGCCTTACAAAGGGGTGTGGTGTCTGTTTCTCCTGTTCTATCATTCTTGTCTAGCCACAACATTTCCTGAACTGAGCCTGGAAAGACTGAATAACACTGTATCCGTCAGTACCTTCATTTTATAAGCATTAGAAACCAGTAAAATCAGCTTAGAAATATGATTTATTCAGCAGAGACACTACTAAGCAGAGTACAAACATTACTGTGAGTGAGAAGTTTTATAAAATGTTTTTTCATTGAACACCAATCTCATTATGACTTCTCAAATTCAGAAAAAAATTACTTTCTTCACCAGAAAGAATTTCCATCAGGACGCATCTTAAACTGAGTAAAAGAAAATGCATGTGGCTAGATTTCCCTTATGTTATAAAGAAAGACTCTCAATATTTTACTTACTTTTAAAAGGGAATTGGAAAAAAAAATATAAACATCTCTTTGCCAGCATAAGTAGAGCATTGCATAGCATAAGATTCATGGAAATTAACTTGTATGAAATCTAAAAATAACCATAATTGCTGTGTTTAATATTCACAGTGAGAACCGCCTGCTTTAAATAGGCTGATATGCAGTTAAATAAGTTTACATTTTGATATCTGAAACAGCATTTACCATTACCATTATCCCCCCATAAGAAAAACTTGCAAGAAATAATGAAATCAAGAAACCCTAAGAAACTTCTGCTGAAATTATAGCTGAAACACATCTGGGGCAAAAATGATGACCCCATCTTCACAGCACACACAGTACCCAAGCACTTACAATTTTCTTAGTTTTCATAGATAGATAGGTAGTTTATTCTCATTCGAAATCTTAAAGGGTTTTTTTTTTTATTTCCTTGCACCCATAAAAGTAGACTTAAAGCGGAAAAGCCACTAGGCATCAGATCAGTGTCCTTTTACCCACAGTCTCTCTGTTTACTATATTACTTTTGATAAAACTCCATGGTATTTTATAATATTTTTGGTATCACCTTCCAGTGGATAGCATAGTACAAAGTGTGCCTGCTGCTTTTGTTAACAGGCTAAAAGGAGATTACTAAAAATATAACTTTTGGGGATGTTAATATCTATTCCAGACATTATGCTGAATAATTACAACTTAAATTAGTCTTGATTATACTTCAGCTTATAAATTAAAAATTAGGCCTGTCAAAAGAGTATTTGTAAAATTTAAGGTAATGCTTCAAATTACTTTACTGAGCTCTATATTACCTAGTGGGAAGTAACTATTTAAATATTTACAGTGTAAATATGTGCATATGTGTGACTGTCTGTGTGTTTGTGTTTGTGTATAGACAGTGTTTATGTCACTTAAAAAATACTGTATATGTATTTATTTAACTGATAAAATACACAGGAGTAGACTGTTACCCACAATTTCTAGATAATTTTACAGCTTGAGTATAGGATTAACTACTGTGGCATTCATGGTTAATGGCAGCAGCCCTGCCGAGAAGGACTTGGGGGTACTGGTCGATGAAAAGCTCAACATGAGATGACAATGTGCACTCACAACCCAGAAGGTCAACAGTATCCTGGGCTGCATCAAAAGACGCATGGCCAGCAGGTCAGTGGAGGTGATTCTGCCCCTCTACTCCACTCTGGTGAGACCCCACCTGAAGTACTACATTGAGCTCTGGAGCCCTCAGCACAGGAAAGACATGGACCTGTTGGAGTGAGCCCAGAGGAGGGACACAAAAATAATCAGAGGGATAGAACACCTCTCCTATGAGGACAGGCTGAGAGACTTGGGGTTCTACAGCCTGGAGAATGCTCCAGGGAGGTCTTATTGTGGCCTTTCACTACTTAAAGGGGACCTACAGGAAAGATGGGGACAAACATTTTGGCAGGGCCTGTTGCGATGGGACAAGGGGTAATGGTTTTAAACTAAAAGACAGTAGATTTATACTAAATATAAGGAAGAAATTTTTTACAATGAGGGCGGTGAAACACTGGCACAGGTTGCCCAGAGAGGTGGTAGATGCCCCACTCCTGGAAACATTCAAGGTCAGGTTGCACAGGGCTCTGAGCAACCTGATCCAGTTGAATATAGCCCTGCTCATTGCCAGGGAGGTTGGACAAGACGATCTCCAAAGGTGCCTTCCAACCAAAACTATTCCATGGTTCTATGATTCTATGATTAAATTTAAGTCTTCTAAATGCAGAAAATCGAAAAACCAGTATAAACTATAACCAAACCTTTTCATACAGACTGCATCCACAGATGGAGAGTTTGCTTCTACTTTAACATTTGTAGTACCATCAGATAAGAAGTATATATTAATCAGAAGCCAACCCTATTAAATTCTAAAATTTCAACACTAGGAACTTTAAATGGGTTTCAGGTCCAAATCATAAACACATAAATTTAGTTCTCAAGTGCAGGTGTCTATGTAGGAGAAAAGCAGGTACTCTGCTGCTGTAATGAGTTAATGTCTAGGGGAGCATTCAACTGCAAAGGTTAGCCACCCATCAGAAGTAATTCCTTCCTTTTTCTCACTGTCTCTTTCTCAAAAGTTAGTATAGGTCATCTATATGAATATTTAGCAGCTAAACTTCGGTTGAGTTTAATTGTGAACATACAGAAAATAAGCAGAGTGAAGTAACATCTGTGTTATTTGTGTGTTCAGTTCAAGTGATATCTTCATTTGCCATAAAGTTAACTGGAAGTGGTATTTTCACAGTATAAAAATTATCTTCACTTGAATTTTGTTTTATTTTTCTTCAACTGATAGCACTGAAACCAAGATGAAACCTGAAGATTCTTTAAAATAGATTTTGTTTCAGAAGATGAATTTCTTAGATGTGAGAAAACAGACAAATTATATATCTTCTTTCAAGTAACATTTCAGGAAACATTTCTGTTATTGAAATCTTTTTTCAAAAACTGCAAAGATTGCTGTTAATCAAAAAACTATATTTTTCATCAGTAATTTCAATTTTTTTTTGTTTTTAGTGAATTCTGCTAAAAAGAATGTAATACATGTTACAACTTTTCATCTTTTTTTTTTCTTATACTTTCCTCCATGTGCCACATCCGCTAACTCACTCTTTCTGTGATTCTTTACCACTACTTTATTTTCCATGAAAAACGTATAGGACATATTCTAACCATGTCTCAAGATTAGTGGAGAATGTGAACATAAAATATTTGAATGAACAATCTGTGAGATGTCTTGACTTCATTTATTCCAGGATAAATCTATTGACTCTTCAATAAAAATTCTTCAATACGAAAATATTTTCTAAAATTTTCCAATGAAAAAGAAAAAAAAACCCACCTCTCAGTGACTGTGCCAGGCAGTGTTGGCTATTATGGTGTCTCAGTTTCTACATCTTCATTCATTTCTTCATATTAATTCCTATAGTTTCTTCTGAATTATCTTTAGTCTTTAACAGGAAGCAAGCTAACTACTTTGTCCTCTAGACCGAGTACTATCTTGTGGCTATGCTATACTCAACTTAAAGCAAGCATTTTAAGCCACACTAATGTGCAATCGCATAAATGCAAACACATGAAAATACTGCCTCAGGAGCAATTTCAACTATTAGTCCAAATGAGGATTAGACACAGGGTATTTGAGTGCGCAGTACTACAAGCGTAATTGAACAGACAATTGCCAATGAACCTTTAAAACTAGTTCTATTGCACATACAAAATAATTGCATATACAATTTGGCTTTGTCTTGCATTGTGCTGCACAGATTTATTTTTAAATAATAGCTCACTTCTTATGGCATTACTTTTCTCTGAGAAAATTATTATTCCTTCTGGTTTTATTTGTTTCTGTGTATTTGGATGAATGATTTCTTTCTTTTCAGTTCTAATACGACCACGGTTTCTTCCCAGTTAAGGAAAAAAATTACTACCGGGGAAGAGTTTCCTAAATATCTTTTGTGTGTGTTTATTTTCATCAGTAATATTCTCACAATCTCTCAAAATCAGTATATTTAGATAGAATTTTACAACTGGTCCTTAGATAAATACAGAAAAAAAAACCTTCATATTTTGTCAAAATATATATTTTGCTTCTGTCAGAACACATATGCAAAGCCATAGGAGCAAGAGAAACTAGAAAACATTTCATATCAGATCATTTGGAAAAAATATAGTTATCGTCATTTGAGCAGTGTGAGGTCTTCTTGACAATAAGTAATTTTAGACCAAAAGCACTGAGCGAGCTGGGGAAAGCTGTTTCAACAAGTGCTTTTTTGTGCTTGGTACTGAAACAAAGAAAACAGCTTAGCAAAAGGAATGCACTAACCTGTACCAAACTTTCTATTTTGCAATGTCCAATGCCTAATCACATTGTGTGAGCATTTACAGAGCTGGTAGACTAGATTTAGCTTTTCAGAATTGGTATTAAGTGGAAAATCTCCATCTCCCGGGCTTGCTTTTTACAAATACCAGTGAGTGCCTCAAATTACAGTACTTCAATCTTTAATTTTACCAGAGATACCTTGGATAGATGCAGATGTAGCTCATTTAATCTGCATTAAAGCAATGTAGGGAAAAACGACAACTGAGAATTCTTCACCCCTCTTTCTCTCACCTATGGCTCTTACGGCATGCATGCAATGTCATATGATAGAGGTGAGGCTGCATATCTATTCAGCCTTCCAAGTTAGATCAGTACTGTGTCTATTCCAGGTTGTGCAATATGAAAAACAAAGATGTATTTTGGTTCTGCCTCTTGAGTTCTTGTTTAAACATGAACAAATTAATCAACTACCTCTTTAGGTAGGAAATGTTGCATTCAAAATTGCCACTGACAAATGTGTTCCAGGAAGCGCAATGGTAGTTTGGGTTGTTTTTCATTTCTTGCTATTTGCAGCAAAGGAAGACAGGGTGAATTAATTTGGGACAGAATAGATGGGAGATGAGATGGAGCTAATTTAGAAGCTCTGTAAAACTGTTTCTCTCTTTTCCTCATACCACTTATGACAGGAAAGCAAATGCATACTCATAATAATTCTACTGGCATCAATGAAGTTATTATGTGGAATAATTTGACCTTCTAAATCCAGTTTTCTATTTCCTTACACCTTTTTGAAGTCACAGATATACGATCTAAATAAACACAGTAATTGTGGTATTTTGGTGGTTTATATCTACTTCCCATGTAGGTTTAATTAAGTTATTAAGGGGTAAGGTTATTAAAATGTGAGATTACTGTACCACTTCAAATCAGCCCCCTCAATGTTACATCACAAATAATACTGTTTAAAATATTGTAACTCTGTGATATTGATTAAATATTGGTAAGGCATTACATGAGATTTAATAAACACACTCTAAAGGCTTCTAGTGTCATGTGGTTGATTCAATTTTTGTTAAAAATATGAGTTTCAAATACACATACAGATGTTTCAATTTATCTTTGTTATAAATGCAACATTTTATTTGGATTATTGTCTACCACACATTAAGCTGGAGGCCATGTAGGATGCTGTTATGTCTTTTCAGAAATGATTGGATACCTGTTCTTCTTCAGCTGAATCTCAACCTGACACTATTGCTGACATCCCCAGAGGATTTCAGTAGGAGCTTTTCAGTCGGATCTCACCAGTAGGATCTCAGTTCAACTGCCCACACACCAATGTCTAGTGTTATTTGAGGTTCCCCTGTAGACGTCCCATGACATTCAGCAGTTGCACCAGTAAGGCAAGGATCTTTCCAGGGCCCTGTGGTCTCTGTGACACTTCCGTGCCAATGTGTCTGGTTAGCTTCAGAGCACACTGAATGACATTGAAGAAAGGCTTGTGTACAGGTGAAGTGCCTAGTTCAAGTTTTGAAATCCCAGTAATTTCTGAGTTTGCATCACTATTGGGTGACAAACTCTTCCCATTTAACTCAAAAGTTCTCTAGTTATGTAGGAAACCTCTGCTTATATTGATTTAGACCACAAACTAAATATTGTGATCTCAACTTGACATAGTTGTAAATATTTGGCATTTCTCTTCTTCTGTAGTCCATCTAGGTATTTCTCCACTTGATCGCTTGAAGGTGATTCCATTTAATACCATGAGGGAACCCCTAACATGTATTGACAAGGTGGACACAATTTGTTTCCTTACCTATAGGCATTTAGAACCATAGAATAATTTAGGTTGGAAAAGACCTTTAAGATCATTAAGGCGAAATGTTAACCTAGCACTGCCAAGTTACCACTAAACCATGTCCCTCAGCACTACATCTACATGTCTTTTAAATACCTCCAGGGATGGTGACAACCACTTCCCCGGGCAGGCTGTTCCAATACCTGACAACCCTTTCAGTGAAGAAATTTTCCCTAATATCCAATCTGAAGCTCCCCTGGTGCAACTGAGGCCATTTCCTCTTGTCTTATTGCTTGTTACTTGGGAGAAGAGAGCAACCCCCACCTCGCTACAACCTCCTTTCAAGTAGTCATAGAGAGCGATAAGGTCTCCCCTCAGCCTCCTTTTCTCCAAAATAAACAACCCCAGTTCCCTCAGTCACTCCTCAAAATATTTGTTGTCTAGATCTCTCATGGTCCAGCACCTCAATGTCCCTCCTGTAGTGTGGAGCCCAAAACTGAACACAGAACTCGAGATGCAGCCTCACCAGTGCTGGGTACAGAGGTGCAATCACCTCCCTAGTCCTGCTGGTGACACTATTTCTAATACAAGCCAGGATGCTGTTCGCCTTCTCAGCCACCTGGGCACACTGCTGGCTCATATTCAGCCAGCAGTCGACCAATACCCCCAGGTCCTTTTCTGCCAGGCAGCTCTCCAGCCACTCTTCCCCAAGCCTGTAGTGTTGCATGGGGTTGTTTTGACCTAAGTGCAGGACGTGGCACTTGGCCTTGTTGAACCTCATACCATTGGCCTGGCCCATTGATCCAGCCTGTCCAGATCCCTCTGTAGAGCTATCCTACCCTCAAGAAGGTCAACATTCCCACCTAACTTGGTGTTATCTGCAAACTTGATCCCCTCACCAAGGTCATTGATAAAGATATTAAAGAGAAATGGCCCCACTACAGAGGCTTGGGGAACAGCACTTGTGACTGGCCGCCAACTGGATTTAACTCCATTCACCACAACTCTATTAGATTAGATTTCAAATCTACTTACGACCTGGAATATTTTTTCCTGTTGGCTAAGGTTATATCATTCCCTTCTAGCTTACTGATGTTTTGAATTACATCCTCATGGACATAATTACAACCCTAATATGCAAGAAGCCAGATGTACAGATTCTCAACAAAGGCTGGTAGCTAGAAAAGAAATGACATAAAATTATTATCTGATCTTTGCATTTTGCATTTCACATATAAACTTTTCTTGACTTAAGTCTACTATTTGCTAATGTTTACCTTACACAGTAAATAAGTGTTACATTAATTGTTCATGTACAAGCTGTTCCAATATCTAGATACAAGGAAATCTCTATGGAAATTCCAAATGATGAAAATCTGTCCAGACTCCTTAGGATATGATAGGCTAGCATTTCAGGGACTGGATAGTTATATTAAAGTCTACCATTATGATCCACTCACTTTTTACACTAATTTTGCACAGAAGTAGATAAATACCTGGACTCCAAATTATGAAAACAAAATAAGAACTTAATATTTTGTTTAATAGCTTTTGCTTCTTGGTGTTTGCCAATACAAGTAAAGAGTTCTCAATGTAAAACATTTTTAAAAGATTCTAGCTTTCAGAAAACTTCAGTTACTCATTTTTCTCAGCCCTCCAAAATAGTATGTTGAGGAATTAAAATAAGTACAGCAGGAAAAAGAATACTTGTCAAAAATCCTGACTAAAGGTCATGTCTTATTCACTCACTCAGAAGTAACAAGATTAAATGCATTATGTAATCCGTAGATAATAGATCTTTACATTTCTTGCATTACATGAAAGTTATATTACCAAGCATTCACACTTCTGCAAAATGATTTTATGTCTGCTTTAAAGATCAGAGTTGGATACATTGAAATTCTGGATACAAATGATTTCTCATCAGTTAGTGACTCCGCTTTGCTGCCACTGTTTCAGCACACTGCCATTCAAAACTATTTTACACTGTTTGGAGGAATATAAAGATTTTTAAAAAACCTATAAATATGTATGCTATCGGTGTAATTTGCAATTCCTGTCCATTGTAAGATGAAAAAAAAAAAAAAGCATCTGTATAAATATCCATCACTTGAACAGAAGAATTTTGTTGTGCAGGGCTATTTATAAGCAATGAATTCACTGCATTCACAGAGCTACACAATATTATACCTTTGCGCTACTACATAGCAATTGTGAAAGATTTTGCAAAATATTATTTTATTTCTCTTTGAAAGTGTCAGAAACCACGTCTTTTATACCTTGAAAGTATATTTATAACATGAGGCATTCTGCTGCGTTTAAGTACTTAACAATTCAATACTAAGGTACAATAAAATCTCTTTAATTATCCCAGTTAATTTGTGTATAAATTTCATTTTACAATATATGTAGCACACCCATTGTTATTATTCATAAATTCTGTTAAACATTTAGGTTTGCATCAGTTACTCAGATGTTCATAAGTTATCCAGATCTCTGAGTGTATTTCAGTCGTAACTGCAGCCACACGGGCTGTGTTTGGGTGTTAGGGCACTAGCAGCGCAGAATCCCTGTCCAGCACAGACTGCAAATGAAGTCAAGCCAGATCCTGTTGGCCTAGCAGATTCTATGGGGTTTGTTGTATATCTGATTCCTTTAAGATCATTTCTCAGAGACAAATTGACCCTTATCTTACTTTATTGCGTTATAGCAGACTTTGAAAAGCATTAAATAGAAAAAAAAAAAACCCAAAATATTTATTTTTACTGCACATGCATTGTTGTTTAGTACATTGTCATTCTTAAGAAGCTATGAAATGCTGAGATGTACTAATCTATTGCAGTACCAATTTTAACAGCACTCCTTTGTTCAGTGTGATAATAGGAAAAATCCTGTGCTTACATCACAGTTTTATAGGTTCAAGGGAGACTACTGACACAATGAGGATAGCAGTACGAGACAAATTTTAGCTGCTAAAATGAATGACAGCTGAGGAGGACTGCCACTGAAAGATCCAATAGGTCAAGCAAATTTAAAGTAAAATAAAATAAAAAATACGCAAAATAAAAAAAAATGAGAAGCCAAAGGAGAGAGAACATGTTATAAAGAAAACAGGTGATAAAAGACAGCTTCTGGCCTTTTGGAAAGACTAAAGGGGAATAGAGGAAGATAAAGTCATTTGCTGTTTCTGCTTCTGATAACAACAGAAAGAGGACAGTGAGACTGTCAGTACAGTGTTTTCAGTAAATAAATATATAAATACAACCATGCTGGCAGCAGTCAGGCTAAGTTTGATATGCTAAGCCATTTTAGAGGAGACTACCACGGAGATTTCCAACCTGTTCTTCTGCTTTACAGGGCTGAGATAACATTTGTTAACATACTCAAACTTTGGCAGGCTTTTCCAAACCAAAAAGAGCCTGTGAAACTTTAGAATATTATCTGTCACTGCTTGAATGCTTTTCTGCCCATAAAATTTTAAACTTCTTTACGTTGATTCCTTGTCTGCATCCCAAGATTATTTCAAGGGAACAATTTGGGTGGTGCCATGTGGCCATACAGCACCACTGAAATTACTAAAATGTACTCAACATACCCTTGGGGCTGGCAGATATGACATAGAACCTACAGGAGAACTGGGCCATCTGTGGGTGGCAGGTATCAGCCACATGTGTTAACATATAGTATCCAAAATGTCACCATGTTCAGGCATTAGAATTACACCCCTTACTTCACTTTTAGTAAGAATCATGTAGGTAACATAAGTTAGCCTCAGTACTCCCCAAGATCTCCCTGAAGATTAGATTTTCTATTCAGCAAATAGTGCCTATGCTAGGATGGCTCTGTGTTTGGAATTTGTCTGCTCAAGCTGGGCCAGAATGTAAGCATGCTGCAGTTTAGTATTAAGACCATAAGGTATGCCCAGACAGGGTGTCTGCTGTTTGCAAGGTTCTCATAGGAAGAAGACATCTCTTCAGAAAGCTGTTTGGAGTTCAGCTCTAAAGCTTGTAGGGCAAACTTTCAGACAGGCACAGTGTACTGATGATGGCATGACTTACCGCATTGCACTGTAATTTAGGGGTGATATCACTGAAGTTATTAAGGTCACACAGATCCAAACCGCTGGCAGAAGAAAAAAGAAACAGGCCTAATGAATTGTGTAAAAGCAGTAGTTCTGTTGCACTTGCTATCCCTCTGCTTCCTGAGTTAAATATTTCTCAACAAATTGCACATGGTTCAAGATTTCAGCAAGACTCTGCATGTATTCCTATGTACTCTCTTTAATAGAGGAGGTAATGAATTTATTGCTAAACAAACTATGTTCCATGTTAAGGACTATATTCTGCTGGTTATGTATAATAAGGGAAAATATGACCTCAAATAACTAATTAGTTATATATTGTGCCACTGATGATTAATGTTCTTCCAGAAAAAAGTAATAACATATCAACAAAATGTGTAACATTTGCAACTGGCAATAGATCTATTTTTGGATCCAAGTATTTTATGCCACCTAGATAATGCTATCATTCAATCTTGATAATCAGATGCAGTCTATTCTGCCCCAGCTACTAATGTCATCAATTTGATATCTCCTTCTTAAAATGCTAGCTTTTCCAGGGGAGTTAGAGTGATGCCTTTGAAGATTGAGTTTGAAAAGTTCAGAATAACAGAAAGAACACATAGAAAATCAGAGAAGTTTGACAAGATGGTTTCTAGCTATCCTAGGTGAGTTAATGATATTAATACCATTCTGGGACTCCTATACAGAAAAAGTAGTAAAACTGGGAGGTGCATTATTTGCTGTACCCTAAGCCAGGACCAATCTCAAAATTATTACAAGTCCCACATTTAGTAAATCGTAAGGAAAATATCTTTTAACAGGAGAATTCAGTCTGGAAGAGTAAAGGAAACAATTATATTGAAATATTATACTATTCCTTGCCGTAACTTAACTTTTACTTATCTGTCTATGACTCCTATTCACAAAGAGATAGGCAGAGTTGAATTTAAAAACTTGGGTCATGTGCTTTTGATCCCTTTAAAATACAAGAAAATATTTTGATATCTATTATTGTGACCCACAAAGTCTAACTTAATGGGCTTGAAACCAAAATAAAACACAGAGAATGTTTTAAACAGCCACCCTCAGATGAACATAAGCCAATATTCAGGGAAACTGCGTGGGCTGCATCTGTACTAGCAAATAAGCTAACACCAAGGCAAACTAGCATAGGGCAGCCTATGCCAACAGTCTTAATCTCTGTGAATTTCCAAAACAAGAACTAAAGCTGAAGATGCTCCATGGCCCATGCCTACTTCTGAAGTATGCCCATGATTATAGCCCATGTCAAAGACACTTATAAGAATGCAGATGATCAAAATAACAGGCTGCCCAGGAAAGTGGTGGAATTATCATCCCTGGAGGTATTTAGGTGGGTAGACATAGTGCTTAGTGATATGGTTTAGTGACGGTTTTTGTCAGCATTAGGGTGATGGTTGCACTAGATGGTCTGAAAGGTCCCTTCCAACCTAGGCAATTCTATGATTCCATGAAATTTCAGTGCTTGAGAAGATTCTCTGCCACTGTTTAATTCACGAGTACAGAAACATCTTAGTTACTAAATTTCAGTGCTTTTAATTTACATACTAGGCAATTTTAAGTATAGTCTGAAATCCTATAACAGTGAATCATGTTCTGGAATTAGGTGTCATGACTTTTTCAGTCTTTTCTCACATTGCAATGATTGATTGTACTTCACCTAACATTCAGCATGTATGAGCATAGATGCCATGTGTAGTGACCAAGACCATTCCATATCGAGGAGGTAGTGATCCATGTAGCAGTTAACCTGAACAGGTCCAGGTCTGTGCTGTGCTGTGCCAGCGTCGGTGCCACCTGCAAGGCCTTGCCTTTGTCTACAAGTCCATCAAGAAGTTCTCCTGTGATCATCCTCTCTATTTGACATCAGGAATGATAGAGTTGTTTTATTGTAAAGAAATCTTAAAAGAGCTCAAAAATGCCAAAAAGAAGGAGCTTCTCTCCATGGATCTGCTCAGCATGCTGTGGGTAAATCCCTCTGGGGTCTGTCTGAAGCTGCATGAACGTGGAGTTCCCAGCATCTGAGGCGACATAAGATCTACTTGCTCCTTATGTAAGATTTACTCACAATCTGCATTCCTCTTTTCAGTCTACCTTATTAAAGTCATTTGTTGCTATGCCTTTCTGGATCTCTCTCTGAGATCCAGGAAGGGCCTTGCACCGTCTCTCTCTCTCCCACCGCAGCCCCCACCCACCCCTGGGTGCAGAAAAGCTCATTTCACAGCCGAAATTACAGTCTGAACTACATCTCCACTGAAACAGACATCAAAAGTACAACAGATACCATATCAATCATTTTATCCCAGCCAAACCACCTTAGGTGTGGGTCTCAGACATGCCCTGTGGTTGGTCGGTTGGAGCCGGCTGGAACCGGCTGCGTCTGGCTCGGGGCAGCCCTGGCCTCTCCTCACAGAGGCCGCCGTGCAGCCCCCTGCTACTGACATCCTGCAACCTGCACCTGGTGCAGTTGTAAACACCAGTTCCCTCAGCTGCCGTACACACAGCAACGTGCGATTGGATGTGGGATTCAGGATGGTATACGACATGCTACCTGATCCTTGACAGGAAAGGGTCACAAGCATGCTAAGTCCGCAGGGGTGGACTGAGGAAATACACGGGAACATTTTAAATGTAGACGTGCTTTCCAGTATGGTAAAATTAAAAAGGAAAGCTGCAGTAGAAAAAAATGCCAGGTTTTCGTAATATCTGTTTTGTCTTCCTCTCCTGTGAAACACTCTGCGGGGCTGGTAATCAGAAATATCTCACTGAATATACTTGGGCTTCCCAGACTTGAAAGGAACCTTCTGCTGCAAGTTCTGAGCCTGACACAAGAACAGGAACAGAAGCAGAATTTTTCACAGTCCTTTCCTTTTCACCTTTGTAATTATTGCATAGTACTTTCTCCTAGAGAAGGAGGAAGTACTCCTGACATCTTCAGCCAAACAGAAATAACGGGTGTCAGACCTCGGAACACGTACACAGTTACTTGTTCTGAACCTTTAAAAAACAGTGTAAACAATTCTGGAAACCAAGTTGCTTTAGTAATATCCCACATTTCAGAAGGCTTATTGTATATAGTATCTGTATGTTTCTAAAATTTCCAGTACAAACTAGAAATTTAAGAATATATCTCTGTTATTATTAACCACTTAAAAAGTCTTACCAGAAATGACCTAAACCTTTCTCAGATGTTTGTTAATATGTTGAAGATGTGTTGCTTATGCAGGAGTAGATGACTTATTAGATGCCTACAGCCCTTAACACAGTCAGAGAACTAGAGGTGCTCTAGAATGCAACATTTGATAAGGCTTGCCTTCTCTTCAGTAGCAGTACAAAGAAACTGTAGAAAAAAAATATAAAGGACTCAGGAGAATAAAGGTAACAGGTTAGCTATTAAATGATTCAGATGTATGATATTAATATTAAATGATTCTGATTTCTCTAACTCTACAGCTGCAGACCTGGAAAAAAAAATCAGAACAGAAAATAATTCTGTAAAAGGTAAGTCCTTTATAATAAAGAGTAACTAGATATTTTTTTTTCTCATAAAAGAGTTATGGAAGAAGAGCTCCTTAACTAAAGGAAAGGGGAGTTGCTTGGTTTTGTTTGTGTGTGTTTGTTTATTGAGGACGGAAACAGGAACAGAGAAGGTCCACTGCAATGATTCAATGTCTGAAAATTCTTTCAAAATGTACAAGTCATGGAAAGTCAGTGGCAGTAAAAGATATTGAAAAATACTGACAGCTCATAGATTGTTACTGTTTTTAATATAAAACAGCCTACTTTACAGAGGAATTCAAAACTCCTTTTTCCCATAATTTTAATTGAAGTATTGATGAATTGAAAGGGCCAGTTTCAGATCTAAATTTTCCTTACTTTAAACAGTTTGATATGAGAAAAATATACACGTGAATTAAGGCAGCAGTTACAGGCAAATTAATTATATATATGATTCCATGCGTATAGATTTCATCGGCTTTTCTAAAGCTAAATAATACTTCTTTGGTTTTTTACTTAAATGTGAGCAATGAAAAGCACTGGAAAACTGGAGTATGGACCTAAAAGCAATGCATTAAGTAGTACAGATTCAATTTGAATGTAATTACCTTGGCTTTAGGTATATTTGTTTTTATAATATCAATCCAGTGCAAAACAGAAGACGATAAAACTTGAAATCACCTTTAAAAATCAAATAAGTTTCATCCTTCATTAAGGTTTTTAGAAGTGACCTTGAATTGTCTACCAGCATTTTCCCTTATGTTTCATCAAATTTAAAACTTTTTTCAAGTATTTTTTTGTAGAAAATCTTCATCCAAAAACTTTCCTAATAAAATTTGGTTAGACTTCTGTATTGTCTGTGTACATCATATAAATTTGGTCTGCTATATGCATCCAAGCATGTATTTTCTTGGTCCCATATTTCTTGTTCAGTGAAATACTGATTTCAGCAAGCAGAAAGTCTGATATTGATTTTTATACCAAGTAGAGGAGAATATTCAGGGCAGTTAGGGCAAGTTTCCAAGCACATACCTACAGCTGAACAAGTCAGTTTAGGCTTCTGTATTCAAAGGTGAACAACAGATGAGGAACAATTGATACGGTCTATTTGAGATGACAAATTTAGGATGAGATTAATTACATGCTGTAAGTATCCATTTTACTGTGAAAATATTCTATGTAACTAACCCAAATGTAGGCTATTTATCTGACTTCAAGTTCTGTCATGGTGTTTGTTTGGAAAGGCAGAAGCGAACGAAGAGATACCATCTGCTTTGAGTGTAGCAAACTGTTAATGATTCCTAGAAAAGTTATGTGTCTTTTTAAGGAAGTATTATTAAATGAGGTTTTTGATTTCAGCTGTGTCTTTGAGCAAAGGATCTTATGCTATTACTAAGAATGATGAGAAGAGCTACAGTTTCATCCTGTCAATGACTGAACAGGTAGGAATGGAGGCATGACATGCTTCAGGATGTTAATTCTTCCTTCATATTTATGTCGGATCAAGTTAGGAAGAGACTGAAAAAAGGTCTTTTCTCTGTCAGGTACTGATTTTGTGTGTTCCAGTAAATTAGGTCTTTTTCTCTTAAATGACCTGTGTGCCCAAGACTATGAATTTCGCAAAGTCATTTTCAAAGGAAATGAAAAATGCTATCAACATTTAATTTCTTGATCTTTTATTGAATTTCTTCTTATAGAAAAGATGCAATAAAAGAAACTTTCACATTTGAGATGGATGTGGAGATGTTCTCTGACAGCTGCTTTCTACCTTTGCCTTACATGATGCTGGATTCAAACTTCTTTATTTACCGAAAATATAGATATCTAAGTCTTAGCTAGTCAGCTTGTATTAATGAACAAAGGTAAGGACATCTAGATGACAACAGTGATTTATTTTACTTCTCTCAGGTGCCTATGTTAATAGGAGATATATCTCCCCCTGGAGGTATGTATTTCTCTGAAGTGACTATCAAGAAAGTCTAAAGTCACTTGTTCGGATTTAATGCTTAGCTATTAGACATCAGAAGTTAGGTAGGATGAATTTCACACAGTATGAGATGAAAACAACAAAAAAATATTAAGTGAAACCACCTAATTTGTCATTTATAATCATATCTATATATATTACATTGTGTCTATATAAAATGGTATATATATAAACATATAGATATTTTATATTATATGTATTGTTTGCAGTTAGCAACTGGGAAGATGAATTTATTATCTGTTATTATCTAGGAAGTTAAATAGCTGTCTTTTCCATAATTAGTCATGCTAAAGTACAGCTAAATTCTTGTAATATTCTTTGCTCTAAAACAAATATGATTACATGAATATGAGTTTCCAACAGAATGACACCTGTCCAATACAACTTGTGGCTTTTAAATATATATTTTTTGCAGCTCTGATTATTCACAGTTGCACTTAGTCAATTCATATTTTTCAACAGACAAAGCTGCCTTCTAGAAGCAGACTCTACTGAGCAGACTGTGTGGGTGTGGTAGCAGATATACATATCAGGTTATGTGGTAAGAGCTTGTCTGCACACCCCCAATGGTGCACAGAAAGACAATAGTGGGAAGGGAAGCCCAAATAATACTCTGCCCTGGCTACTCTCTGGCTCACCACAAGAGCCATCAGCCCATCAAAAGCCCACCTCCACAAGCCCAGAGGAGTGCAGGGGCACCATGGCAGGCAGGAACCCAATTTAAGGACTCGGAGGAAGGACCACCTTGTCTGGCCCTGTCCCAGGGCTGTCCCAGGAAAGCCTCAGACTTTCATGCATGAGGTTTCATGTATGAAACCTACCAGGATAAGACAATGTTGGAGCGCCTTTTGGTCTGAAGTGGGTTGCTGTCTGGGGGTGATGGACATGTTCTGGCTGCAGGGGTAATGCATTTCAGGAGTGCGCAGGACTTATTATGGGATATTTTGAGGAGGAAGCAAAGGAAGAAAAAGGGATTTAGGTAATTTGGGGAGGAACAAGGGTGGGAAAATAGATGCATAAAGGGATAAAAAGGGCCCAGTCCTGTAAACAGTTCGCTGCTCAGTACACTTGTCTAGCTGTGCCCTGCTCCTGGTCAGCACAGTCTGCTCTATTTTCTTATTAAATTCCTTTCTAACTCTTTCCTGGGTGAGAGACTCTGTGTGTGTGTGTATGTATGTATGTGTATGGGGGCCTTAGTGCAGCAACTGAGGTCAGAGCACAGGCTGGAGGGCCCATGTGGCAGGTCTGAGTAGACTTAACTGCCAGCTATTGGAATGGGACCTCAGGTCATGAGGCTTCTGTGTTAATGGTGCCAGCACCTGTAGAAAGCATGGGACCGCAAGTGAGTGTGTGGTTGCTAGGTAAGATCATGCTGGAGTAGCCAGTGAGTAGATGAAGTGGCCTGGGAGACAGGGAGGTGTGTATATCTCCAAAAGCAAGATCACGGGAGGCTGACTACTGGGGGACCAACAGAGTTCTGAACAGCTGAGGGGTGTGTGTGTGTGTGTGTGTATGAGAGAGAGTGAGAGGGTCTGTACTAGCAACACGAGTGGGGCCTCAGGGTTTCATATGTCCAAATGCCAGCAATCAGGGAGACTGGGATCCAGGGGCAGCTACTGAGATGAATGGGTTTGAGCCCAGCTGCCGGAGGGATCCATCGTGTGCATATGTGCATAGATATATATACACTCTCACTAGTGGACCATCCTGCTCAGCCAAGGAGGGGAGCAGAATGAGGTTGCTGGTGGTGTCTGTGTTTGTATGAGGGATGAATGTGTCTGTCTGGTTTGATCTGTGAAGTCTGCCGTATATATCTGTGTATATATGTGGTGGATATATGTGGTTTATATGCATGTGCCTACTGAGAATACATGCTCAGTCTCACTACAGGTGGCACCTGGGAGCACGGAGCTGCAGCAGCCTCACCTCTGTCAGGTTGTTGGATCTAGACCAATATTTTTCCCTTATGATGCACACTTGCCTACATATGTGACTCTGAAGTGCAGCTCGGCCCCACATCTGACTGCTCAGATACAACCAGGTGAAAGTACAGAAATGCTATTAGAAGGCAGTGCCCAGATAAACACACACAGCTGCAGCCCTTCACCAGTGGATCCGCTTAGGGTATGCAATATTTCATCAGTTTTCTAAGTAAATAAAGTGAGGATGAAGATTAATGAAGTACGACTCAGCCTTTCTGCCCTGTATTGTGTTTCCACATGTTTAACAGAAATAGCAGTTTAGCTTTCCTATCAATTTTTACAATTAAGAGCAAATATTGCATTCTCTGTCTTTGGGATATATGAAAAGTAACCTTTCCTTATGCCACTTCCATGCTCTTTTCACATTTTAAAATTCAAATATTTGTTCTGTGAAAAGATTCTTCCAAAATCCAGTAAAATATTGATTAATGTTCCTATTTTAAAACATTGTGTGAATCAATCCACTTAGATTTATTTCAAGTAGCATATGTCTCTTGAGCCATTGAAAATACAGAAATTTTGTTCAGTATACATGATAGCTTCCCAAAAATCCAAGGAAACTAATGCATCAACTACAAAATAAAACGACTCCATAATTATTCATGGTAGCTTTTACTTACTGTACTTAAGGCTTAAAAATATTGTATATCTCTTACACATTTTATAGTAGCCAATATTATCTCAGTACTTATGAATAATAACAATAGGCACGGTTTCAACGTGACTGACTTGAATTCAGTTACTGCTGTTAAAATTAGGGTTAGGAACTCAGAAAGCTAATTGTGATGTGTTTTTTTGTGTTAAGTGAACATGCAGGGATATAGCAGTCTGGGTTTAAGATCTTTAAAGTTTACAGACACGTAATAGAAAAATAAATATTTGATACAGGCCAAATGATTGGTGGGCAGAAAATATGTTTTATTACCCTCTCCCTTTTTCCTTCTACTGAAGTAGATTCCTCTTTCCCTTCCTCAGTGGACTCTCTCTCTCTTTCTTACCCCTCTCTCTTTTCTCTCCCATGTTGAGCGGTTATATAAAGGCAGCAAGAAGACAGAAGGATGCATGGAAGGAAGGAGAGAAGCAGAGATGTAACGTAGGAAAAGAAGAGCTTTCAGCAATGCATGAAACAGACAGTTATTACTTTTACTGCTATTAATATTGTCCATTAAAACAGTCTTATTAGGAAGCCATGACTGCCATTGTTCCTAGTTCTTGTTTGAGATACCCTCACTGCTTTCAGGAGCTGACTTAAAACTCTGTATTTCTTCCTCCCTCTCATGCAGCTGAGGAGGCATGGGCTGCAAACTCTATGATTATTGTCAATGGAGTCACTGATCTCAAATGTCGCGTTTCAAAGAAGAAAAAACATTCATGAATGAAGCAACGCACTGTTAGAAGGTAAATCAGCATTCGAGAACACTCCTCACTGTTATAAACTCAAATAACTGATATCCATAAAAAGAGAGTGAAAGAACAGCAATATTTTCTAGTGTTTCTAAACAAAACCAAAGGAAAATAGGTGATTGGAGATTTAAGTTTGAATTTACAAACTGTGGAATTTACGGTCACTAAATATTTCACATTTTTATGGTTTACAGCTGTGTTTAAATAAATCTATCTAATTATATTGAAGGCTGCATTGTAATCACAGGCTGATCCCATTTGCCTGCCCAGAACGTGATAACAACGAGCTCCATCGGGTTATTAAGATTTACAAATGCAGCAGGTTTTGCATTTATCCTAAGGTTCCTTTCTTTCTTTCTTTCTTTTTTTCTTTCCCCTTTTTTTTTCCTAAATGTGATTGGCTTTTTGCTTCAAAAGAATCATGTTTATGACCTTAAACCAAAAGTAAGACAGACAGATAAGTCAATTCTTGACACTTTCCCACAAAGACCAGACCATCTGGACACTTTGTATTTGTAACAGGTGCTTCTGGGACTTAGAGCCTAATTCTGGCCCAGATTCTGTTCTGTATGGGTGACTCCATCACTGTGTGCAACTGCACATTGCATTAATTGAAGGGACTCAAAAAGGCCAAGTACAGTAATTAGTCAGTTGGTCATGCAGAAAAGAGACTAGTGGCTTAGTGCCACTGAATGTTGAATGCACAGATGTACAGCACCATCAACTTTTGCTCTCTGCGGTACTCTGCTAATCTCTGGCAGGTAGAGCAAAGATCTGTCTTAGTCCAGGTTTTCAGTCTCCTGGAAGCAACAACATAAATTTTATATCCACTTGGGAGAGAAAATCATGAGATTGAATGACCTAAAAAAGAAGCCACATCAGCATAAAATTGTCAGAATAGTAAAAGCGCCAGATGGGCCAAATATGCCAGTTAGGTTTTTAGGTTCCAGTCTGAGTTTTTAGGTTTATCCAACAGCAACTGGCATATGTAATAGAAGCTATGAAATGTGTGTGATTTCAATTTCAGACATTTACTCTTTTGAACTATGCTGGGTTTTTTGCACGTACTTTTTTGTAGGCCTAGCTATTCCAAGGTAGTAGTCAGAGATTGCTCAGAATTGTTAGCTAGCATCACCTGAAAAGTTAAGAATACGCCTGCTGTGCTAACTCCTTTCCACTGAATAGTACAGCTAAATGTGGATGGTGAGGGCATTAAAAAAGGATATAAGCAAAATTGGTTTGTATTTGAGCTTTTGCCTGGCTTACATCAGGAACTCAAATCTTTTCATCTTTCGTGGATGCCATATATGCTGTTGTGCTATACATACACTCAGAGTGGGTTTCATAAACAAGTCTGGATTCTTGCATTTCACTGTAATGTAAAATTTCTAGACTAAACCCTTATTTTGAAAAACATATTTTTTGCTTTCTGGTCAGAACAACCAAAACTAAGAACTGGTAAACTGAAATAATAGTTTGTTTAGGCCATCATTTTCACTATTATATTAGGTCTAACACACATTGTCCCCTTGAAATTGACATCTGCACCTTACTTTGCAGTGATATGCTCCATTGCCTTCTCTCATAGTGCTCACTACAAGAAGTACTTATAATAGTAAAATGTAGTGTCTGAAAGATCATAAAAACTGGTTTTAATCTTTTTATTTGAGTTAACTCAGAATTCTGCTATATTTCACATCTCCTATGAATAGCAAACAGCAGTGTGAACGTACAGGTATCATACAAAAATGTTCAAGAAAAACCTTTAGAAAAGGTTTTAAAACATTTTTTAAAAAAACTTTTTAAAATTATTGCAAGCTAGCCTGCATTTCTATATTTTCTGATAAATATTGTTAACTCATGGTATACCTAATATTTTAGTCATTTTTTTTCATTAATGGGAAAATAACATTAAGAATTTCTAGTGGAGTAAATCATTATTGGCATAATTACAGCTGCATTGTCTTACTCTAACGATGGACTAGGTTCATAAAATTCTCTCTTTTCCAAGATCAGATTATCCTTTTCCTATGCAGGGTGCTGAGAAATCAGGGGTGTAAGACCCAGGACATCCTGAAGAGGAAATATGGCCTTATTCTTTGTCACTTCTTGAAACTGTCAGCTTTTTCCTACTTCTTATATTCCTAAATTATAAAAGGAAGTGTTAATTTAAACTTTAGATTGTAACATGAAAACACCTACAACAGGTACTGACTTACCTGAACTATTTTTGCTTAATGAAAATGACATTTTTAAGGGAGCAGGAGAGAAAATTAACTGAGGTATAATGTTCAGACTTATATTGCTGATGAGTGTGGAAGAAATATATTTTAAATTGTTCCTGAAGAGCTAAAGTGAGGAAAACCATTGGGAAAGATACATGAACCCAAGATACTGATCTTGTTTGATATTATAGGCTTCAGTATTACTCATCTGCTTTGCCTATTTAATTTGCATGAGCAGGCAGGGAAATCAAATATCCTGGAGAAAAGGATTCAGAGGGCTGATCATCCTGTAGAATTTTCAGCAGGAGTTGTGTATATTCATCTCCTGGGATTACTGAGCATTTTACATGCCATATTTCAGTTCCCTACCTAATTAACATACAGAACAGAGCTGAGAGACAGCACAAAGAAGTGATGTGATGTGTGCAGTGATTTAAACAAAACTACCAAATCTCATTTTAAGCTCACTGGACTTGAAAGTGCGTCATCCACCTCTTTTTTTAATATCCTGAGCACACAGTGTATGGCGAAAAAAAGCACATCGGTTGCTTCAATCAGCTAACAAATATTGGAAACAGATTTATACTTTAGTCGGAATATAGTATTCCTCTGCCCCCAAAAATTCATAGAGAGTGGACAAGTTACTGGTATAATTACAAGTAATTACAAGTTACAAGGTATAATCTAAGATGTGCATGTGTTTTAAGTAATTCATCCTCTTATTCAAACACAACAAAATGGTTGTCATAGAACCCATGGATTTTGTTTGAGTTAGCAAACAAGACTGACGTCTGTAGTGCAATGAAGATTGCAGGCAGCCTGCCATCATGCTCTCACTTTCCATGTACATTTGTTAAATTTACTCAAACATTTGTAGCTGCAAATACTAATCCTAGTCCAACTTTTATAATATAGACACCATATATTGTTTAATCTATTTAAATTCAGTAATTTAATAATAACTCCATATACAGCTGCCCCAAATTTGTGTCAAGGTAGCTAGGAGTAAAAACTCACCTTCAGAGTCTATATAAGAAAGTATTTAATGACAGCCCTCAATAGCAATGGCAAGAACCATTCGTCCAGCTGGACAATAACATTTTGAACAAACATAGTGGATGAAGAAACATGAAAAAAATATTAAGAAATACAAAGACTGTCTTGCTAGAGAATTCTAACCCTGCATATTCTTATGCTTACCTTCAGAAGTCACAACTTTTATGATTACCAGTGCCATCCGTTATTGTGTCACTGATGCTGTGAGTTTTGAAGAGACATTGAGAATAGCCTCACCCGACAGCTCTGCCATGAGCTGCCAGATGGCAGACTGATTCAAGGATAACACAACACTAAGTACCGTATGATTTCCTTAATTTGTCATAATTTTCCTGCTAGATACTCCACAGATATAATATAGTTTCTCTGAACATCTGGGGGTTTCTTCATTAGATGCACACACATATATATGTAGTTAGCTGTATATATAAATTATATGATTAAGTGGCATAGTGGTTAATTGTTTAGTGTTTCCTAACAAACACCAGACATATATCCAAAACATGCCTGATATTACAATATTGTCCTATGTATAGAAATTAAGCTCCTAAAAATCTTACTTAGCCTGTATTTTTGCTCCAATCTAAACAATTGAATCTAACATTCTCCCAGCAAGGTAGAATGCGGAATAAAGAACAACAAAAAAAGTTTAATTGCACCTTATCTCAGTTATATAATCGAGTATGAAGAGAGGAGTTCATTAGCTCTACCTCTGAAAGGGTTACATATTATATTTTGTCACTTTATATTTTATTGGTGTCTATTTCTCTGAAAGAAAAGGTAAGTTCAAATTCAAGGCTCTCTGGTCTGGATCAAGACAGTTGTAATAGAAACAGCATCAACAGCAATTTTAAGTGTAAGTAAGAGAAACAAAACCTTCATGAAAGGAACAGAAGTATGGAGAACAAAGCATATTATCAGGAGAATCAAAGTATCCAAAGACAGAACAAAGTCCTGTGGGAAGAGAATAAAATCCTTCAAGAGAAGTATATAGACTCTTCAGAGGAAACAAAGCACCTCGAGAAACAGCAAAAGGCCCTCCAACAACATATTAAAGCCCTCAGAGAAGAGATTATGGCTCTCAAAGGACAAGAAAGAGTATTTGCAATGGAGGAAAAAGCTCTTCAGCAAGAGATTTTAGCTTTATGGGAGGAAAACGAGGCCTTCAAGGAGCAGCATAAGGCTCTTAAAAAATGATAACCAAACCATTCAGGAAGAGGAGAAATCTCTTTGTGAGGAAAAAAATGCCCTCAGTGAGGAGAAATTTGCCCTCCAAGAGGAGAATAGGGTCCTTCAAGATGAGAAAAAGGCCCTACAAAGTCTGGAGAAAGCTCTCCAAGAAGACCACAAAGTCCTTCATGAACGGAATAAGTTATTTCAAGGGGAGAAATAAAGCAATATAAGTAAAGAATCAGATGCTTAGGGAGATATAGGCAGGAGGAGTAAAGAGTTTACAAAGATAGTAATTTTCTTTGTTAGACAGGTATTAAGGTGTAATCTTCATAACAGAACATTGGCAGCAACTAATGGATAAAACCAGGCATAAAGTACTCTGTTAGGCTTAGTGCCAAAGCCTAGGAGGTTTGAAAGTGCTGAAACATGGGTGTTGGTGCCCTGCATCCCTGAAGCCTTATAAATTACAGCTGGCAATACATAATGCATGTCTGCAGATGTCTGCTTTATTGGGATATTGAATACCACAGAAAACAAGTTCCTTATTATAGTATTTCAAAGTTTATGGTAACACAATTTTTTTTTTACTATAAAATACTGGACGATATTAATAGAAAATGGATTATGATATAGTAAACACTAAAGTCATATACAAGTGAGACTGTGAGACTTCCACTTTTTACATCTAGACTTAACCAATAAAATAATGTTTCTGAAAATAGTTGGTATGAAACACTTTCAGAATATGTTAACAAATCCTTTGCCTCAAAGATCCAGTTTTAACATGAGTTTTGAGAAAAAAAATCAGTATATGTTTGTGCTACTAAAGAAAGAAGATGAGGAAGCAAGTCTTCCTGGACTATCCACAGTGCTACTTTTCTCTGTTTCTGCTTTGTGCAGTTCCAACAGACAATTTCAAAGGCAATAGGTACGCACAATTACTCCCAAAAGCAATTGTTAGATGAGCTAGGGTTTGTCTTTAATCTTACACATTCCTCCAATGTCAGCCTTGTAGGCTTTGTACCCTTGAACACCTACACATGCATTTGTAACACATTCCAGTATCTCTAAAATAAAATTGTATTATCACATGATAAAAACACTGCCCTTGTGGTGTGCAAAGATATTATTTAAAAAGCTTGGAATTGGAAAACCACACCAGAATAAAACCAGCACATTAAGACTACCTGCTGTTCATAGTAAAATCAGGGACAAGAACTCACTGTGTGGATGTGGCCAGTCTGCTCTAGTTGCATCTAGCCATAAGCAGACTGACACGAATGAATATTTGACACTTGACTTTGTGTCCACATCTCTGGAAGAGATTTCCTGCTCACCCATGAAATCAAGTTAACAACGAAATGTATTAAAATATAGAATACTTGTTAGTGTGTAGAAACAAAAGGACTAGAAAAGAAAGTTCTATAGTCATGGCTCCTAAAATCTCAAGGAGAAGTGATACTGCAGGTAGTGGAGTGAGGACATGTGTAGCTAGCACTTGAGACAAAAAAATCATATTTCTTTTCTTTTGCCAAATATTAAACTCTTAATATTAATATCTCTGGCCTTAAAGATGAGAACCCTGATATACTTTATATTAATTTTAGAGATCTGGATTCAAACCCTTCCTTTGGATTCAGATACTTTGCATGTTGGAAGTATTCTTGGCAGACATCTGTCATACAGACCTCTGGTCACTCAGAGAGAGCTAAGAGGAGATGAACAGTGGACTACAGTTCAGTATTTGAACTTTTTTCTGGATGCAGGCTAAATCACATGACTATCTGTGTAAATATCATATAATGATTGTTGAATGTGTTGTAAACTAAGAATATTTTAAAAACTATAACCATAGAATCATTTAGGTGGGATGTGAACTCTAGAGGTCAACTGGTCACTCACTGAAAGCAAGGACAGATTTCAATTTACCTTAGATAAGGGGAAACATTACGCAAGGTTACATTAGAATTGGGGAAAAGACAACATTTCTGTCTTGTATTTGCCTGGTTCCCCTGCTTGGTTCTTCCATCCAGTGTTGGACAAATCAGATCCTATGAGATCACCAACACAAGGTCTGTCATGCCTTTTTTCCTACAGCTTCCTGTTGCTCTACTTCTTCTTGAATGTTTCTGCCACCTGATGGTTCACATTGCTAATTTCTGGTTCCACCTATGACTGGTCTTGTTTCACTGGTAAAGAACCCAAAGCAAACCAGAAAGTTTCTTATTACTGAACAAAACAGTTTGTCTTTCTACCAGTTTAGATGTGTTTTCAACAACAGTCTTGTAGCTGTTTACAGATTTGTGTCCTCTTCTGCATTGTCTATGGTAGGCCAGGCACCTCAGGTATGGTGTGGTGGGCAAAGTGGTCTCAACTTGGGGAATGTTACTTAATTTCATAGAATCATAGAATCATAGAATGGTTCAGGTTGGAAGGGACCTTAAAGATCATACAGTTCCAACCCCCCTGCCATGGGCAGGGACATCTCCCACTAGACCAGGCTGCTCAAAGCCTCATCCAGCCTGGTCTTGAACACTTCCAGGGATGGGGCATCCACGACTTCCCTGGGCAACCTGTTCCAGTGTCTCACCACCCTCACAGTAAAGAATTTATTCCTAATAGCCAATCTAAATCTACCCTCTTTCAGTTTGAGGCCATTACCCCATGTCCCATAATTATACTCCCTGATAAAGAGTCCCTCCCCATCCTTCCTGTAGGGCCCAATTGATTTATTGTTAATTAATACAAAATTTTAATTATTGATTTATATATTAAGGAAAAAAAAAAAAAGAAAACATAAACTAACAAGGAAATACCTTTCCTCCTTGTGCTCAACTTGAGTTCTCCCCCTTCCAGGTCTCAACCTCCCTTGTTTTCATCTCACATTGCACTTGTCCGTCTACAGTCCTTCTTGGCATGAGGGAGGGTGGGGTCAGTGAGCACTGTTTTCTTTCTGCTGGTCCTTGCTGCTTCCCCAGTTGTGTGCATGATTCACTCACCTTGGTGGTGTCTCTGCCCTGACTTCATCGTCTGCAGTCCATCAGAGGTAGCTCCTCTGGCATGGAGTGCCTCTTTTCAATAGTGCAGCTCTGGCTGTGTTCCCAACAATGTCTCCTTCCATGTGTCTCCTCTATTTCTCTGGAGGTGTTTTCTGCTTCATTTTCTCATGCCTCCAGTAACTGCTGCTCTTTCCAACACAGCTATGAATCAGGGCACTGAGCACTCCCCTGCCTTGCTGCAGTTTTGGTGCAAGATGGGGTGTTTACAGCAGTGTCAGAGCCCACAAAAGCTGGCTGTGATTGGCCCAAAGCAGCTCAGCGCCTCCTCCATAGAGAGCATCCTGCTGCCGCCGGCTACCCAGCCAGCCTAGAAGTTACACCCAGTACAGTATTCCTGTAGTCACTTTGTTGCATCACCAGTATGAGTGAATGGTTCTTGTCCCTGAGCCTGGATTTTGTGCAAGGTAACTCTTGCAGCTAGGTATAAAATGGATATGTGGGTAAATTTCAATTACTTTTTTTCCATACTGGATATAGAATTAGTGTTCCTGTGCCGTTCAACTTCCAGCTACCATTTTCCGCCTTCCTTTTTCTCCTACTCTGCCCACTCAGAGTTGAAGTGCAACTGGCTCCTTGGACAATGCTTCTAACCATGATTTGCAAAGCTCAAAAACTTGCAGTTTTGTCTCCACTGCAGTAAGAAATCATCAGGGCTGACTCCCACAGTAGACAGAGGAGCTTGTGACTGCAGTGGAAAAAGATTTAAAATATTCATGCAGAGCCAAAAATTGCCTTCTGGACAAAGAACCAGGGCAGTAAGTTGTGGTTGCCCATGTTTGGCTGTCAGACAGGACCTGTAAGGAGAGAACCCTTATGCAAACATAAGACAGAGTTTGCTGTTACAGGAGAAAGTCTCTACCTTTGTTCTTTACTAGCTATGTGGTGATCAGCTGATGGGGAACCACCATTTTTCCTCATGGTAACCTGTTACACCTTGCTGTGCGCTATGAGACACACAGAACTTGCACCTAAACTCATGTCTCCCCGTATCCATGAAGAGAAAGAAGTTCATATATACTGATAGCCTGATATTCTGATATATTCCAGCTTCTGTTGAAGTATACGAGGCTGCTCTGCTAGAGCTGCTTTCTCTAATCTTTTTCTTCCCTTGGAATTTTATTACGTGCTTACTGTCCTGGTTTGGGGTGGAGCAGAGCCAACTTTCTGTTCAGTGAGAGAGGCTCTTGCTTATACTTGTTGCTGTGGCAACCAGGGTCAGCTGACTTGGTTGTTTACCCTGGGGAGGGATACAACAGTGGGGAAGAGTGGACAGGTCAGGTGACCCAAAACTGACCAAGAGGATATTCCATCCCATCTGCCATGTTCAGTATAAAAGCTGAGGGATCAGAGGGTTAAGTTCTTTTTCAACAGTTCTTCAGTGGCTTTCTTCAATGACTGATGCCTGAGGAGGACCCTGTCTGTTCGTCTGCCTTTGATCTTGGTCAGTGTGTTCTGGGGTCCAGTCTGGGAATTCCCCAGTGCCTGCCAGTGACATGTCCCTGGGAGCCTGATATGGTTTTGTATATATTTGTTTATATTGTATCTATTTCATTATATCGTTTTTATTTTCTTGTTAATATTTCATTAAAATAGTTTAGTTTTTTTCTAAACTCATAAATCTCTTTATGTTTCTCCTTCGCCTCCTTGGGGTGAGAGGTGGGGGAGAGTATCTGTCATCTTGTCATTGGCCAATCCAGCCCAAACTGTGACAGTTTGCTCAGAATTAGGGACTATGTTAATAACTTGGCAAGATTGTGTGCTAGAGATGGTAATTTTCCTCTTGGAAAATGCTGCATTTACTTCTAATTACATTAGGGGTTATTTCAATTCTGGGTTTGGATATTTGTATAATGAAGGAATATGGTGCTTTAATTTGTCTTTATCGAATTAATATGATTAAATTTAGTTCCACACAAATAAATTAATTATTCCATAAGTACATTATGTTTAAAACATTACAAAATTATTGTGTGTAATTAGATACTTCAAGTATGATTAACAGTGTTTCAAAGTATTTTAAATTAGCTGTTTATTTCTTGAGAAAAATTAAACACCATTGTGGCATTAGGAATGATGATAGAGCTTCAGCTAAATGTATCTAAGCAGCCATACACTGACTACAGTGTGATGCTAAAGGTCTTGGGTTGTGATCAGCAGAATTAAGTCCTGTTGGAAGCCAGTCACCAGTAGTGTGCATCAGGGATCGATATTGGGGCCAATACTGTTTAATGTCTTCATTAATGACCCAGAGAATAGGATGGCATGTACCCTCAGCAAGTTTGCAGATGACATAAAACCAAGAGGAGTGCCTGATACACCCGATGGGTGTGCTGCCATTCAGAGGGACAGGCTGGAGACTTGGGCAGACAGGAATCTAATGAAGTTCAGCAAAATGAAATGCACATTTCCTCAGGGGAATTCCTGTGGAGAAATAACCTCATGTGCCAGTAAATGCTTGTTGCTGACCACCTGGAAAGCAGCTTTGTAGAAAGGGACCTGAGGGCACTGGTGGCCACCAAGTTGAACAGGAGATCGCAGTGTGCCCTTGCAGCATAGAAGGCTAAGGGTATCCTGGAATGCATTGGGAAAAGTATTGCCAGCAGGTCTAGGGAGTCGATCCTTCCCCTTGCAGTGGGTGAGGCTGCAACTGAAGTGTTTCATTCAGGTCTGTGCACCCCAGTAAAGAGAATCATGGACTTACTGGAATGAGTCCAGCAAAGAGCGACTAAGAAGTTTAAGACACTGGAGCATCTCTCACATGAAGAGAGGCTAAGAGAGCTGGGACTCTTCAGCCTGGAGAAGAGAAGGTTCAGGGGGATTTTATCCATGTGTATAAATACCTGATTTGGGGCAGTAAAGAATTTGGAGATAGACTGTTCTCTGTGTTACCCAGTACAAAGACAAGAGGTAATGAACAAAATTAAAATACAGGAAATTCCAGTTAAACATGAATAAAAAAACCCTTTTTATTGTGAGGCTTGTCAAACTCTGGAATGGGTTGTCCAGTGAGGTTGTGGAGTCTCCGTCCTTGGAAATATTCAAAACCTGACTGGACATTGCCTTGGGCAGCCTGTTCTAGCTGATCCTTCTTTGAGCAGGGGGTTGGACTACATGATTTCCAGAGGTCCCTTCCAACCCCAACCACTCTGTGATTCTTTGACTTACTGTACCAGACATCAAGTCTATTGGCGAATACTAAGTACATTCCACTTCTAACCTTACATCTAGCTTTCTTTTCCTTCTGTAGGATTTCTTTAAATCTTCTGCAAGAAGCCAAGCAGAAGAGTCTCAGGAACACCAAACATAGAAGTTTTACAGTGAAATGCAGACTGTATTTAGAGAAAAGAGGGTATTAATGCTATTACTACTACTATAAACATCATCATCATAATTCAGTTCAGATCAAGGTTAGGAAAAAATCCCAAACAACTTTTACTGAAGATCATTTCCATTGGACACTTAGCATCTGTCTAACCAGATGGGATCTGACTAAATTGCAAATCTTAAAATTAAAAAAAAAAAAAACACAAAAAACCCCCCAAAAACCCAAAACCAAAAAACAAACAAACAAAACCAAACAACTACTAAAAATATATGAATGCAATTATAATATATAAGTAAGGTGTTCAATCTTAAGGTCTCTTGAAAATACAAACCCTTTAACATGGCCTTTTTCCATATTATCCTTTATCCCTTACCCTTCTATCCCTCTTATCCTTTGCTATATTATCCTTTAAACATGGTTAAAAGTGTAAGACAGAGAGTAACTAGCATAAATTGCACCTGCTTTATAATAGATACTTTTAAAATTGAGAAAATCTCCAAACCTGAAAGTAAACAACTTAGGTTAAATATTCCCATTGTCACTGAGACAGAAAAGTGCAGTTACAGGGAAAGTAAGTGCAGAGTAACAGTGTTGCAAATACATTTTCAGGGAGGTAAATACAATGTTTTGCCCAGTTTATTTTCACCTGATCTCTCTAGGCTTTTAATGTGCATGTAGATGACTCATGAGTATGTGATCATGAACATTTGGAATTACCGGCACAGACACTTTAACATACGTAAGTGACATTCTTTTTGGTTACATGTTGCATGACCTGTGTAAAGAAGTATGCTAACTGTAGAGACTGCAAGCACATGAAACAGAGATAGATATGCGGTGGGTACAGGACACAAGAAGATCATTATCAAATGCTAACACTGGAGGTAAAGGTGACATGTAAGCTGAAAATCTTATTTATGACTGTTCAAACGGTTGTGTTTGTACTTTGGATTCATTTTATCATGAAATATATCTTCAGAGAATGCTTCCAGATAAAGAACATTTCTGTAGCATCAAAAGGATCAGATTTGATCATCATTATAATGAGAGGAACAGTAGACCAAATTTCAAATATCAACAAAATGTTATACATCCTGAAGCAGTATTAGTAGCTCAGAAATTATTTCACTCTGCAGAACCCTTTGAGACATAACAGGAAAGTAAGAGGGCTCTTAGGTCCCAGGAAAGCCTACTGCTGCTAGCAGAATCATAGCAAAGATGCAGAGATGTATGCACATAGCAAATAGAGCAAATAGAATCCTCAGCATGGTGCTGATGTGCACTATGGACGGACTTATCTCTGTCAAGTGTTTGCCACACAGTAGTGCATCTAATAAAAGTAAGAATCTTCCAAAAGTGAAAAATAATTCCTAGAAGAGTCTGGAATAAATATCATCTAGTAAACAGGAACAGTTTCTTCTGGATAAAAATTATATGCCTTTCATTGCACTGCAAGAGACCCTCTATTCTTGTCAGATGTTAGGGAAAGTTGAAGTTACCGTAGCAGAAATGTGTTTAGCTCTACATTTAGCTCATACAAAGCAGTCTTTCAAGAAAAGTTTGTGCCAGCATAAGGCAAATCTATAAAAATGCAGTTCTGTGTTAATTGTGTGAAAAAAATATTTCTAACCTTTGAAAATATTACATTTTGAGTTGCTTCAGGGAATTTTTTCAACTAAATAGATATCTCATTCAAACCTCCTCATGGCTTTGATTTTGAATATTAAATATAATATAAAATAAAATATAAAATCATCAGGAGGTCCAGGAGGCAGAACTAGCTGTTAAAATAAGTTTTTGATGCTTATGAAAATAGTCAAAATATTGAAAGTCAATAGAATGAAGACTATTGATGTATAAATCTAATATACAAAGTCTTTGTGTTAGGGAAAGCACATATCTTGGGTGGCATGGGAATATAGTTTCAAAAATGCTCTGAGCCAAAGACTTACACTGTTCCTTTTCTCCCCTACAGTTACAGACATTGGATATGCTTCAGCTCAGTGTTGTCAGGAGTTCGTAGACATAGACGTGAATTAAAGGCATTCTTTTATAACTTAGGCAGAATTTTAGGAAGGTGGCAAAATAGACTGGTGTAGCTTTTACTGGATTTCCACTTGGTGGTTACTTTACCCGAAGCATAACGTTAACAATGTCCCTGAAATATTAACACCACCTCTGAGTGAGGAAAGCTGTTTAGAGGAAAAATAAAGTAAAAACAAAAATGAGGAAAAAAAAATACAAGAAAAGTTCAGTCCCATGCAGTTTCTATTGCTTGAGAAAAAGGAAAATAAATTAGAAAAGAAAAGAAAAGAAAAGAAAAGAAAAGAAAAGAAAAGAAAAGAAAAGAAAAGAAAAGAAAAGGAGAGTGCTTTAGTCTAAGACTGCCTATAAGGTGAAACACTTTCTTAGATCTCCTGTGCAAGAGCAGAAAATTTTAAAAGTACTGTTCTCTCACACAAGGAGAGGTAAATTGATGAGAAAAAATATCTAACAGGCACAGACATTCAGTATCTCTACGTATAATAATAAACTGTTTGAGGATGGAACAAGAAGAGAAAAAAAAATAACCAAGAACGTGAATGATCAAATTCCTCAGAGTGGCAGATTGGAGCAAAAATTATGATAATCCTAATACTGTGCTCACAAAGAGTATCAGTGTTTACACAGATTCTAAAATGGAATAAAATCCTCCAGAGTGAAATATGACTAACAGACCAGTCTGGAGTACTTTTTAGGTGATAGATCATTCTAGATTACAGTGATAAGAGATTTCCTCTAGATTGTGTCTTTGTACCACTTGCTTGAAAGTAATTTTCATACTAACCTGCAGTTTAATCCAGTATTCTCTGCCTGTTGATTTTCTCTCAATATTTGATCCACAGGGTATATAATCTGTTGTCTTTTCTTTTTCTTCACTAGTGAGACCAGAAAATGCATTCTTTAGCTCTAAAGGTATCCAGTTCATTCTCCAATGTGCTGATCAAGAGAATAATCATGAGCCATCAGACAAACGCTGAATTATTATATTTGTATACAGCAGATTAATGATGTATATCCTAGAGTTTTTAGTAAGCTGGTTCAAGGAGATTAGACTGAGAATAATAGCATAAAAATGAGTAGTGGGAAATAGAAGCTGAAAAATTCAGGAAACTTTCCAAATTAGAACATATCTAGAGAATTTTTCTCCTAATGAAAATTGTGTAAATGTCAAAGCTTGAGCCTCATAAAACATTTCAGTCACTCAGATATATACCATACTAACTAATTGTCAATTTACAATTACAGGAAGAAGCTAGCCATCAGGAACAGGTCTTTCTGAGTTTTGGTTCATTTTTTTTAAACTCATTATTAAGTTAAATGAAAGAAAGAGCTTATAGCCAACCATTAAGAAAGAGTAATTAAGAGTCATAGGTGCCCAATAGTTTACAAAACATAATTACGTTTAGAAATTATGGGCTTCTCTCATCTGGTTTAAAACTCAGTCTGCATCTAAGCTTTCACAGGGTTCATTGAGAGTCAGAAATTAGGTCCATTCTCAGCCAACCCAGCAGGAAAACTTTAATACCTGGGACCTCCTTTTACTATGTTATCTAATCTACATTTCCCCTCTTTCAGTTTAAAACAGTTACCTCTCATCCTATCACTACACTCCCTCATAAAGGGTCCCTCCTCATTTCTCCTATAGGCCCCCTTTGGATACTGGATCACTAAATCTATACTGATTTTATTGTTTAAAACATTACTAGGAGGAATAAACAACTCAAAAAGGGAATTAAAAGATAAAAGACAAAGATTATCCAGAGCACCTAGAGTATTCTCTTCAGTTCTGGGGTCCCCAGTACACGACAGAACTGGCCATACTGGAGAGAGTCCAGCATAGAGCCATGAAGATGATGAAGGGACTGGAGCATCTCTCCTATGAGAAAAAGCAGAGAGAGCTGGGACTGCTTATCCTAGAGAAGGGGTTCACCTTAGGAGGATCTTGTTAGAGTATATAAATACCTGGAGGGAGGATGGAAAGAGGATGGGGCCAGTCGCTTTCCAGTGGTCTCCACTGAGAGGAAAAGAGGCAATGGGCACAAAGTGAAACACAGGAGATTCCTTCTGAACATCAGGAAACACTGTTTTACAGGGGTGTTGGACCAGATGACCTCCAGAGGTCTCTTCCAACTTCAACCATTCTGTGATTCCATGAGTCTATGATCAGGACAGCTCTATCTCAGAAGTTCAAAAAGTAAAATTTAAAGGAAGAAAATAAAGGAAATGTTAAAAAGGTTCTCCACAGACATATATGGAAAGGGGATGAGAAGAGAAATGGGCCAGAGTTTGTGGAGTAAAAGATACAGAACAGGAATGATATAGGTGTAGCTAACATACTAAACACATCGTTTGGTTCTGTTTTCAATAAGGATGATGATGCACATAACATGAATGGAAAAGTAATTTAAAGACAATGAGAAAAGGGTATTAGAATATCGTATGTGAGCTGTGAGTAAACTTTGGGCTGCTTGCAATGATTATATTGGATGTCTGAAAAATCTATATCCAGACTACTAAAAGAACTAACAAATTAAATAACACATTAACAGACTCCAGCAATATAGCAAGAGAATAGGTAAAAAAAAAATTACTAAGAAAAAAAAGAATTAAGCAGGATGAGACAAGTATAAGCCTGTTATTCTATTCTAAGGTTCATGAATCTTTTTTTCTTTTGACAGTTTCTATCAAAGACATCAGTATTATCAGAGGCAGAAGGAAATCAACAAAGATACAAAACACAAATGGGTTTATTAATGGTGTATCACAGTAGAATTATTAAATATCTTTCCTAATAAGATAATTTCTGAGATAAGGTTAATACAAAAGACTTGAGATGTAAACAGTATGATACTATTTTAAAAAATATTATCCAAGTTGGAGATCTTCCATGGGTTAATAAAAGAATTATAAAACGTATAAAGGGACTTTTTGGTGGGTGTTAAATAGAGATTACAGAAATGAAAGGGAAACTGTAGTGCACTTTGGTTCAGTCTTGCAATAAATATTTAATATTTTCATAAATGGCTATGTTGCCAGGCATAGGTCATGAAATTCATGTAAAACACAAGGTTTAAGTGTTTGACCAATATTGTGGAGAGCAGATCATGACTCTGGAAAGAACAAATCAAGCTGGAAATTGATGTAAGAAATTGTGATGCAATTTGGAGTACATAAAATCACTGTAAACTAAAGGCTTATTTTCTAGGGGCCATGACAGAAGAGAAACAGTGATGTCAACAAGCTGTCCATGTACCGCAGTTTTCTCATTGAAGTTCTAGAAATTCAGGTAAAAAAAGAAAAAAAAAGAATAGAAACAAAGACAAGAAAAAGCATGGAACTCTTAGTAATATCTTTGCAGAAGACATTGTTATTTTATGTATAGTCATATCCGGTTCTAGTCACCTACACTCAGGAAGCACAAGTTTGAACGGGAAGAAGTGAAGATGAGTGGAGAATCTGTTCTATAATATGAAAGTAAAAATCTATGGCTAGCTTAGTCTAGCAAAATAAGTGTTGAAACACATGATTGAGTGGAAAATACAAGGGAAGGAGATCTATTTAAGTACAGAATCTGTGGACATATATTGCTCATGAACTAGCAATTATTACAAGAACAGTTCTCACTGTAAACCAGCTAAAATTACTCAGTGACCCTTCAGTCAGGATAATTAGATGCAAGGAACTCATTGCCTCACATGTCCTTAAATATACTTCCTGTAAATGCCCTTATTTGTTATTCATATTACACTTAATACCTAATACTTTGGGGGTTCTTCTGCTAACCAAACTGGATTAAGAGGTTTTCTACTCCTTACCTCTCAGTGCATAACTTGGCTTCTCTTTTATTGCACTTACGTAACCAACTGCTACATTGCCAAGTGGGAAGGACCAGTACTTGATGACATAATCTATTATAGTTCTAGGACCATACATTCATGTAGCATGTTTACCAGGGATGTAGTCTGTGTCTGTTTTATCATTCCCAGCAACGACTATTATATCCAAAAGACCTAAGTGCTGGAGAACCTTGCATCTACATCGGTGGTGGTATGCCCTAGATGCACCCCAGAAGTGACTTCATTCATGATTCCACCAGGTGGGAAATCACCTGAGTGCACCAGTGGTGTGCTCAAACACCCACTCTAGGTGGATAACAGGTGTAAGGCACATTCACACCTGAAAACAACATAACAGAGATGCACCTATTGAAGACAGAAATACCAGAGACTGTCAATAACTAGGAATTAATAAAACCAAAATGCACTCATGTTATTTAACATTACTAGAAGCATGTTTGTACAAATTTTGTAGGAAGGCAGGAGCTGCCTGGTGTCATATTAAAAGGAATGTAGTTTCAGTATTTGTCTGTCAGAGTCCCAGCAAAGGACTTTCACTGAGTCAGATTCACAAAAAAATCAAAGTTAGTTACTTTATTGAAAGAGACAGAACAAATATGAGATTGCTGTTGATAAATTCACTAACTACAATAGCACTACTAATTAAGGTTAATATTGCTAGCAAAAATAATAATAATACAACAGCCCAAGGATAACATTCATCAGAGGGTGAAAGGCACAGCACTTACCCAGAAAGGCAGCCCTGCCTGGGGTGAGGAAAAGAACACAGCCCATTGACTGGTCCATCAGGTATCAAGGTTCTCTCCCAATTTAACAGTCATTTTCTCTGTCTTTTTACCCCCAAAATTATGAGGTTTCCCCCCTCCAGGTGATGTATAGTATGATTTGGGTGGAGAGATGAGTGCTATAGTCATATATGTTTAGCATGATCTCTATAATCTTGATTATCATATACAGGGTTGTCAACTTTAATATGCATTTCACAGGTAATGAGGCAAAGGTCAGTCATCAGACATGGTAGCCTTTCGAAGAAACAAAGAACTACACAGGTTCCTGTTATCTTCTTGTCTTTGCTGACAAAAAATAGGGCTGTCCTGCCGACACAGAGCTCCATCCTTATCTGCATCCTGCGATAGCCAGGTGAGTCTCCACTCCCCTGGGTTGCACAAGAGATAGCAAGGCCAGTCTTAGTCATTCTTTGAGCACAGAGACTTCACCTTATTATCCAAGTTCCACACCTGGTCCCCCACAACATCCTTCTCTCTAAATTAGAGAGATATGGATTTAATGGGTGCACTGTTCAATGGATAAGGAATTGATTGGATGGTCACATCCAGAGGGCTCAATGGCTCAATGTCCAGATGGAAATTGGTGACAAGTGGTGTCCCTCAGGGGTCCCTACTGGGACCAGTACTGTTCAATATCTTCATCAATGACATAGACAACGGAATGAATTGCATCCTCAGCAAGTTTGCGGATGACACCAAACTGAGTGGTGCAGTTAACATGCCTGAGGCAAGGGATACCATCCAGAGGGACCTGGAAAAGCTTGAGAAGTGAGCCCATGTGAACCTCATAAGGTTCAACAAGGCCAAGTGCAAGGTCCTGCAGCTGGGTTGGGGCAACACCTTGTATCAATACAGTCTGGGGGATGAAGGGATGAAAACAGCTCTGCCAAGAAGGACTTGGGGGTACGCATGGATGAAAAGCTGGACATGAGCCAACAATGTGCACTCGCAACCCAGAAAGCCAACTGTATCCTGGGCTGCATCAAAAAAAGCATGGCCAGCTTCTTTTCGAGGCCAGAATCACATCGAGGGAGGGGATTCTGCCCCTCTACTCCACTCTGGTGAGACCCCACCTGGAGTACTGTGTCCAGCTCTGGAGCCCTCAGCACAGAAAATACATGGACCTGTTGGAGCAGTTCCAGAGGAGGAACACAAAAATAGTTGGAGGGATGGAACACCTCTCCTATGAGGACAGGCTGAGAGAGTTGGGGTTGTTCATTCTGGAGAAGAGAAGGCTTCAGGGAGGACTTATTGCAGCCTTTCAGTACTTAAAGGGGACCTACAGGAAAGATGGGGACAAACATTTTAGCAGAGGCTGTTGCGATAGGACAAGGGGTAGTGGTTTTAAACTAAAAGAGGGCAGATTTAACTAGATATAAGGAAGAAATGTTTTTAAATGAGGGTGGTGAGACACTGGCACAGGTTGCCCAGAGAGGTGGTAGATGCCCCATCCCTGAAACATTCAGGGTTGGACAGGACTCTGAGCAACCTGATCTGGTTGAAGATGTCCCTGTTCATTGCAGGGGGGTTGGACTAGATGACCTCTTCCAACCCAAACCATTCTATGATTCTATCAATTTTAGACCCAATACGTGATCTATAGAAGGCTTGTACTCATGTTAAGAGACTTTAAGCAAATGTGTAATTGCATTTATGAAGAAGGAAGGTTATTTCCTTAACTGCAACCAAAATGAAAAGAACATTTTTTTTTTTGGCATTAATTGTGTATAAGAAGGTATATAAAGATTCCTGGGAAGAGAAAGGAAACCTATCATACAGCTTCAGGGGATAAGAACCATCCATATATGGCCAAAATATCTGAGAAGGAGACAACAGTTAATGAACAGTAAAAACATACTGTGGCACATAATTATGCAATTTTGATGACAGGTACACTGAGTATCTAGTAACTTTTGGTTTTATTGTGATCAGAAGATTCTCAGTATCTTTGAAATAGTGACAGTTTATGATCTGTCTGGACATGGATTTAGATGGGCAATACCTTCTGCCTTTGTTTAGACATTGAAAGTTTGGTGTCAATAAATCACGCAGTCTGGGTTTTGTGTTTGATAACATATTCAGCAATGTACGTGTGTTTTAGGGTTTATACAATGTATGTTCTATAAATACTTCTAATTAAATATCTGCTTTATTGATGTCTGTAATTACTGAATATCATAAGCCATGCAATCTTTTCTGGTCCTGTGATTCCATCTGCTAATCAGAAAAAAAATGTGTTCATTATGGAGTGAAGGGTTTTATTTGTAGACTGAGAATTTAGTGAATTGTATTTATCGTGAAGTCTCTATTAGGGAAAGTGAAGCCTGATGATGTTGTGTTTGAAAGAAAAATATAAGTAAAGTTTTTCCATTCGAATAATAAAGCCCTCAGAAGTCAATGTATTGAACACAAGTGTAAGTTTAAATACATTCGTAATTACTGTGAAATCACATCATTAAGGAAAAACATCTGTTTAAGTACTTGGCTGAATTGTGGCCACCTTGGTCATAAAGGGAATGTTGACAATATCTGATCTGCAAAAATATATCTGACAATATCTGATCTGCAATATCTGATTAAAGGTGCAGAAGTATTACATCAAATGACAACAATTCCATCATTCCCGTGCAAAAGGGCAAAACTACAAATTAATTCCTGTCTAGACAGAAGAAATAATGGTTTTTATCTAAATTGTCTTGGGCCACTGCTGGGACATTCAATGAAAAGCTCTACTACTAATGAATAAAAAGACAATTTTTTTACAATTAATGAGTCATAGATATTTTAAGCACTGCAATTCGAGGACAGAAAGCTATTAGATTTAGAGGAAGAATGGAAGAAAATAATGAGATCAGAAGGGTGAGCTATTTTGGTACCTGAGAAAGGTTGTTATTCTAATTCAATATTTATCATGCAGTAGCAACTTTAAAATGAGGAATCTAAAGCAAAGATGCTTGGATCTTGGATACCATCTGGAAAGTTCATCTGAAGAGAATCATGCATAAGGAAAGTAATAACATTAGTAACTGAAAATATGTCTGTAAAACACATTTTTTATTCAAAAGAGAAAAAAAAAAAAGCAGATGGCAGAATTTGGAAGGGAAGATTAGAAATTAACATACTAATGGCCAGATCCTGCGGCGACTGAAATAAACAGAGTGTTGCCATTGATTTTAATGAGAGTAGAATAAAGTATGTCACCAGAAGTGGTGAGAAAAGGTTGTAAACATAAAAGACAACATTCTCCAATTGAGGCAGTTTTCTGCTTTACAAACACAAATGGGACTTCAAGGGGCTAAACATAACCACTGGCCAAGTCCTCTAGTCAGGGAAACAGTTCTCTGTGAAAAAGTTAGCAAAAGTAGCTCCATTCCTTTGGATTTAAATGAGTTTTATGAGGACAAGATGTGACAGAGACACTCATTTGTACTGGTTCAGTCACTGACATAAACTAGGGCAGCATTGTACTTTGATCTTCAACAAATCTAGGTAGCTCAAATCAAGAAGGAAGATCTAGCTCCCCTGTGATCCTGTGCTCTCTCTACAAAGTTCAGTTTGTTTTTGAACAAGGTAGGGTATCTGTATCTAAGATTTAAGTACTGCTAAATTGCAGAATTTCACTGTGTTACACGATTATGTGTATCATGTTCTATTCTGCATTTAGAAAGCATCCTCTGCTAGGGCATTATGGAGAGGTAGGTCTTTCTAAGGTCCCAAAGGTGTAAGTTTGTGTTTAAGCACGTAAAACGTGTAATTTAACCCACGAAGGGCATGAGGAAGAGTTTATCTAATATTAACCCTTTTCTATAAAGCAAACACATTATTGGGGCTAAAGCTGCATTTTCGTATTGAATTGACATATTTTATCTCTAAGGGTCATTGCACTGTGCAAGTGAAGAGTGAGGGGCAAAATTTTAGAGGAAATATGATTGCATAACAAAACTGTTGATATTTCAAAAGGAATGTAGCTACATACATGTTATTTACTAGTTCTTGGCTTTAATTAAAAACAAATAAAAAGGTGAATATAAATGGAATTGTGAATACCACGCTAATTTACATCAGTGCTTAATTTCCTTAAATGCAATAATTAAAGTAAACACTAATTAGTGAAACTATTTTTCATTGTTAAAGTGCAAAATGTACTGATTTTTCAAGCAGCCTTATGTTTTTACAAGAGCACTCTCTTGTGGCTATAACAGTTTCTGCATTGTAACTAGTTCAAATATTTTGAGGACCTTTTAAAAAGGATTTTTACTACAATTGAAGGTAATAGGAAAAGCAATAACCTAACTCTGTCCAGCTATGCAGCAGATAATGATAATATAACTATAAATCTAAATAAATCGTCTAAAAATCTGTTTCTTAACCAAGGCATAAGGACTGTTGAAAATAGATTCCTGTATTTTAACCTAATAGGAAGCTTAAAATAATAGCCAGCCTAAAAAAGATGGTAAGAACCAAATATAATCAGAACACTATGCCGGAAAAGCAAAGGTAGGATAATCAAAATAAATATAACTTATGGGCAGGAGGGCTATTCTGTAGTCACACAACACTGGAGAACTCTTTAAAAATGATGAAGGAAAATGACCAAGATGCAGTTGCTTATGCTTCTTTTGTGCAGTGATATACCTCTGTTTATCCACTGTATCTCTCTGTAACAAGAATATTCTTGTAGCAGGTGAGAGATGTTCAGAAAGGGGTTTGAGCCAAGTTGTACAGTGGCTTCTCTGATGTTATTTTTGATAATGGTCATCCTATAGCAGGTACTCATTAAAGTGAACTTTCTTCTGGCTACATTCATGCATGACCCAAACCTTCTTCCTGGGATGACAACTGCCTCATTCCCATAAAAGAGGTCTTCTGGTAATCCCTTACTTGCCGGGGTCTCTGGACTATCTCTTTTTTCCAGTCGGAGCCGAGAGATTTTCAATAGTAAAATCTGCTCAACAGGAGAGAGTACAGAGCAAAACAGCTTTGGAATACGGTGCCATAAAGGAACTGTGATTGCTATCAAGGATTAGACACCTCATCTTTAATGCAGAACTTGGATGTATGACTAATGGGAACTAAAGCTCTTTAACAGGGAGAAAATAGCAGTCTGGAGTCTGGTACTAATGGGAGTTATGCGCACCAGTGTTTGGCAAGTAGATTAATTACTCTTTACTAACCTGCTCTCATCAAATGGTAATGAAATCTCTTTAGGGAGGCTACAGATTTTTTTACATGGCTTTCTGCTTCACAGGGCCATATACTTATATGTAGTTGCACAAATAATAAATGATAAATCCATCTCTCAGTCTTCCCTAGCTCACTGATAGGGTACAACATTTCACTGACTCATTTATTAATGTTTTAGCAGTACTTTGAGATCCTTAGATGGAAGATGCTATACTAAAACAGGTTATTGTCTCAAGAAAGGTATTTGAAGAAATTAAGTTAAAAATATCTGCACATAAGTTTCCATATAGCTAATGCAGATTTTCCTAAAAATGGCAGCAATTGACACTAGAAACCAAAAAGCTGTTCTTTCAAATTAGTCAAGCTCTTTTCAAAGTAAACCAATCTGTAGTTTGTATATCACTAGAAGAACATGGTAAATGAAAATCTTCAGTCTCAGAAGCTAAAGCTACGTCAATAGTAGTAAATTAAACAGAACTTAGAAACCTTCCTGGGCACAGGGTTAAATAGAATGACCTATATCTATTAGTAAATGCTTTTAGCCACAGAAAGACAGTGGCAGCATGCAAACTGTTGGGTGACATTTAGACACAGTAGCTGGAGTATTCGACTTCCTAAAACATACCCATGAATTAGCTAAGAGTTTGCTAGTTGACCCAGGTCAAAATTGTTACAGAGAATGGTCTAAAAGCTTAAAAATACAGACAATTGCATTTCAGTCCTGAGAGCATTGCATGCCTGGCTCTGTTTAAGTTATTAATATAGATGCGGTCTACAAAGTGATTGTGTATGGAATAGATACAAAAGCTGAGGTCAGCAAAGAGAGTTGAAGGAATTTATGGTGTGATTTAAATATTTTTTCTAACCACTAAAGCTTTATCGAACTAGTTTGAAAATACATGTCATTACACTCTTGGCTTAAAATAACTCCTTTATCAAAGTTGGAGAGAAAAAGACAAACGGAGTTAAACCCAACTACTGTTGAGTTTCCCAATATAGGTAAAATTATATGCAAAATAAATACAATAATTGTCACAATTCTCAAAATACCTTATGATTTGACAATAAATAATAGCAAATTGTCAATAGCTTTATTCAGATCAGTAGTCTGACTGACTTCAGAGGCTATATGTCTACGGATTTAAAACATTAAAAAAGTAAAACTGGCAAGCCTCAATCCCAAGGCTATGCAAACTCAGTATGAAGCCCATGGCCTGATTTTCCCAATAGCATGACTGCATTTACTCCACTACAGGACAATCCTCTCAGACTCCGCCCTCTTGGCCTGATTCTTCTACTGTATCTATATGTGGAACCTGCTTTGTGTGGGGAAATAGCTCATGTGATGTCCCAACCTATGCAGGCTGGCAACAAGTTCCTCCAAGCCCCTCTACTGGCACCAGCATCTTTTTACTGATCTCTGTTTCCACAGTGCTTCTGGTTCAGTTTAGAACTGAAACCAGGGAGTAAGAACTTGGAGTGGACATCTCCTGTGCTGACACCATTATGTACATTTTGAAGATAAGTCCTTTGTAAAAAGCAGAGAAAAAGAGTGCCAGACCTCAGCAAGGGAGGTGGCGTGATTGCCATTTTCAGCAGGGTCATGCAATGAAAGCATAATAATCATCATTGTTGTCTATGAGATTGCACTGGAGTTTAATTTTAGAACATATACCACACCTTTTAAAGATTCTTACCACTTGAGAGGATTTGTCTGGTTGGGGATAAGTTGTACTCAATGCCCTCTTTGCCTTCATCATTACTGGTAAGATTTCACCTCAGGAACTGCAGGCAACTGAGACCAGTAGGAAAGTCTGGAGCAAGGAAGACTTACCTTTGGTGGAGGAGGATCAAGTTGGGAAATATTTAAACAAACTGGACATAGAGAAGTCCCTTCAGCCTGGTGAGATACATCCATGAGTACCGTGAAACACATGCCAAGATTTTCTATCATGTCAATGGTGGTCAGCAGTAGTCCTGCCCGGTTTTCACATGTTAGGCAGATGTTGTCAATTTCAGAAATGTGCTGCCTGTCCAGAGATGCTGTACCACGCTTCTTGCTCTCTGTGATCTGTGAATACCCGATCACTGCATAAGATATTATGGGTGGGAGCCTTTTCATCTGATTTTTGATGCCCATACTGCAGATGTGAGTCTTACTTAGCCACCCTGTGCATCCTTCTTTTCTGGGGTGAAAAACAGTCACTTTCAGGGTATGATTAATTTTCCCAAATACAAATGTTTATTTTTTCAGATGAGGTGACTCATGATTGGTGGTATCTGTTACTCTTCCATGATGGCACAGAAAATTGGTAGTCACCAGATCAGATCAGTTCAGATACCCTGAATGTTGAAATTTAATCTACATTTATGCTTCCCTCAGCAGAAGTACTGTTCCAAGAAATGCTGAAGCTGTCTACATGACACATTGGAAGCACGTGGACAAACTTGTATGGTCTTCCAAGTCTTCTGTGAAGGTAAGAAGCTGTGGTAGAAGCACAGGCAATAGTCAGCCTTGAATAGCCCTTAAACAGTGTCTTCAGCTTTCTCAGTGTGCACAGAGACTGAAACCCACTCTGAAGCTTGCAGTAATAATTGCAAAAATTGCGGAATTGCAATAAAAATTGCAGAAATTATACACTCATGGTATAATTCAAAGCAATTTTGTGAGATCAGCCATTCTATATTTTTCTCCTTATTTTCCAAACGAAATGTAAAAAGAAATGATAAATATATAATTTTTGAATACTGATCAAAAAATATTTGATTACTGAATTTATGAGCCAACACATACACAGCTTTGCTGTTAGTTGTAATATTATTAAAATTCCCAGCATACAACTAGGAACATAAATGCTTCTTTCTCAATGTACTTGCAAGTAGCATTTACTTCCTCAACAATATTAGAGAAATTTTTGTTCATGTTCAAATCTGACCTATACTAGGTTTTCACCATGATCTAAATAGAACTTTAATTAGCTTCTTCTGATGTGTTCTTGATACATTATAAATTAGTTAAAATTACTTATTTACATTTCTTTTTTTATTTAAAAGTAAACTTGTTTTATCATGAAGAAAAATAAATAATTAAAACTGATGAAACACAAATGCCATCAGTTAATAACTACGGCTTTTTATCATCCATCTGAAACTTTATTGTGCAGTTCTACATATCAAATGTATTAAAATGTTACTGAGTAATATGGAAAATCTTTTTTTAAAAAATAGGTCTCCTATAGCTCTATAGATAGATCTATTAAAAAAAAAAAAAGGTTAAAAAAATAGATCATATATGGATATAGAGTATTTCCTGCAAGGGAGATTCCACTGTTTCTCTTGGCAACCTATTCCAGCATTAATTGCTGTCATGGTGCAGAATTTTTTTCTCATGTTCAGAGCTGTTTCCCCTGAACAACTTTTGTCCATTGCTCCTTGTTCTGTCACTGTTCATCCTTGTGAAAAGAGCACCTCCATTTTCTCTATAACTACCTTTTTGAATATTGGAAGACTGTGATTAGGTTCCCCTCAGTCTTTTACTTTAACCTTTTCTAAGCCAAAGAAGCCCAAATTCTTCAATTTTTCTTCAAATGTCAAGTTTTCCAGACCTCTAATCACATTGGTGACCCATCTGGTGGACCATCACAATTCTTTTGATGTGTCTCTTGAACTGTGTGAGACCAAAACTAGACACAGTATTCCAAGCATGGCCTAGCAAATGCTGAAGTAGATCTCTTGATTTCCTGGATATGTGTAAGGCTGCTATTGCCTTATACAATATTTCCAGGGCCAATGCACAGCTAAGGAGGTGTAAGGCTTGTACTACCATATACAGTATTTCCATGCATATACACAGAAAGGAATGTGGGGATAGAATTGCTTTATATGATACTTCTGTCCTCTGAGGACAGAGCTACCACAAAGGGGGAGCAGAGGTGGGTTGTAGTATTTAGTTAACAAGTCCAGACAGTGCTTCTGTGACTCAGCAATAAAGAGGGCAGTCTGATCAGGGAATTCAGAATTCCCTGAGCCCTTTGGCTGGTCCAAGTTGCTTGTCTGGAGAAGAAGCTATGCCCTGCTTCCTGCCTGCTTGCCTGATAGCCGTGGTCATTTTAGTCTGCATGTCTGGATGTTATGTTTAGCCCAGTGATTGTGAATTACTGTTGTTTTCACCTGGATAATTGTCACAACAATCTGTATTTGTACTGTACTATTATTTGGAGTTAAATTGTTTACTCATGAAGCTGTTGGTCTGTGTCTGTTGACATATCCTGAGCCTATAACTCATTGGGGCAGCCTTAAATCCTTACACTATATGCTTACTGATGCTACTGAGGACACGCAGGGGTACACTGTTGGCTCATGTTCTACTTGCTGTCCACCAGGATCACAAGGTCTTTTTTAGAAGAGCTATACCCTAGCCAATTGCACCCTAGCCTGTATTGCTGTTTGGGATTATTTTGTCCTAGGTGCAGGACATTACATTTTTCAGACCTCATGCCTTCTTGTTGACTCAATCTTCCACTCTGTTGAGGTGTCTCTGTATGGTGGCTCATCCTTCTGTTGTATCTTATTTCCTTTTCAGTCTAGTGTTATGCACAGACTTGGTGAGGATTCATTCAGTTTTGTTGCTCAGATCATTTCAAATACATGGAGACTTAGTATCAACCCCTAAGTAACTCCACTTCTGACCAGCAGTCATTTAAACTTTGAACCATTAGCCACCTCCCTTTAAGCTTGGTTTGAGCTTGGTAGTTCATCCAGCTCTCCACTCATATCATGGTGCATCTCTCCAGCCCTATTTACCATCTTGTCAATGAGGATTGTGTAGGACATTCTGTCAAATAAACAATTATTCACTCAGAATTATTTTTTTTCCTCCTCGAAAGTATTTTGTCAGCGTTTTCTATGTCATTTGCAACTATCTTGCCAGCTCTGTTCAGCAGAGGACCTAGATCTTCCAAGTGCTCCCACTTAATTTTTGAGCATGAAAAATAGCAAATAAAAATGCAGTAATAAACGAAACATAAAGATTGTTGGCACTTATGGTTTAGGTATTCACATGTGGGCTTTTCCCTCCATGTGCAAAATGAAGTTTACCAGCTTTCTATGTTCAAAACACCAGCTGTTTGTAATTCCATAGTTAAAAAATCATAAATTTCATTTTATTTTCAGCATCAGTCATGTAATGTGGTCATAGAACAATAAACGACATGGCTAATCAAAGAGCTGTATTGCTAGATCAGTGGTGTTTGGTTTTTTTCTAATGCAATTATATGTACTGTTTCACTGAAATCTTCTGCTTTAAAAGCCATGCAACTACATTAGCCTCCATTTCATAAAACAGACAAACTAAACAGAACAACAAAAGTAAAAAACCCAAACACTAAAAGAACCTTAAATTATTCTGAATATTGAAATGAATTTAAAAGTAACATGCCTGTTTTAAGACAGTCAAAAGACAACACCTTTAGTAACCAAAGAAATCTTTTCCTTTTAATTCTTATGACTTTAAACCAGGAATATCAACTTGCTAAACTAACGATATAATTGCAACTTAACACAGAAAACTATAAAAAACAATCTCCTGTATTATTATGGAAATGGGCAATAGAATCTAGCAAAAAGGAAAGGTTTGTAAGTCTGTTGAATTGCTGCAAATTAAAATTCAGGATTTTTTTTATTATTATTTAAGTTCCTTCAGGGTCTGAGCAGTAGATGTTTTCAGGGCTAAATAATGGATTAGGTCCTATTCATTTTTTTCAGTATTTATAAGATAAAACTATCTTTTAAAAGCTGTTTCTTATTGCTACAAAGGGGGAAAAAAATCACAACAAATTAAGCTATTAAAAGTGATAAGGTATTTCTTCTAATGAAGCAAAAAGTGAAAAAAGGCTTTTATGAAGTCTTATGTTTTTAGTAAGTAATATCTTGAAAGATGAAATATCATCAGAAGTCAAATCCAGTCAAGATGCACATACTGGTATAAAAATATTCTTTTTCCAGTTTTATGGCCCATCTTCCTCTCACATTGTCTTACCATTTTTTTTCCCACCAAATATTCGGTAGATTGTTTTTTGTTTTCTTACCCATCACGTTCTTGATATCACATAACCCAGTCAGCTTGTACAGCTTGTCTGTTCACAGAGCAGTCTTTGGTGATATTTATCATCAGTCATCCTCTAATATGGAAATATTAGTAGTCTTTAAAATATATAGGAAGCAAATAAGGTTTCTATGCTTCATCAGTGGTGGATGTGGTACTAATTTTATCAGTGCATAGCAGAGCATAAGAGCGATAAAAATTGGTAAAAAAAAGAAGTCAGGAGTGAGGGTAGAAAAGAGAAATGGAAGACCAAAAAGAAAATTTATTTTAGAGTAAGAAACAACACAAAAACAAACAAACCCATAAGACATTAAAGATTATGCAAAATGAAATGATAGCTGGAAGATTTCACTTTGTGGGGGTTATCATTTTGAACTGCTGCAAGCCGAGCGGATTTATAGAATAGAATAGAGTATTTCAGTTGGAAGGGACCTACAGTGATCATCTAGTCCAACTGCCTGACCAATTCAGGGTTAACCAAAAGATAAAGCATGTTAGTAAGGGCATTATCCAAATGCTTCTTAAACACTGACAGGCTTGGGGCATCGACCACCTCTCTAGGAAGTCTGTTACTGTTTCCTAATGTCCAGTCTAAACCTCCCCTGACACAACTTTGAACTGTTCCCACGTGTCCTATCACTGGGTGCTAGAGAGAAGAGATCCACTTCCCCTCCTCAGGAAGCTGTAGGGAACGAGGTCACCCCTCAGCCTCCTTTTCTCCAAACTAGACAAGCGCAAAGACCTTAGCTGCTCTTCATAGGACATTCCTTCCAGCCCTTTCACCAGCTTTGTTGGTCTCGTCTGGATGCATTCAAGGATCTTCATATCCTTCTTGAATTGTGGCACCCTGAACTGCACACAGCAGTCCAGGTGAGGCCACATGCTGAATATAGTGGGATAACCACCTCTTTTGATCAGACAGTTATACAGTTTTTGTTGCACCCCAGGATGTGATTTGCCTTCTTTGGATGCCAGGGCAAACAGCTGACTCATATTGAGCCTTCTGTCAACGAGCACACCCGTTTATACTTGAACAGCATGTGTTCCATGTTCAGATACTCCTTAAACACAGTCTCATGGGTTAGCAGCCAGCAAATGCTACAATGTGTTTTTTTTTAAAACTAGAGATGGGCTAAGCTATGCCATATACTGCCAGTTGGATATACGTGAACGTTGCCATATTTCTCCAAATGGTTTGACCTGCTGTTTTTATTTTAAAAGGTGAATTTTTTTATAATGAAAAACATAAAATAATTAGACTTTCTTTGGAAATCTGTTCTTCACAAATGGCATGACAGAAACAGAAAACTTTACTCAGGTTTTATTTTCTTCCATAGGTATTTTTGGAAAGCTGACTCAGAACTTATGCTACCACTGTAAGTACTCTCTTTGAACGAAGAGGACACTAGCATGTAGTAGTACTGTTTTCTTTGCGTATTCCACTAAAGAACCACCAGATGTCAGTACATGCTTGCAGAATCGCCTAAATTGTGCCACAGAGATGTGTCTAACACAAACCTGATGCTTCTGATAGTTAATAAAGAAGTGCAAAGTTGCATATCACTGATGGTGCTGCCAAAAAGTGACAAATAGTGCAAAGAAAATCCTTATACTTTATAAATTAGAGAAAAAAAAAAACAGAATTTTGATTCTGTATTGTTCTGTAACTAACATTTATTTGGCTACTAGGAGTTAGAACTGCTGTGAGTTTTTATTTGAGAAAACAGAAAATATAGGGCAGAGAACGGCACTGTAGAGTGTGGCCATTCAGATTTTTAAATATGAGAGATGAGGAAAAAATGAGAGATCTAGACTTCTTTAGTCTTAATAAAAGAAGACTAAGGAATAATTTTATTGCTGCCTTCAAATGTCTAAAAAGTTGTTTCTGTGGAAAAGGAGCCAGATTGTTCTCAGACAAGCACAGCTATATGATGTAGGACAAAGGATGCAAGTTGCAATAAGGAAAATTCTGATTTGACATCAGGAGAAAAGCACAATCCATAAATGAAAGTAATAAGACTGGAATGGGTCACCCAAAAACTTGTGTAATCTGTCTTCAGAGATATTCCAAAATATGCTCCAATTTGCTGGCAGATTTTTTTTTTTTTTAAAACATAGTTTATAAAAATAAGCAAATAAGCCACTTCCCTATCACAGTCAGATATTTCTTTCCTCTCAGGCAGTTGAAAGCTGCACTGAGATGCCTCAGTCATTTTCTGTATTCTTTGTTTAAGATATCTCCACATACAAAAATCAGTATCATGTAAACTCTTTTCAGTGACAGTTTCGCTTTTGAAATGTAATCTTTTGGTTTTACTTCATTATGAAAGTGACAACTTTTTTATTTCCTGACACAGCATCAAATAGGCCATGTAAGTCCAGTGATTTTTAACTACGACTTTAGTTAGGAAGTTGTTTCAAAACTAAGTTTTCCTTATTTGAGAGTTTAAGAGTATACACTGAAACATCACCAAAAAAAAAAAAATCCTAAAGGTACTATCTACCCTAAATAAACAGATATTTTCACTGAATGTAATGGGAACAATTAAAAAAATATAACAAGATTTTAACGAGAATGACTCTATGGATACTCAACAGTGATCAAACACATTTTGCTCTGAAAATCTATGAAAGTATTACAGAATAATTTCATTCCCATCTTTTTTTTTTTTTCTGCCAAGTTACTCTTAAAAATTCTTCAGATAAAGATTAAAATTATGTAAATGTAATTAATTTCCCATAATTTCCCAAATTTTGGGAATGATTGATCCATGTCTTCCTCATTATTTCTTACAATACATCATGTACAAATTATCATGGCTTTGAAAACAGTGGTGTGTGGCCCAAAAGGTTTGGCAACAACATTCCTATTGGTTTTGATTTGCGTTTTATTTATTTTCGTGAATGATTGTTTCATGCCATTCTTACAAAAATACCATTATTTTACCCATAAGATTAATCAATACCTTGTATGACCTAAAACCAGAAGAAAGCTATCAGATACATAACCCTTAACTGAAATGGAAAAGAAACCTTATAGAAATTGCATTTTGTATATTATTTCTAAAATAATAATATAATCTGTTTGATTCATAGAAGGGATATACTGTTTTCTGATGGTGATCCCTAGAGGCACAAAGCAATCACCATAGAGGCCCTGAATGGCTGCAGTATTGCCCACTACTGATTTTCTCCACAGAGGCCAAAAGCTCCTCAGTGTAGAAGTGAAAATATTTAATACTGACTGAGAATAGTGTGTTGTACTCCAGGGATGTATTGATTCACTTGACCAGCTTTTGTTTGCAAGCCGTAGGCAAAAATTAGAGCTGTGAGGATAGTGTCCCGGCAAAACCAGAGCCTACTTCCCCAGAGGAATGGGTCCCCACTGGTGTGGTATGAGATAACCATTTTATCTCATTTATCATGTGTGTTCTGCTTCTTGGGATTACAGCTAGAGACAGTCTGCTGACTTTTCAGCAGTCAGAAGCAGCAGGCTTGGGTGTTCATTTTTTCTGTTTTGGGGGGAAGGGTGTTTGGGTTTTTGGTTTTGTTTTTTTTTGTTTAGTTGGTTGGGGGGGGTTAATTTGTTTTTGTTTTTTGCTTTTTAACTACTCCATAGTTTTCACTGTTTTTAGCATCAGGGTAATTGAAATCCTGTATGATTAGTGTTACAGCCATTTCACCGTCTCTGCTTATCTTCATAAACAATTCCTAGTCTACTTCCTTGTTTTACCCTGGAGATATAACAGTTTTTGTTTGAAATGTGTCTACAAAATCTTTTACTTCAGTCCAGTTTGCCTTTACAGTTTCCAAGAGCATTATGCCACATAAGGAGGCTTTTATTTCCTATTTCCTATTTTATAAATATCATTACATTTACAATTTATATATTTTTGACCAAAAAGTGACTCCATTGAAGAATTTTACAACATTTGCAAAGACAAACATCTAACTATGAAGTACAGTTTAAGACCAAGGAATATTTATTGGTTTTCAGGGAAACCTTGTACGACATAGGTACAACCTATGTGTGTTTACCGGTAATTAAAAATAAACGTGCATTTCTTATCACCTATGTGAAATGAATTAGACCCAATAAAATAGACAGTCCAATCAAAACATTAAAATTTGATTAATTCATTGTGAGAGTAATATAGATAAGTCAAAGAGAAATGGGCCTACCCTGTTATTATATTGGTTTGCAACCTGAAGACTTTCAGGGCAATATAATGCTAACTTTCAGTTTTCTTTTCTATAATGTAAGGAAAATAAAATGTGTATGCATTCCTAAGAGTATGAAGCATTTTTTACTGGCATGGATTTAATGTCATGTAGTGTAAAAATGAAACGTATCAATGCTTTCTGACTGATGACACTGGTGACTTGGTTAATGCAATGTTTTGATGTAAGAAAGCAAAAGGCAAGTTAGGAAAGCAGGAAGACTGATGCTTAGAAGACAATGCAGGAGGTTTAGTTACCTTCAAGCTTACATGAAGTTGAAAGGAGACATTTACACTACAAAAACAGGAGTACAGCGCAGGTCAAGACAGTAAATTTTTTTCTCATGGAATTTACAAGGGCTTTCTCTGGGGTTCCAACAGTCTCAACGTTTCATTTCTGAAGTTAACAGAATGACAGGTAGTATAACTTACTATCCACTAAGGGAAAAAAACAAACCAAACCAAAATAAAATCAGTTACTATGTGCTAGATGCACCAGAAAGCTGGGAGAAGTTGTTAATGTTACTCATTGACTCCTCTTATCCAGATCTAGTGCTTTGATCTCCATAAACTAAAGAAGTTTCTTCTGTTTTGAAAGGTTCCACCCGTCTTCCAGAGAATATCTTGTAAAAAACCCTCTGAAGTTCATCATCAGTATTACATAGTAAACATAGCAGGAATGACTATTGCTTCTGAATACCAGGGCTTTTTGTTAAAATGCTGTTACTGTACAAATAACAGCAAATGACACCTGTGTATGTTATTATGTCTACAGGCTGATGACAGTAGTAACATTTTTCTAAAAGCTCTTTTATATCTTCTAGTCAATGGTCTGCAGTGTAAAGACTCTTGTCTTACTTTTTGGCTGATGCCTCCCTGAGCTTAAAGCCTTGTGTTCTCAATCCAGCACTGAAACAGAAAATTTTACACACACAGGACTTTGCAATTCATGGGAAATAATAAATGTTTTCAAATTTTCTGAAGTCTATGTTATAGAATGGATCAAAGTTTCATCTTGTTTAATTCCTTTTTTATCAACTAAGTATCTGACCAAGAATCAGTGAATATTATTTTTTAATACTTTCAGTTCCTTGACTGTGCAGTAATCTTCTATCAACAAGGATTTTTCCACAATGATTCTTTTTCAGTCCACAGAAGTGCCTTAAAAATCTTTAAGGGGTGATATGATATCAGTCACTTGTAATCAAAGTGGTTTTTGACTATGCATGTTTACAAAAGATACTGCACTGAGGCTGATTATGGGTAATATTCAATATATTTACAATGTTTATTTTTGAATGTTCAAAATATATAAAAATTTCCCCTTCCCCCCCCC
>VWZL01000608.1:85323-109148 GCA_013396915.1 Stercorarius parasiticus | reverse complement strand
AGCAATTTCTGCCTAAGATAACTGCATACATTTGTCAAGCTGTCTCAAAGCAGTTATCAAATGCGGTCAGTTCCATTGTCCCTATTTTACAAGTGGGAAAAATAGGTATATAAAGCAAACTTACTTTCAGTGACAAGAGTCACAGTGTAGATTGAGGCCAAAAGGAAGTCCGTTACTGAATGATGACAAAACTTCTACACATCTATTTACCTGCATCACTCAAATAAACCTTGCAGGCAACACAAATGATCAGAGTCCATCATAATATACATAGTACGACTATTTCTATACATGGGCAAAACCAGCAGACAGGTTGAAGGTCTTTTGCAGTCTTGCAATTATCTAAAAGAAGGGAATATTTTTTGGGGTTAAACAAAGTGAAATACAGCTTTTCAGTCTTCCCTAGGCTTGAAAACGCTTTCATTTCTCATTTCCTACTGTATGTCCTCACATCTAGCATTATATTGAGGTTTTATTTCCTCCTCTACTTATTTTTCCCTTTCTGTTTTATTCGCGGGCAAACTGTTTAGGTCCATATTAGAAATTATGACAGCACTGAAGGATCTGGCAGTTTTGACAGCACAAACATGGAGCTATAGCCCTTAACAGATTTTTTTTTTTTAAATTAATTGTGTGACCAATACCTTTGAAATTTGTGCCTATGCTTTGTGCACTTTTAGTCGCTTTTCTCCCTTTGTCTACCAAATCTTTATCAAAAGCATAATGAAAGATCCTTGAATTACATATCTGAATTAAGGATATTAATTATTACCAGATGTGTGTTAATACTTCATGTTGAACATGCCCCCAAGTTTTAAAAATGCCAAGCACAAGGGAACTATTTGATTGTGGTCAGTCCCATCTCTTTGTCTTCCATTCTCCTGAATTTTTACTTAAGTAAGAATTATATGTGACTCCTGACAAAATTAGTTCAAATCTTGACATTTTGGGTCAATTGGTATTGGACAATTTGCATTAATATGGAAATATATATACATATTTCAGAATTCTTTCATAAGCTCCATATGCACTATGCATTTCCCTTCTGCAGATTAAAAGATTAACCAAAGTGTTTCACGTAAGTATAATGCAGAAAATGCTTCTTCCATTCAGAATTCCCTTTTGTCCATATTTTTATAGAAGAGATTTAATAATTTTTCATGAAAAAAACCCGCCAACTGTATTGTGTGACTCAGAATTAAGGCCACCTTCTGTGTGATGCAAAAGTACTTGCTGTAGTACAAAAGAAATTAAACTTAGTTCCAGGCAAACTTAAATCTTTACATATTCTTGAGGGTTCACAGTGTCTAGAAGAAATTATTTCAGTCTGGTTGCTTCTTGTGTTTTAAATACCTCAAGACAATAGATAAGGCACATTTTGGCAGTACACAATGAGCATTGCTGCAGAACAAAAGCATGACAGTCTCCTGGCAGTGCCTGTGACTTTTTCTGTGATTTTTTTGGTTGTTTTATTCCCAGATCCTCCAAGGCAAGCAGACTATTTGTAACAACCAAAATAAAGGTCTTCCCAAATGCCATTGTGTCCTCCAAAGCATCCCTGTGTTGTTCCGCTTATTTACTCTATTTTTCTCCAGGCTATATAATATCAAGTATTAATCAAAAACTTTTAATCATTAAACAGAGGGGAAAAGAGTATGAGGTCTCTCTTACTGATGATAGCAACAGCCTAATGCTAAAACTAAAATAGAGCTACCTATACGTTTAGCTAACTTCACCTATCTGTGTGTTGACTGCTTATGAAACCAAATAATGATGTCCACGCTACCGGTCCTCACACATTTACTCACTGTGTAACTGGTTGGCTAACACTTCTTTTTCATTCTTCTTCACTGAAGAATCAGAAATGGTTTTCATTTGACAAATTTTCATTTAACAAATCCTCCACTCTTTCAGACCTCTAAAAATATTTGTTTGATGCTGTGTAACAAGCAAAAGCTAATGAGAAATGAAACAGTAAAAGAAATAGCAATCACTTTGCAATGAACCACACCAAAACCTTATAACACAGTTTTAGTTTATGCAAACAATTCTGTTGAGACAGATCTAAAGACACTAAGTTCCAATCATTTCATTACCAGATATGTATAGACAGTTTGGAAGATAAGTGCATGAGGTTGGAGAGATCATTTACAGAAGAATTATTTCAAAGTTAAGCATACATCTGGGATAAATGAGGAACAGCATTTTAACATATCAAGTGGCAACTAAAATAATAACAATAAAAAACCTCATTTCAGTGATTTATAGAAACAACAGGTGTTAGACTGAACTTAATAAATACTTCCTTGCAATAAGCTCTCACAGCCAATATAGTCTCCTGTGGGAAATGAAGTGAGTTATTTCTCTCGAACATTTAAAACTAAATCAGGCAAAACTCTGTTGAAAACATGACAAGGAGCAATTATGAATCACCAGACTGATGAACCATATGACACAATACATCTTTTTCCTTAGTTAAATTATATGATTCTGTTACTTAAATTATGTTCTTCCTCATTTATAAGCAGAAATCTTCCTTGCAATGAGTGCTTTGTTCACAATGAAGATGCCAATCATTTTTGTCTGAAATGGCAGCTTTTCTCATGAAGGCACATTCTTTCATTTACGTGTTTGGGCTTCACTGTAAATGTTTTTTATCAATCTATTCATTTTGCAAGGCTCAGCAGACATGAATTCACAATGCTGCATCATCCAGGTATTGAATAGCAGTCACTGTTAAGCATACTGTTTGACAATAATACCTGCAATGAAAGCAAAACGTTAGGTCAGTCCATTTAAATGAGAAATAAAAAATAAACCTTTCTCTTTTTTTGTCCTTTTAAAGATTTTACTAAGTTGTGAAACAGTATTATTTATATAATTTGCTGATAACTGTAAGTCATACAAGCAAAACTTTCATAGCAGCAATCTTTTTTTTTTTTATTCTCACAAAATCTTTATAGTAAACTACTAATTATTAATTTAATGGAAGATTAACTCTTGAGTAAAACAGTGAAAGTCCTTCAGAAACTTTCAATAAACTGAAAACAATAGATCAGTGTTTGTTCACTCGAGACAGAGACTGAGTCCAATTTTTTTGACCCTTCACTTCATAGATAACTTCTAAAATATTGTCAGCTAACTAAATTAGATCTTTCTGGATAAGAATTAATCTTTCATGACCTTAAATATTTTCAGCACATATTCCACATTTGTATCAGTTGCTCTTTGCTTCCTTTAGAATTACTGAGTAGGAGGAGCCGTTTTGGTATGTGATTCATCTAATCTACTTTAGGATCGAAGGGATGATACTTAGCTCTTTTGACCATAAAAATCAAGTAAGGTAATAAGTTCAGGTGTAAAAGTTTATATTGAAAGCTCCTGAAATTAAGTGAGAAATCAGAAAATAAATGGTCAGGTGTAACAATGTTCTTGTCATGTCATTTCATAAATCTGAAAAACATGTATCAGGAGTCTAGACTTAGAATGTTGAATTCAAAGATGGGAAGGGACCTCAGGAGGTCCCTGGTCCAACCTGCTGCTCACTGCAGGTCTGCTGTGAGATCAGATCTTGTTGCTCAGGACTTTATCCAGTCAGATGTAGAAATCCTCCAAGGCTGGATACCGCATAATTTCTCTGGGCAACCTATTTCACTGCCTGACTGTCCTCATGGGGAAAAAAATTCTCCTTATAAGTGGTGTGAGCCCCTCTCATTTAAATTTATACCCTTTGTAACTCATCCTCTTGCCTTACACTGCTGTGAAGATCCTGGCTCCATCTCCCCAGTACCTTTCCTGTAGGTAACAGGGGGCTGCTGTTCGGTCTCTTCTCTGAGTTGAACCAGGTCCCCTCCCTCAGATTCTTCTCACAGGGCAAGCACTCCAGCCCTGACCATCCTGGTCTCCTTCTGCTGAACTTGCTCCACTTTACCAATGTCTTTCCTGTAGTGGGAGGCCCAAAACTAGCTCCAGTGTTCTAGATGTGGTCCAATGAGTGCTGAGTAGCGGGATAATCCCTTCCTTTGATCTTCTGCTTGTACTCCTGTTAATACAGCCCTCGATGTTGTTGGCCACCTGTGCTGCCAGACCCCACTCCTGGCTAATATTTGTCTCGCTCTCCCCCAAGGTCCCAAAAGCTTTTTCCACAGAATAGCTCCCCAGACAGTCTTTTCCCACATTCTATTGCTTCCGGGGGGTCTTCTTTCCTGGGGGCAGGACTTTGCTTTTATCCTTGTTGAATTTCATCCATCTATACTGTATCATCTTAACTTAGATAGAAAAATATTGTGGGACACTGTGTTGAAAGTCTTGCTTTTCAAGTGACATCTGCTCCTCTCTCCTAATCCACAAATCCAGTCATTTTGTCATATAAGGCAATCAGGTCAGACTTATCCTTGGCAAATCCATACAAATTGTTCCCAGTCATTTTCTTCTTCATGTGCCCCAAAGTGTGTTTGAAGAGGATTTGCTCCATGATTTTTCCAGGTAACAAAGTGAAGCTACAAAGAAGGGAGTAAGAATAAGCAGAAAAATGGAAATTCCTTCTGTACAGTTCATATGGATTGAAGTTCACCTCTGTGCAGAACATACAGGTTTATCTAACCTGGCTTTAGATATCTCTAGCTAAGATATCTCACATCTAAGTCTGATCTAGTAACCTTTACAGCCAAGCCTTAGAAATAGAAACTCCAGATGATTTTCTCTGTGATGCTTTAGAATGAAATGAACTGCCCTCCAGAGGTTTCTGTTGCTCTCTATTGAATATAAAAGGACCTTATGTTGTCTGTCCCATCTGGGGTGGGATTCGGCACATAAATTGTCAAACGTATGGTCAATGAAAATTTTAGAAATCAGTATGGCTGTCCTCATGTAGAGGTATATTGACATTTAAGATGCTCTAGGGTATCTGAGATCTTTGTTACCACCCCTCTAATGCAGGATTTAGTGGAGTTATTTTTGTATTTGTAACCTTCTCAAGTGGCAGTTGAAAGCCAGACAGAATACTCCAAGATATCTCAAATATCACTAAATAACTAAGTGAGGAAACTGAAATGAGCCACTAATCAACAGTTAAGGGGTCCAGAGAGCCATTAACTTAATCTAATTTGGAGAATCCTATATGCAGACACTGACTAAGTTTCTAAAATCTGAAGTTACATCTGACCCTTAACTTCCTCATGTCAATGTTGAAGCAGATGTATCTCAACTACAGATTCCCTCAGGTCCATTTATATCAGCCTTCTACACTTCTGACCATGACTTATCATTGAAGACAATAGACATCATAAAGTGTTCATCTTCAGATAAAGTTCTTCCCCATACTCTCCCTCATGCAAAGGACCAAATTGGGACTTATCTGGATCCACTGCATGGGGAAAACCATCATTATTGGAAATTCAAAAAAGGAAGGTGTCATATCTCTAATGGCATGCTCATTTTATAACAGAGTATACAATAGTAAAAGTATTTTTTGTCAAATCCTACTTTTATTTGTGCTTATAAATCCACATTGACTTCAATGGTGAGTGTAAATGTGCAAATGTGAATGTAAATAACAGTAGTGCCCATATTTATAGTACTAATGTAAACTGCAGTGCTCTATGAAAACTTAAATTAGAAAAGTGCACTCATGCCATATGAACAGCTTGTAACTAAGTGTGACTCATCGTTTTGAAAAATAAATATTTTATTACCTAAAATAAAAGAAAGCAAATAAATGCTTTAGTAGATGATAAGATTCAATTAGAACTGATTTTTTGTATAATAATTTTTAAAATAAATAGCACTAGTGATATTACAGGGAAAGAAAAGCACTTCAAACAGGATCTGTTAAAATCTGTTACATTTGTTTATATATGTTAAAAATAAGATTGTTGCTATCATAGAAAAATTAATAATAATAATGAGGCAAAAAGGGTGAAACATGAGGGAGTGAATCACTTGAGGTCCTTGATTTTACAAAGTGATGACATATTGAGAACCTAGCACTTTCCTGGATAGCTAGATTTCCAATCCACATCTGTTCATTAAACAAAATGTTCCAGGGTCTGTTCTCCGGGTTTGAGGGCAAATGGCACAGGGTGGCTCAAATCTATACATTAAACTCTCTTCCCCATACTTCTCATATTACCTCTTGGTAGTAGTGCCAGGCCTCTGTCGCCCCCTAAACTGAGTTGAAGCATCATCTGTGAGAGTGCTAGCTGGCAAGGAAGAAGCATGCATTGCTGGAGATAAGCAGCATGGATGACTTTAAGTCTGTTCTCAAGCCCATTCCATGACACTCTTTAGTTTATGAGTATAAATATAATTTCTCAGCACTCTGAGATTTCCGTGCGTTGATTTAGAGAAAAGAATATCAGTAGGACAGAATCAAGAATAATACTTACAATTCACACGAAATTTCTACATCTGAGAGGTTTGTTCTGATTCAGAATTAAAAAATAATTTTTGTAACAATCTTCCCCACAAGAGAAAAGTTATTGTCTGTGCTGCTTTCAGGAACATTGCATGGACATTCACTACAAAAAGGTTTGTCTGGATGAAGTTTCAACATTCAATTGTAGATTTCATATCTTCTCATTTTAAAATCACTTTTTTTATAGGTACTCAGTCAAAGATGGTGAGCTACAGAGCATTGAAACGTTTCCAACAGAGGAAAAATTATATCTGTTGATGGATAGTTTGACGTTGCAGCATGCTGTGGCAGAAAACAATCGAGCTCAGCATACTTGTAGAATCTTGTCTCATGGGATACCACAGGTAATGGTTCAAGGTGCAACTCTGAACCTCATCAAGTCAACGCAAGAAACAGTCACCGCTTTTAATGCTCAAATGCTGTATGTATTTTGTACAAGCAAGTAATTGATCATTTTCTGAAGTCTCTCAGTTTATGTTGACATTTTTTTGTCCTTGTTCTCAGAATCATATATGCTGCAGTCAGGAATGCTGTTCACATTGCCCTTCATGAATGTCAGATTACCTCTGTAGAAGAACTATTTCTCTTTCCTCTCAAAATATGACAGGAGGGTGGAGACTAGATCATACAAGGAACTAATCCAATAGGTTTATGTATAGAGCCAGAAAAGTCTCAAGCACTCCTCCAGTTGTCTTCTTAATTGCAGTAGCACTAATATTCTCACATGTCCTCCCAGAACATTTCTAAGCATGCAGCGCACATCCTTGGTAGGTGAAAACACAAATACTTTATCTGGAACAAACCTTTTTATTACCTTGAGTACACTATAAAAAAAGAATAACTCTCCATGAAATGTGTCTCAGGCTCAAGAAAGATCCTGGGAGGTCCAGTGAAGACCCAGAATTTTGTAGCAGTTTACATTTGGTTACCAGAGAACTGGTCAGGAACTTAAGTCTTTGACAATCAGATAGAGCTGCTTATGCATTCAAGTGCAGACCCAAGCAATGCTGCTCAAAATCTACCCAAAGAAACCAAAAAGAATTTTCTCTTTAGTTTCGTTTTTTTTTTTAAATAATGCTTTTATACATAATGTAAATCGTGGGGTAGTTAAGAACTATTTGTAACATGCAAAATGTATTGCAGAAAGTAGTGGGATTAAAAGAGTTATATGATGCAGACATGGCCAATAGGTTCCCGAGATATTAATGCACTGCTAGAGCATGTGAGCACTTTTTTTTTTTCTTTTTTCTTCTTCAAGATTAGCCAAAATTATTTGGCAACATATTTTCAAGTTTATTGAAGACAGCAGAATCAATAAATCATAGGACACAATAAACAGAGATTTATAGATCAGCATTGCTTGGGCTATGGTGGCCTAGAAAGTGTGCTGATATGACTGATGTGGAGGGAAACTTGTTACCAGAACAGTATCAATCTTTATGAATTTACTTCAACATCATGCAATATGTCAAATTATTCTGAATCTTACCTTGAGTAAGCCTGAGTCGCATTTCATATCTGTGACAAACAGTATGGAATGCAGTTCTCCTATATTCCAGATCTCTCTGAAGGAGTTGGTGAGGATGTTGAATAGAGCCCTTAACACAGGACTTGAAGAAAACAAGGCAGCATAGGGTGAAACATAAAATTGTTCTCAAATGACTAGTAAAAACACTAGGGACAAATTTCCAGGAGTAGATGGGAAGCTTCACAATGGAAGAAATTCCCCAATGGAATCCCATGAGGGTGTCTGTGTGCATTCCTGCACCTAGCATCCTTGCTAAATATGGACACATATGGCAAAATATGTGAATTTTGTCATTTATGGCCTTGAAAAGGGACAATAATGACAAAATTCACATATTTTGCCAAACGGTAAAGAGTTACTGAAGGATCTTATACTATTGATTCATCAGAAAATAAAATGGAGGCAACATTTTGTGAGGATAATTCCAAAGCAGTTCATATTGAAAAATGCAATCCTATTTTCCTAAACACACAGTAAGGAGTTCTGAATAGGCTTTTGGCACTGAAAAATGACTTTTTCAAGGTAAATAAAAATTATTTTATGAATACGTCATCTCTATGCTCAAGGTTGACAAAACATAAAAATAAACAAAGGAAACAGAATGTTTGTAAATGATAAACATGGTAGAATAAATATTGTCATGCTACTGTGTGAACTATATGTCTAGGTTGGTGTGTACTATAGTGTGTGCAGTTCTGATCCCCCATCTCAAGTGGGATCCAGAAGATAAGAAAAAAGTTTAAAAACTAGCAAAGATGACAAAAGCTTTGAAATGGCTTACGTGAAAACAACAATTAAACAGAGTAGAACTCTTTACCCTGAGCAGAGATAATAAGTGTAGTATTGATAAAAGCCTAAACAAGATGTTGCCATTCATTTTCAGGATAAAAAAAAAATTATTCTCAGTGACGTACATTACCCTTTTTGCTGCAAAATAACAATATCCTCAAGTTTTATTTTTAAATAAGCAGAACAAAAATCCCTTATTATAAATATTATATTTCCTGATATATTGGGGGGATTTATTTATGCAATGTAGTACAGCACAGTCACACTAAACATTTTTGGTTTTTTTATAAAGTTGCTTTCTTAGGAAAAAAAAAATACTGTCAGATATACTGCTGCACTGTCTGGTATAGCGATGTACTTATTTACTACATAAAACTGTAAAGAATTAATTTGATATCGTTTCTTTATTAAGAAGCAATGGACCTTTCAACCTTCAAAGTAGCTTTATGCTTTTCTTACATCATAAAAAGCAAGGTTTGCTTTGTCAGTTCACTGACTATTCATCCCTAAAAAACCGTTTTAATAATAACTTGCTTAAAACAAGAAACCAAAGATACTTATATTTCTGTTTTGTATAAAATATGTTTCATATGACAATCTTATATGACTGTGCCATGTTTTTTGTGTTTGTTTTCTTTAAATAAATAGCACATCAAATATTTCAAGTACTTACTAAATTAAAGTTTAACTTAAAGTAATACAGTTTGTAAAACTGTAAAGAATTGACTATGAGATTCAGATTCAGTGTATAAAAAGCCAAGCACTATTTTTTGGGGGGTGGGCAGTGTGTGTGGAAGTGCTAGCAAAATCAGATACAATAGGCTTAGACACCAGTGTCATTAAGTACCAAAGAAATCAGAAAGAAAAGTATACAAACCTAGGGCAAAAGATAGAAAACATGACAGATATTTTTGTCTTGAGAGCCTGCACCCCAAAGCTCTGAGGCACTTCAGACAGAATCAAAAGTTCTATAAACATAGATTTCAGATGACATTTTAGAGATGTATATAACGAATTTGAAGTAAAAGAGAGATACAGCCTTTTGTCTTGAAATATCTTCTAATCTGGTGAATTTGTGCACACTTCTGAGCTTCCATGATTGGGAACAGCTTAATCTTGACATTATGACAGGTTGAGACTTAGGAACTACCTCCTTATGCACAACTGACTTTGTGTGGGGAAAAGACCCAAAAGTGAAGTCTGGAAAGTGACATATATGTTACTAATGTCAGATGTTTTATCTGGACAACTGAAAGACTGCAGCCTCAAAGTAGTTTATGATATACATCCATTCTCAAGCTTATTCAAAATACAAATTTTTTAAAGGAAAGTGTATTTGCTGTATCACTAAATATTTTTCTTTTTGTAAGTCTGTTGACTTCCTAATCACTTGGACTGTTCTTTTGAAGATAATTTTACTGCTTAAGGATTTTCTTTGCTTGTGTAAACACTTTGAGCTGGCTGTGTGTCAGACAGTCTAGCTGTGGCAAGCACAGCTAGGAAAATCAAGCAACACAGAATGACTAAATGCATTACAGAGTATTTCAAAATTGTCTTTCATGCAAATTCAAGCATGTTGCACCTTACATACGCTTTCTTTCAAATTTCTATCAGCTGAGGTGCACCACTGACACAGATATTTCAGTGAGCACACAGAAGATTTATGAGGGGCATAAGAGAGCTGCTTTCTGACCCCACACTATAAGGACCGTAAGTCCCTCCCATTAAAATTTCCTCTGAAGTTGTTCTCATGATGAAAACATAAAAAGAAATCTGCTATATTTTTTGCTACTGAAAGTATATTTGGAAGTTATAATGAGTCATTAATCTCCACTTGCAAAAAAGCTTGGCTTGAGTTCACAAAGCTTTTATCTTATGTGTCTTTTACATAGAGATCATTATTCAAACAAAATATAAAAAAAGGTAGCACAAAATAATTTCCCTGTTCCAGAAACTCTTCTCAATTGGAAAAGTGAGTAGGACTTGAATTTAAAAAGAGAACCTGTGTTTCTTTTCTGGATTGGTAACAAATTGACCGTTTTATCATGGACATTTTTCTTTTGATTCCTTTAAAAGACCATTAACAAAAATCGTAGTACAAAGCAGACCTCAGAAGTTATCTAAATAATAACAGAAAAAAAAACCTGATAAAATCAATTCATTTTTGACTTGTTTGACAAAGAAAATAAGTGGCAGATGATTTTATAGAGACAATAATTATTAAATGTTCTCCTAATTTATGATAGATCTGTATCTCTGTGTTCTTGCTATAATTATTTTTGACAACTTAATATCTTTTTCACTTCCTTTTGAAACTAGAGTCTTAAACAGCTCACTGAAGAAAGGAGCTGTGCTAGACCATGCTATCACAACAAGAAATATTACTGTGCTTATTTGTTATACACTGAAACGCAAACCAAAAAATGCTTATAGCTTGTAGCTTTCTGTATGGTTATACTAAATAAAACCAGGAGGAACAGGATGGTCCCTTGATTATTTGATTATTTAAAAGCATACCTACATGTTGTCTAGAAATTTCAAATTATTTTAGTTTCCAAGTTCTGATTTTGGTTCTTTCAAAACTACACAAAATCACACTGTGAGATGAAGAATTCAACTTAACCTGTATAAGCCTTTAATTTACATCATCCAAGTTCTATCTCTCTCTCTCCGTTGTTTTTTTTCCTTTCACTTTCTAGTTATTCAAGACTATTGATGTTTGGAAGTACATATGACTATGCTGACACACTGCAAAACGGCTTATCCTTTCTCAAGCAGTAACATAAATTGTTCAAGTAATTACTAGACAAGAAGAGCTAGTGATATCACCTAGTATTTATATATTTCTAAGAAAACCAAGAAAAGGGTGGGAAAGCAATTGAATCATTTAACAGTAACATTTAATGTACTGCTTTGGCATTCTTTACAATGAATCTATTCCCCATAAAACTTCAAATTCTGATGGCTTTACAGATTCTTCAACGGTATCTTTACAGAAGAAGCTGTACCTAAAGTTCACTAACAGGTGCCTTTTGGTAGCACTTTGAATAATTAAAAAGAAATGCATGAACCTTTCTCAAATATAGTAGAATACTTCAGAAGACAGTCCATGTCTTCATAATTAAAGGCATGGTAGATAAACCCTTGGTCCTCCAGACAGATAATGTAGAATTTCTTGTGCCTGCATTCATCAGTTAAGGTCCATCAGGGTGTACTGGCCACATTTAATCGCAAAGAACTTTCCCACAGACTTTCTGTACCCTCAGAAACAATCATTATTTCTTTAGCACTTTTTCAGTTAAGAGTAACTGAGAAAATATGAGGATTATGTCACAACTCACTAGGGTAATATTCTCTTTCCAAAGATGTACATTACATGCCCTGAAGTGACATTTAACAACATGTAGTGGTTCCTAAGGGTACATAGATTGCTAACCTGTAGGGTAAAGGCAATAACTTGGGGCTTAGTTATCCATATTGTTTATATGGATAGTGCTTGTAGAGTGAACTTTTGTGAGAATGGCAGTTGTGTTGTGTCTTAAAGGTAAAGTCTTGCTTTAGTCCAAAGGAGAGCTTTTGAGTAAATAAGCATACACTGCAGCAGACCTGGAGATAAGGGCCCAGGAGCAGACTGTAGATTCACGTTATCTCATGGTATAGACACACCTAGAATATCTCAGATTACTTTTATGAGAGATTCAAGTACTAAGAAATATAGAAATGCTACCAGTTTCCCTCAAACACTATGAAATTACTTGGAAAATTATTATTTTTACTAGAGTATATTTTCCTGTACTTTTCCAATCATTAGGTTTCTCTTTACAGGAGGATGGTTTCAAAGTATCCTGAGACTAATTGGTGGGTTTAATAATTTATGTCTGAAAATATTTAAATTTCTGAGATTAATACTCATCATCACAGAAAGAAAAATTGCTATCCTAATTTCAGCATTGTGTTAAGAAAACTCAGAAAAAAAAATGCTACCTTATATAATGAAATTACATTTTGCTTTTTAAACGTTATGGGAAACGTTATGGGCAAGCTTTTATACTGCAAGTTTAGACATTATTTAGTGGTTTTATTATGTCACTCTTTCCCTTCTGTTTGCTTAAATAAACAGCCATAAGGAATTTCAGCAAGATTCATTATTACCACCTTCATCTAGCAAAGTCAAATTATTATTCACCACAGCAGAAGCTGTAGAGCAGGAAAACTTCTGAAGGTTCCCCCTAAAAGATGACAAACATTCAACACTTCAGCATGCCTTTCAGTCACCTAATGAATTACAGTGTTAGTAACATTACTAAATATATTTTGAAAATAGAGAAATAGGTATCTCAGAAAGACATGGCAGAAAACATAGTGTTTGAACAGAGTCTGGTTTTCTCTCCAGTTTAAAACCATACCTCAAACTGTAAAATGTGAAAATTATAATGCCATTTTTTTTAATTTTAGATCAGCCTGCCTATTATAGATAACACCTGCAAAAGTAGCAGAGGACATAAGAAGCACACAATGCAGCCCTCAGAATGATTGGAAGGTATACATCAATATTTGCTTGTTTAGCTCTTTTGTGTACATTTTTTGACATGACAAGAACTTCAGATAAGGACTGTGAGTTATCGTGTGTGCTAAATCATATAAAAGTGTTAGGTTGTAGCAGTAAGCTTATACAAACTGCATAGAAAATGGAAGTGTCAAATACATAAAAAATCTGATTCCTTCAACCTTTCCTGTGCAACCTTGAGATCATTCTGGCTTTTCATATCATATGCTTAGACTATAGCTTCAAGCATATATTTACATGCAATGTGCCAAATGTTGGGTTTTGTGTTGTTTTTTTTTTTTTTCCTAAGCACCGTAGCGTAATGGATAGTGTGAAATGACTTGCAGTGATGGATGAAAAAAAGGAGTTGAAACTTAAAACGCTCTGGAGTTCTTAACTGTGCTGTTTGACACCTGCAGCTCCTCAGGATTCTCAGATCAGCAGGGAGGTTCTCAGAGATGTAAGGAACTTCTTCAATGCTTCCCATTTTGGAATGACAAAAGAGTCAGGCTGAACAGATATTGTCTCTGTACATCCAATAGACTTGGCAGAAGTACCGCTTACGTGTAACTTGGTGACAGGCTTTCTCTGTCTCCCCAAGCTGGAGTAAGCACATCTGAAGGACTAATAACCTATTCCCCTGAAAGACTATCATCTCTGTCTTCACTGATTTTATAGTTAAAAATGGCAATATATAAATCTCTAAGGGAAGCCTTTCTAAAGTTAATTTGTTGAAATAAACTCTTAAAATATTTTTAGATATTAATAATGGTCCGTATGCAATATTCACTACAGCTACATCTGTACTGATAAATACAGTGAAGCCAGGAGGCACACCCTCCCCTCAATGTCTGGCAGAGGAGAATAGTTTCCAGACACATTTCTCAGGCTTAATCCCTAAAGTCAGATGGTCAAGCTACAGAACATGTGGTCCTGAGTCCTCTCAGCCCTCATGGCATTCCTGGGACCCTAAGGCATAACCTCTTCAGTTAAAAATGTCTGAAATAATGTAACACATTTCCTCCCTCCCTCCCTGCCTTCCTAGTTTCCTTCCTCACTGCTTATCTGCCTGTCTTTCTGTCCATCTCTTTCCTTCCATCTTTCTTGCTCTTTCTATCTCTTTTTCTTTCCATCTTTCTTTCTTATCTTTCTTGTCTTTCTTCATCTGCCTGACTGCCTGTGTCCTTTTCTTCCTTTCTTCCTTTTCTTCTGTCTTCTGGTCTTCCTTCCCTTCTTTCTATGCAACACTATTGCCTGAGAGGTAAAACGTGTTTAATGTCCTGGGGCAGTTCCTTAATGTATTTCTAGGAATATGTGGGTAATATTGGAGAGGGGAAAGATCACACACCACGTTGAACTTTTTTGTTACTGATTTTAGAGGATAATTTTTGGTGTGAAGTGTGCCCTCAAAATCCTCTTCTTGGGATTTGTTTTGCCTGGAATTAGTTAGTTCACTACAAAAGAGACACCAGAAGCAAACTAACATGGATGCAGTATGAAAGTATGAAAGACAATTACAATCAGTAACTTGATGGTGAATATGCGTCTAAAGTCATTCCGCCCTAGTTGCCTGTCAACAGAGAATGATGTTATCAAGTGGGGCACACTACTACTCTGCAAATACAGTTTTCCTTTACGTGGAAGGTGGAACATGGGAAAAGACAAGTGGATAATGAAGATATGGAGTCAGGAAACTAGCAGGGAGTGACAACACTTAATCCCAGATGCTAGGAAGCTCTATGTTTGTTTGGGTTTTTGCACTTCAGATGAGCTTAATGCACAAAATAAGCTTAATACAAAAATGACATAAAATCTTTTTCTTCCTTCATACCAATACAATATTTGCTACTGAAAAAAGAAGCTGCTGTCTGAGGTAAGTATTTGAGATTTCAGCAGCCATTAGGGGACCCAGAAGGAAGGGTAAACATCATTCCAATATTGCTGGTTAAGCTGCACAGTTTTCTGAATTACTTGGTTGGTCTTTTAACATATCCCTCAGGTAAAGACGGGCTCAAGAAGCTCATCAGGAAAGATAGTGAAATCTATTCACCCTGGATCATTAAAACTTTGAAACAGTGAATTTTTTTACCCACTCTTGGGCAGGGATTAGAAACTGTATTATTAGTTCTGCAGATGCCAGGCACTGAAGCTACTGTTCTATTCATACCTTGAAGCTTTCTGTCCCTAAGGATACCTTCTTTACGGAAACTATTGATTTCTGCCATCTGATGTACAGTCACTCACAAAGTATTCTAGTTTTCTGTTTGCCTGCATGACTTTTATGGAGGGAATAATTGATTTTTGCTTTTTTGTAATATGTTTTTAAAATAGTTCTTTAAAAACTTACCTTTCTTCCTCTTTGATGTCAGCAGAAAGAAGAAAAGTGAAGAATACAGAAAGGAACTACTTTGTCATTGAATCTATGATGCTTGTGGGATGCATACATGCAGACTTTATAGGACTGTTACACAAAGTAGCTGTAGCTCTGAAAAACTGAGCCTATTTTGTGTGGAAAATGTTTGCTATAAAGGAAATTAAAGTTAATAATTTGTAAGTATTCTTTTTATTTTGTTATCATGTAGATTTCGTAAAGACATCACCATTTCGTAAACTTGCATCACCATCTTCTGAAGAAAGCTCATGTGTACACCTCAATTTATTTTTCTTATCAATATCAATATGAACTTTTATGCAATGATTTATTACTTATTTTCTTACAGACATGTGGATGCATGGATAATTTGCTCTGTGCTAATTATTTCAATTTATATCTACAAACATGATAGTGTAGCAATATTTTTAGTTACGTGTGAAGAGGAACGATGAAAATTCAACTGATTCATATTTCAGATTTAAACCCCAAAGATTAATTAGGTAGGCAAATCAAGCTTCTATTGCAGTTATCTCTAAGAGTTCTTTAAAGTAAAAAACAAAGGCTTTTTATTTACATATTCCAAATATTAAGAATTGTTATTTGTATATGATGTGTCCCTGTCTATCCCTTAAAATACTATATTAAACTTGGAAAGGAGTGAAAGTGTCACCATGAAGTCATCTATTTTTTGGAGATGAATGCAATTTTAGTCAGACTATTTAGATGAATTATTGTGCTGCAGAAGATCACTGAAATTTACATTACAAGACACATACTCTTTTTCTAATATATCACTATACTGTAGCACAGATAGTTCACATAAACATGTCATGGACATTATTATTCTTAGTTGGGGTTGAGTTCCTGACTCTGTTAATGGCAACAAGAGTTTTGACATGATTTACAGAGACATGAGTTTTATTTGAGGATTCAGCTATTGCTTGTTGATCTATCAGCTATGACTATGATCTGAAAAATTCTGTTGGGGAGATGCATATCATTCAGATCATTTTCAGGTTTCGTTACAGAAACTGGGAAATATTAATGCCTTCTGTTCATTTGACATTTTTGACTTTAACTGCAAGCAGGGCACTTCCCTAGTCCCACAGACTTTTTCTTTTCATACTTATCTGACATTTGTAATTGGCAATAGAAATACACAAAAAGATTAGAAAACCCATGAAAGTTCCTTCAAAAATAAGATGAAATACAGTATGGCTAATCTAAGTACAGGCCTTCAGTCCATTAAAAAAATGCTTAACTTGGCTATATAGTCAAAGGAAAGATGCAGGTGGCTTTGATGGCATTTAATGGAAGAACTTGCCTTCTTTCTTACGTATTTTCATTTTGTATCATAGGTTTTAGAGACAGTTAGGGTCAAGTGAAATTGATTTTTAGAACAGAAATTGAGTTAATTGAACTACAAACTTTTAACTACATGGAGCACTGGATTAAGCCTTAAACGTTCCAGCTCAAACATTTGTGAGATGCATAGTGGAAACAGTATAGTAAAGTGCTAGTTTTCTCCTCAGAGAAACAGTTTGGTTGTTACGGGTATGCAATATTCTTTTTATTTATTTTTTTTTACTCATAATTCATCAATGTTAAAACAGACATAATTCGTTCTGTTTGTTTTTAATGAAATTTTACATTGTTTTGAATCTACTAAAGATATGTCTGAATTTTTGACAGTCATTACTTTTCAAAAGTCTTCAGAAAAGGATAATAATATCCTGCAAAGCTATGAGTGAAAGAAGTGACTGAATTTATTAAAAAAAAAATGAAATGTGGCAAATCAACTGGAAAAGATAGCCCCCCCACATGTTTTAAAAAAGAAAGCTAAAGCTATTTAGAAAAAGGTAATCAAAAACTCTTCAATGAAATAAGCACTATAGGGAATTTTTCAAACCATGAAGACAACAGTAGCTTAACGTGGTTTGGGATATAAGGACCCTACCAATGAAACTATTGTCTATCTAAGGTTATTTTAGGCTGCAACGTATATGTACTTCTTAAAGATCTGGAGTCATAACACATTTGGAGCTATTGGGAAAATGCACATAGAAACATACACAGAAATAGCTACACTTAAAAAAAAGTTGACAAATTAGAAAAACATATAAATGAAAAATGAAAGAGAAGAGGAAAAATGTCAAAATATTGCTTCTCTTCTTTTGTGCTTCAAAAGGGCAAAACTGCAGCTTCTGTCAGGTACCTTTTTAAGTGTTGATTCTGTCTGTGGCATCGTTGATCTCTCTCCGTGCTAATGAGAAATGCTGAGGTCATTTGGCCCTAAATGTTCACTGAACCGCAGAAAGACTTTCTTTTCACAGAATATGTTGAATATCCATGTGTCCTGGTTTGAGGCCAAACCATGACACCATGAAAATCAACAAGTTGTTATGTGATGGAGAACAAATTACCTGATGGTCTAAGTTAGATTAAAGACCTGTATACCATTCACCTGTCATGTAAACAGACGAACAGATATATAGATGGATGGAGAAGTCATCTTACTTGCAGTGAACTTTGCTTAAAGCGGAGTTCCACCATGAATTTTAGGACATGGTCACCCAAAGTACTGTGTGATCAGGGAATAATCACAACAAATGTTTAAATATTTGTGTTAACTTTCAGAGTGAGAATATTTACTATTGACTGGAAAAAAGGAGATATGTTAAATCATGAAAGGGCCATAGTATGACAAACCTAATTGAGTTTTCAAAATATTTATTTTCCTCTTAAAATTAAATTGTATTTAATTATAAAATATACAAAAATAATTATAAATTTAATTATAAAGTACATCCACCCTTTACTGTGAGAAAGTTATGTCACTTTATTTTGCTTTCTAGTAGATAAGGTCACTAACATTTTTGCAATTAAAGAGGAAGGGGCATTTTTGACAGTGAGGGTGGTGAAACACTGGAATGGGTTGCCCAAAGAGGTGCTAAATGCCCCATCTCTGGAAACATTCAAGGTCAGGCTGGATGGGGCTCTGAGCAACCTGATATAGTTGAAGATGTCCCCACTCATTGCACGGAAGGCTGGACTAGATGTTCTTTAAGGGTCCCTTCCAACCGAAACTATGTTATAATTCTATGATTCTATGTCTCTCAAGAGTACATCAATTTTTGTCTCATTAAATATCAGGTAAAAAAGAAAGAATTAGATATAAAGGAGAGATCTCTTTTTCTCAGTTTGTCCTTTGTTCCTGACTTCTTGTATATGTCTTGCGGGCTTAAACTTCAAATTCTTTACACACTGTACTCTGTATACTTAGTGTTTTATTTTCTCAATATTTTGTAGACATTCCGTTCCTACTTTTCTGACTGCAAAATATGTGTGAACATGGAAGAGTTCCTTCCCAGCGGACATTCTGCATGGAAGTGGATCTGTGGCACCCTGAATGGAAGTACAAGGGAATTTTTCTACTAATAGCATGATTTGTTTTTAGCACAGAGAAAAAATGAAAAAGAATATGTTCTTAATAGGATCTTTTCCTTATGTTGCATTTTTCAAGACCAATATATTGGGGTTTTTAGGATGGATATGGCAAGGGGATTGCCTTGTAAGATCTTGTAGATTTATCATTGTACTCCTTTTTCCCCATTCACTGAATTTTCTAGTTGAAAAATTTTTCCATTTTCCCATGACTGTGAAATCTCTGATGTTCCTTCATGGCATGGAACCAGTATTTTGTTCAAGACCTTATTGTATCCAAGGGACATAAGATGCTGCTGTTAAAACTCCCCAAAAAATGTTCACTTGAAGCAGTTTAAGGAGTTTTTCACAGTTTTCCAGTACAACAGGAAGGGATGGTGAAATAAGTGCAGCACAAACTACTTAGCCTACTTGTCTCTTCAGTATCCTCATTTCTTGTTATTTGTTTCTCTGGAAAAAATGCAATTTTCTGTTTTCCACTCCATGTCCATTCCCTCTGTAATGCCAGGGTAGAACAGGTCTTTTCTCCCAAAGGTACAAGAATGGTAACTATAACAGATTCACAGAAAGGGTACATAATATGTAACACACAAAGGTTAAATTAATGCCCGGTTCTCTAGCTCAGATTTGGGTATAGGTCAGATGATCTTGCTCTAGATTGCTGATAGATCAGAATTCTGTCCTTTGCTCTGGACATACAGATGAAGACATAGTAAGTGGTGTTTTTAAATATCTCAGTAATATGCAAACCAGTTTGCACAGGAGCATTCCAAGTACTTTTTCATAGGGGTCTCAGCATTGGGGGTTGTCCAAGGGGGGTGAAGGGTCCTGAAGGTCACCTTGGCCACCACTCTTTTTCCAAGAAAGGTTGACATACAGTGTCACTCTAACAAATTTTGTGTTTAGTCTTGCGGTTTACTAGCTGTCTTTAAAGAAGTCCTGGCTTATTACCAAAGCTTTGCAAGTTTCTTGCATATCCTTGAAAAGGGATTCATTTAGACACTGTGTAAAGGTTAGGTATCTAGTTCAAACCTGGAAATGCAAGGTCTGTTTAAGTAGGGACAGGAACCTTCCTTTTTCCCATTCTGAAACAGAATTCATTTTTTGGCTAAATACATTTAGATGAGTGAAATGCCATCTTTACCTAAGTATTTTTTCCTCTTGAATGTTGAAAAAATCCAAAGTTAATACACCCTGAGTGCTCTCCAGGTATATTTGAATTTTCTATTATCTTCTAACAGTGAAGAATCAAGTGTCCATGAAGTATAATATATTTGATATAACATTATTCCTATTTGAATTGATACTTAACACTACCAAGACCTTTCCCTTGTGTGGTGAAAACTTGTGTTTGATTATAATTGCCATCTTATTGTGAATAATCATTTCATCCACTCAAAATGCAATTAGAATATTCATACTTGATTAGATATTTGATAAGTAACACTGGCCTAATTTCATATTCTTTAGGACAAATCTTATAAATCAGACAAAAAGAGTAGATTTAACTAAGTTGTATGCAAAATATTTTAAGCTTGTACAAATGTTGAAGCTCAGATATTAGGTTGAATGGTCATAACCAATGATCTTGATATTATTTTTCATCAATTTTTAGTGTCAGTATCAAAAAATTACCCAAAGAAACTTTTTTCCCTGAGGAGTTGGAATAAATATAAATAGATCAAGAGACTAAATATTTGCTACCTTTTTGTTATGTGTAATGTGTTAATTAAGATGGAGGTAAAATATGGAGGCTATTTATATACAACTGCAATGGTTATAGGTATGACCATATATTAATTATACAATTATCTTTCAGTAATAATTTATAACATATGCCTTACCTTTGTGTTGGGTTTAGGTCAGGACAAAGTAAACACGCATTAACTGCTATGTAAAAATTGAATCTGTGTGAAGGAGCTCAGATATTTATTGCCACCATGACAGAGTGATTAATAATGCAAAGAACCCTGCAAAATTATGGAAAAGTTGCTATCTCTACTTCTCCTTTCCTTGCTGACAGAAGCGGAGAAGCAGGCAACTGAACATGAGAACATCAGGCAGCTACAGCCAAGAGAACTTGGTCCTGGGAGCTCTCTGAGGTCCTCCACAGTCAAGTGTCCCCCAAAGGTAGAGTCATCGTGCTCCCCTTTGGGCTGGGACTGATGAGTTTTATGAGGTGAAAAGCATCTTCCAGATAGGTTGATCTTTGCTCCTTGGTGGATCACTCCATGCTGCTGCTCACCGGTTGTTGCAAGTTGCTGCTCACTGATTGGTTGCTGCAAGTTGCTAGGCTAATATTCTTGTATGACCTTTGTTCTTCAATATCTACCAATTCATTTTTTTAGCTTGTTTTTGTTTTTCCCGCAAACACCTTCCTAGTTGTGCTTTATCTAACAAAAGTTATATCTCTAACTAACATAGCAACATATTGAAGGCCTTATTGCTCAAGTGGTGTCAAACCAGTAAGCTAAAATGCCTCATTCTTGTGACTTAAGGAAACACTGATATTCACCAATGTTCAGCTACCTGACCAAATATCACCTGCAAGTCCATAGCTGCTTTTGGGCTGCCACACAATTAAATAATTTTAATCCATCTAGTGGACATTCCGGTGCCATCTCTTTCTGCCTCTGGAAATACTTTATCTCTTGGTGTTACATCCTTCCCTCTCAGTATACAATTCTCCCTGTTTCAAATACTTTCCCCTTTCAGATGATTACAGCTCCTAGGCTTTCTGGTCCTCATATGACACATTTTTGATCATGCTTAGAAGACATGTATGAACAAACCACCTTAAAGAACCTTAAGTTTCCTTATGTAGTTTTGCAGATGTCTGGCTAGACATCTAGAAGTGCTAGAAATAACATGAAGTCTCACATATTGTAAATAAGCAGATGAGAACAAAAATTAACTATTGTTTAAATTGCTTATTAACAATTTAGCAATTAGCAGAAAAATCTATTTGAGTATCCTCTTTCAGAACAAGGTTAGTTTAAACTGACTTCAGTACTGATACGAGCTTTATTTGACTTTGCATTCAAAACGAAAATGATTGTGTATATAGTCAGTATACACACGTAAGATGTAGCTCTTAATTCATAAGTATGACTTAGCCTTTAAAGGAAACAAAGTTCATTTAAACTTTCAATGAGATGAAACCACATTGGTCAAGACCAGTACAAATATGACTGTTAAGTAGATTTCTCCACAATGTAGTTATTTGTGTCAAGTTTAACACTTATTACTGGAGGAAAGTACTTTTTTGAAAAGAGGTTTTGGTGGGAGGAAAAGATGCTGGGTTCTGGGGTTTTTCTGTTTGATTTGGTTTGGTTTTTTAAGTTCTGATTGAATTATTCATGCATTTCATAATCATATCAGCTGCAATAAACTTTTTCAGGAAAATTATTACTAAATCTATGACAATGTTTCTGTTTAAAACTAATCATAGCGAGAAACAGGAATAACCAATAATATAGTTTCAGCTATGCTACTTATGATATGGGAAACCTGCCTTTAGATCCATAGTTTGCCTCACTCAGAGCCATGACTAGAATATGGGTCTAAATATCGAGCGTAATCCTGTTATATGAAAATACTTAAAAACACCTTATTTTTTTTCACTAAAATACTTTTTTTTTTTTTCAATTACAAAAAAATTATCTCAGCATGGAAAAACTTTTTCCATTCAGGTCTGCTTATAATTGATTGATCTAATGGCTATCACGCTTCTGAGCTACCAAATATCCAACCTGCAAAACAGCTGGCATCCGTCTCTTCTGGCAGTGTTGTTTACCTAAGAGCTCTTCAAATAAGCCTCACAGCCATCCTAGGCAGATCATCTTTTTTTTTTGCAGATACAGTTCACCGTTATCTTTAAACCACTTCACTACTTCTGTTTAAGAATACCAACTGAGATTACTCTTCACATTACATTTCATATGCACTGCAGTTCTCATAAGAACATTGTTCTACTAAGAAGAAAGCAATTTCTGGATGTGTTCCTGCAAAATTCCTGTTGTCTGAGGAAAGATGTGTCAGATGGAATTTCGTAAGAGCTAAAATTAAACTTCAGAAGTTTGGTATCCTTCTTTACTCCCCTTCTTAGTCATAACAGTTCCCATCCAGAACAGATGAGAACATTTTGTCTTCATCATCTTTTTCTTTAGCTAAGGAAAAAGAAATAATCATTCAAAGTATTACAGGGATGTATGCCATAAGTGCTTTTCCATCTTGTTACTTCTGATAGCAGAGAAAATTTAAATCTCTTGTGACCATGAGCAATTTTTTTGTTAATACTCATTCTGCAAAAGGAAGAAAAAAGAAACAATATTTGTTATTTTGTGTAGTGTATCCTTTGATAAATATGCACATGTAAAATAGCACTAGAGAAACAGACTCTTGTTGTCGGTGTGTCATGGAAAAACTGGCTGCTCATGGCCTGGATAAGCATACGATCTGCTGGATCAAGCACTGGCTGGATGGACGGTCCCAGAGAGTGATGGTCAATGGAGTTAAATCCAGCTGGCGGCCGGTCACAAGTGGCGTTCCTCAGGTCTCAGTGTTGGGACCATTTCTGTTTAATGTCTTTATTGGTGATCTCGATAAGGACATAAAGTGTGTCATCAGTAAGTTTGCAGATGACACCAAGTTAAGCAGGAGTGTTGATCTGCATGAGGACAGGGAGGGTCTACAGAGAGACTTGGATAGATTGGATCGATGGGCCAAC
>VWZL01000608.1:0-84943 GCA_013396915.1 Stercorarius parasiticus | reverse complement strand
GGGTTGATGGTTGGCCTCGATGATCCCAAGGGTCTTTTCCAACCTAAATGATTCTATGATTCTATTGCTAATTGAAAGACTGACAATTCACATTGCCTAAAAGTATGAGGTAGTGTTTGCAGTCAATAGTGATCTGAGCCCCATTTCAGCTGCATAAACATGGGTATTTAGTGCCATCTAAGATGCCATAGAAGATTATCATATAGGACTGGAGAGATGACATATCCTAGAGAAGTTGTGTGCTCTGTGGAGTGGTGATTACTCCAGTAAGATATACGAAATGGCACTACACGCCTCTCAGATGACCAAATGTACATGACTACTGTGAATTGAATAGCATTCCAGATTCCTCTTACTGTATCAAATAGATCTCTATCATTTATAATGGAGCCCTGCTCATTTTAGATTTCGTGGACAAATACATCTTCATGTCTGAGTCTTAATCAGAGGGTGATCTAAACTGTATAATTAACTTCAAATATGTAGATTACATGGACACAAAATACTTTGCAACTGAGTAGTATATTTCCATATGAAAATTGTCTTAAGCAAATTCTATTTTTAAATATTAGAGTGTCATTTGAACTTCCTGAAGACTTAAAAAAACCCCAATGGCTCATTAGAGAAAAAAAAAACAAGCTATAAATATGAGGAACGTGGATAATGAAAAACAACAGTAATCAGTTTTGCTGTGTACTTAGTGCCAAGTAGGAGCAATAGGAAATACATCCGGAAAGTCAGGAGACTGCAATGCTATGAAAACATTAATGTCCTGTTAAAATTGCACTAACCCAAGAATTTATTTAAAAATGGGACCATATTACCTACTTTGTTTAAGAATGGAAAATAACAATAATAAATAATTTCTGTGTAAACAAGAAAGAGAAAATACATTGCAATAAAAAATTGGAGGCTGTTATCTTTTGACTAAAACAAGAAATATGAATTATAATGAAGACTAAAGCTAGAGAAACTGAATGATTTTGAAAAAGGTATTTTTTTCATAAATAGCTAGCAGTGGAAATTTACAAATATTCTTCCAGAGAAGCTTAATTTTTTTTCATTATATCTGTGTTCAAAAATAGTGAGTTAAAATGCAGTTTATAGATTCTTATTGAACACAGATTTTTTTAAAATTTCTTGTTTTAGAGACCTTGATAGTAAATTCTGTATACCAGTTGGTGTTTTTTTGTTTTGTTTTGTTTTTTAGTTACTTTTATTGTGAAATTATATCTTAATATATTTAGTAGGCCCTATCCTAATCATAGTTATACAACTTTTTTTGTTCAAGCAGATCTCTCTTTAGCAGGAACTTCATCTAATGCTTGTTGTAACCAATGAACAAAGTCCCATTAATTTCAACAATGGTTTAAAATGAAGCATTAGAAAAAAAAAACCCAACAGTTTTAACAATTTAGCAGGTATCAGTAAGAAAATAAATAGTAAAGCTATAATATGATTCTTCACTTTAAAGAATAATCTCCTTTTATCCCTGACTCTGATTTATATATGGAACCTACATTGGCTAAAATGAAAATTACAGAGGATTACTAACTGATAAGATTTCTGTGACATAGTCTAGCTTTACATTTTTACTTATCTTGTGAAAAAAAAGAAAAAAAAAAATCAACAAATCTCTACTTCTAAGCATTCCTGTTAAGCTGGTTCTCCATAAATATCCCTTAATTTTATTAATGTTAAAGAGTTTCAGAGTGCTACTTACCTCATGATTCTTCACTGTGGATTCCCCCTGGGTGAGTATAATAAGAACTTCAGGCTCCCATTACTTTCCTAGGTATTGATTATCAATTTCTGATGAATAAGTTTATTGTATAGATATAGGCTAGTCCTGAACTAAATTGTAAGATTATACGTGACCTTTCTACCATTTCTGGGTTCTTCATCTTTGACCTTCCAGCAAACTTTCCCCTCTCTTTTCTACCTACAATCTGCTTATTACTATGGAACTGCCTATTTGGTTTTACAGTATTCTTAGCCGTGTTCCTTATATACATCCATAGTGGGGTTATGAGCAATTTGGCAACATCCAAACTGAGTACAGAAGATGATCCTGGTCCATAGCAGCTCCTGAGCTCTGCCCAGAAATTGTCAGGGAAAATGTTAGTTGTTCCAGTCCAAAACCATGCTAAGGTTTGCTCCATTTTTGCCCAAAATATAGGTGATGGAATTACATTTCCCAGAAATGTTCCCTGGCTCTGCTAATGTACTTATGTAGCCTACATAAGCCTGAAAGAACAGGCTTATATTTTATTGTTTGCTAGTGTTTGGCAGATGTCGATGACCAGAGTCCAATTACTTGGATGGATGGCATGTATGGTGGTATGTAAAAGCTTGTTCAGTGGCACATACACTGAGGGCAAAATAGGAGAAAGGGTATTTTTTCTTCAGATAAAAAGATTATCACATATTTGGGATTAGTCCTTTAAAAGCAGAACCTGTAACTAATTTCTGTTAGTTATCTGATTACATTCTCTCTCCCACAGTGCCAGTATAATATCATCATGTAGTATTATGCCAGAGGATCCCAAAATTCAAGAAGTCTGTTCTGAAAGCACTGGCTGAAAGAAAAGTTTATTAATTCTTTCCTGTCTCTGAGCACCAATGTTGTTCTTAATGCATGGAGGAGAGTGGCAGATGTCAACCTATGACAGCTCGTATTTTGAGTGGCAACAGAAACAGATAACTGAAGGGGTTATTCACACTGTCTACTTTGGGCTACTTTAAACATGTAACTGAGATGTGATTGAGATTTGGAAGTTAGTTTCTAATTCCCTATGTAATTGATAGAGTGAATGAGAAGTACCAACAGAAGTATCAGAATACTACAACTGGATGTTTAAAACTAGATGGTATGAACCTTATAATCTCTAATACAAGACAGTAAAAGTCACTAACTTCTAAACTCAGTGTGAAAAGGAAAAAAATTTCTACCAACTTTTAAATACATCAGTCATGTTATATTAGTCATCCTAACCACTAAAAATATGTTTTTGCTTGCAAAACAGATTTGATACTGACCACTTGTGCAAAAGAAGCAAGTAAGAGAGATGTGAATAATGAGAAGAGGTATTAATTCAAACTGAAAATACTGGTGTCTGTTGCATGGGTATATTCAATGGAGAGGCAGAAAATAAATTGGAGTGAGAGTACTGAAGGTGATTTTTCATTTACTGATGCTGATCAAAGACCTACAGCTTTTGTACCTCTGCTTTTTCTGGAAAAAGAGGAAATCAGTGGAACCACCTCAGAAGGAAACAAGTGACATCAAAGAAAAATCATATAGGACTAAATTATAATTAAACAATGTATTTTATTGTATTGAAATATAGGGGATTTCAGGGTGCTTATCCTCTCCTGAAACAGGATTGTAGGATAAGAAATGGTACCACTTCCCCTCTTATTTTGAGTCGGCTGCTCAGAGGTTTTAGGATGACACTAGTTTTATCCTGGCAAAGACTGCCAGACTATAGTAAAATATGACCACATCCCTTTCCAGCACTGAGAGACACCTTATGAGGAATTATGATCCCAAACATATTTTTACTGGTTGAGTGATTTGAGTATACATTTCAGAATTAGTCCTATTATTCAGAAATAAATTAGGGAATGGTACTTGGAGTTCCGCAAAAGATTTTTAACATTTCCTTCATAACAGAAAAACTTATCACCAGGGATATCAGGAGGGACGAAAGACTGCTAAATCATCTGGGATTTATGAAGAAGTGAAGTAAGAAACTTTTTTTAATTATTTTTTTATCAGGTATCAAGAAACGTCTTTATGAAGCACAGCTACTAGAGATGATAGTGTCTTTACTACAGTTGTCTTTTCTATACATACTCAACCCACAGTGAAAATGAAAGAACATGAACCACGATTTGATTATGTTCTAAATTTAAATAATTTCCACAAAATACTTCTTTACAAGTATTACTGAAATATTGTTTCTAAGAATATTACTTCAAATCAAGCATATCCATGCTCCAGTGATCTTATGGAAAAGAGTTTCCAAAATGTTAAATGACCCTTTAACAAAGCTGAAAAATATTTTTTTAATACAGTCTAATTGTGCTGAACCCATTCTAACAGACTCATGTCTCTCTTGTGCTGGAGACCCCAAAACAGGATGCAGTACTCCAGGTGGGGTCTCACAAGAGAGGAGTAGGGGGGGAGGATTACCTCCCTCGACCTGCTGGCCACACCTCTTGTATGCAGTCCAGGATACAATTGGTTTTCTGGGTTGCAAGCACACACTGCTGGCTAATATCCCATTTTTCATCCACGAGTACACCCAAGTCCTTCTCCCCAGGGCTACCCTCGGTCAATTCATAGTCCAGACTATATTGTTACTGCGAATTACCCCAACCCATGTGTAGGACCTTATACTTGACCCTGTTGAATTTCATGACGTTCACATGGGCCCACTCCTCAAGCCTGTCAAGGTCCCTCTGGATGGCATCCCTTTCCTCTAGCGAATCAGCTGCACCACTCAGCTTGGTGTCATCTGCAAATCTGCTGACAGTGCACTTAGTCCCACTATATCCTTGATAAAGATATTAAACAGTACTGGTTCCAGTCTGGACCCTTGAGGAACATCACTCATTACTGGCTTTCACCTGGACATTGAGCTATTCACTATACACTTTGGACACGTCCACCTATCCAGTTTCTTCTCCATGCAAAAGTCCATCCATCAAAACCATATGTCTCCAACTTAGAAGCAAGAATGTTTAGGGAGGCTGTACCACAGGCTTTACGGAAGTCCAGGTAGATGACATCTGAAGTTCTTCCCTTGTCCACTGATGCAGTTACTCCACCAAAGGCCACCACATTTTGCCCTTTGTGAANTGAAGCCATGTTGGCTGTCTCTTGTAACCTGCCTGTCTTCTACACATTTTGACACATCTTCCAGAAGGATCTGTTCCATGATCTTACTGGGAACGGAGGTGAGGTTGACTGGTCAGTAGTTCCCAGAGTCTTCCTTTTTTACATTTTTTTAAGGGTGTGATGTTTCTCTTTTTCCGGTCACTGGGGACTTCACCTGACTGCCATGACTTTTCAAATATCATGAAGAGTGGTTTAGCAACTGCATCAACTAATTCCCTCAGGACCCTGGGATGCATCTCATTGGGTCCCAGGGACTTGTGTATCTTCAGGTTCCTCAGATGGTCTTGAACTTGATCTCCTGTTGTGGTGGGAGAGATATAATTCCCACAATTGTTGTCTTGAGGTTCAGGCACTTGAGAGATGTGGTAAGAGAGATTATCATTGCGAACTGAGGCAAAAAAAGTTCTTGAGCACCTCAGCCTTCTCCAAGTTGGTTGTCACTTATTCTCCTGTTTTATTTACTGGGGGGAATGTATTTTCTTTAATCTCTTCCTTTCCTGGCCAACATACCTGTAGAAGCCCTTCTTATTCTTCTTCGCATCCCTTGCCAAATTCAACTCCAACTGTGCCTTACTTTCCTAATCCCACCCCTACACATCCAGGCAGTGTCCCCATATTCCTTCCAGAATACATGTCCCTGTGCATTTCCTTCTCACACTTCAGCTTGATCAAGGCGTTCTTACTCAGCCATGTTGGTCTCCTGCCTCCCTTGCCCAGTTTCTTACAAGTGGGAATCAAGAATTTTTGTGCTCCAAGAATAATATCCTTAAAGAGCTGCCAGCTCTGTTCAGCTCATATTCCAGTGAACAGATGAAACAAGATACACTGTTAAAATAACACACACACAAGATGACAAGACTGTCCTATTTTCTTTCAAGGTTATTTTTTTTTTATATAGACATCCTGTTCTTTGTTCAGAACTCGATAGATTTTTTTATTATTTTTTTTTTAACAAAGAATTACAAAGGGATTAAGCTTCTGACGTGCCTTCAAATCCAATAATAATACCAATAAATCCCCTTGGATTGCTTTGGAACTTTAGTGCCTAACCTTCTGTCATTAAAAATTGAGCTGTGAAATAGTTGGCATCTGAATTGCAGTCAAATAATCATATTTTACAAGTTTATGGTATTACAAGATATATATCCAAAATCCTCAAATTGCTCCAAGGTTGTCATTTCTCCTCTCAAAGTATAAAGGAAGTGAATTTGAATGAAATTGAAATGTAAGATTTTTCTTCATTTACTGAGCAAGCCTGGTCTGATGACACCTGTCACTCCAAAACCTAAAGTATTCTATTAAAGTATGCTGTTAGAAGCAAGCAACCTAGCAAGCAAAATAAATCTTATACAAAAGACTCTTCATATAAGCTAGATGATGCTAGTGATGAAAAAAGTGTATTTACAGAGTTTTTGCTAGGCAGTGCCCAGTAACTAAAGAAACATCTGATCCAGTTGCTAAGATTTTGAGCACCTGATTTTAAAGAAAATAAATTTTATTTTATTTTTCTGACATACTATTTAATATCAAGACCTATTAATGTTTTGTGTTTTAAAACTACTACTTTTTTATGGCATTCTATTATCTGAAGATATAACACATCTTTTACAATAAATAATACAAATTTGCATGTAATTATTTGACATTGGGCCATATGGATGTGCCATTTTACCTCATAATCATTACTACAGTAAAATAAAATAATAAAGAAATCCAGGTGCCACCAGCAGTGACAACTCTTTTGTACTCTAGAAGGAATATTGCAATGTTAAAATATACTACTCTCAAATACATTTTAGCACAGATGGATTTTGACTGCTAAGATATTCTGCTATCTTCATTTGAGAGACTTCTTGAAATATAGAGAATATTTAATTAAAATGAGCTGAGTGCATTCTGCATGTGACATCTCTACAGAAATGGAAATAACTAATTATTTGTTTGAGTGAATTAATCATGCTTGACAGGAACAACCGATAATAATACATTTCATTTCCAAATTCATCTAGTAAATGAGGCTATCTAGTAAATGAGGCTAATATTACCTTCCTTAGTAACAAAGCAAAACATTTAATATGTTTGGCTTAGGATTTATCACTACTGAGCCTAGACTAAGATAACTTCCACACTTAAAAGCCTAAAGAATAATTGTAGAAAATCTTTACACATGATCCTACTAAAACATTGAAAATATAAAAGCTATGATAGCAATTGAACACGGTATATTCACAGTAAAATTTGGTTTTCCAGATTATATTTCTACATAATGTACTTTGATATTTGATTATCATAAATGAAAAATGAATGCCCAACAGAAGTGGAACCATTTATATTTACTGCATTGTATATTAATTCAATGAAGTGTTTTGTCACAAGACTTCATTTACACTGCTTCAGTTGGGGATGTAAGAGTCTGTATCTGTTGCAGGAAATACATTAGTAACTCAAAAACATTTTTATCTTCAATTTATGGCTCTTTTACTCTATTAAAATACTTTCCAAATACTATCGTACTGTTTAAATGCCCTACTTGTCTCTGTGGATTGCAGTAGCTGTTGCTGTCTAGCTTGACATCACTTCTAACTCATTGGCCTAATTATGCAGATGCAGAGAGCGATGTTTGTGTAAATCCTTAAGGTCTGACAGAATCCAACAGACTGCAGGACTTGAGGGAGTTGTCCTTCCTGTTGTGCTACCACGCACATACGTGGACACACATATGCCTTCTATAGACACAGTCAACTGCCCCTAGATTAGCAAATACCAGTGCCTTTACTGACAGCAAACACCTGAACATCACTGACAGAAGCGTGAACAACAGAAATGGCCTGATCCTGCTTTTATTTGCTGCCTGGTCAGAGCCTACTAGAAGATCGCACCACCCCCAAAAGTACATGCACAAGCATGGGTCTGGCCAGTGTCTGGCTGGGCCCCCTGGTCCGTACCTCCAGTATCCAGTCCTCAGACCCCTGGTCTGTGGGCCATGGAGATATGGCCTCTCTGATAACTCAGGCACCTCAGCTTCAGGAGAATCAGTCCTCTCCTGTACATCTATACCAGCAAACATGTGGCATCAATTCATGTTTCTGGTGAAGCAAGGAGACAGTGGCTCATTTATCAATATTGTAGACCAAGTTCAAATACAGGAAGAATCATTTGATCTCAGAAAAGTTCCTCAAATGGCTCCCAATTCTAATTCTCTGCTATCTATAACCATTCTATAAATCAGAGAGGCCCATAAGCTGCTGGAGGAATCTCACTATAGATGCAAGTATCTGACTAGAAATCCACTTGGCTGCCCTATTGGCTATTCAGGCTTATACTCTTCTGTCAGCATTGCTCTAGATGGTGAAATTTGGTGATATTGGCGAGCTACAGCCTGGCTCGTATGCAAGGTTACTAGAGGGTTTAGTTCTTGTGTGTGGCAATATGCAATTTTATCGCGTTTCTTTCTTTCAAAATCTTCTCTCACTTACAGGCCATGCTTTCCTTTAACAGCTATGCAGTCATGCTGCTCTAACAATATTATCTTCACCTGACATATCCTTTTCCCTCCCCTTTCCATTTCACTTGTTGCCTATTGTAATCAGCTGTCTCACTGGCAGAAAGGATAGCAGAAGAGGTTAAAGGTAGACTGTGCACTTGAGCTCCTTCTCCATCTGCCTGCACTGCAAACATGATGGGGAAAATCGTAGTAAGGCTGACTGCACAAATAAACCATGTCCATTTATTGCATATTTCAAATCATGCAACTTTGTTATTTTGCGACTTGCTTTTGAGTAGGCTTGTAAAAGGAGAGCAGGTTTTTTTGTTATTGTTTTTTTTTCCCAAGTGCTCTGTACTTCAGTCAACATAACAGATCCCTGCTAAGGGGTTAGCTGGTTCTGACTCCTCCCAAGAATCAGAGAGAGCACTTCTGAAGACACACTGTTAATAAAAATGTGGTTTGCCCCCCACCAGTAGCAGCCTAAGTATATTAAAGACAGCTACTTAAAAAAAGCGATAGCTATGTCTTAGCTGTACTCTAGGGGATTGATATTTCCAATGGAGCTGTATCTTCAAAATACTGAATTCCAAAATTTCAGCTTAGGATGTTTGAATAGACTTGATGCTTTCCAGAGTTCACTTTTTCCATCACAAATATTAGAGATCATATTACTTAAGATACAGTGAGGTTCCATAGGAATAAAATATGATCAAAGATTTTTTTCTAGCTTTTGTAGTTCCCTTCTGTGGCAATAAAGAGTAAATGTGAACTGAACATTTGGTTTGCCTGAGGCAAGCTTATGAACACAGCTCCACTCTTTTTGCAGCTTATATTGTCTTCTGTTTGGATTTGATAACTCTTCAAAATAAGCCTGGGTTCCCTTCTCTAGTCAAACTGTCAGCTTCGGTAGTGATCCCGTCTGAACTGTTTTTTTTCAGCAAAATGATATGGTGCGATTGCACAAAACCGCATGTTCTTGGAAGAAATAATGAGGGTGTGCTTCAAAGAAAAAAAGTAAATTCAAAATTAGAAATAATTTATTTTGCATTCAGTCTGTTAGTATTTAGACTCTAATAATTCTACTTAAGTAACAGGAAAAAAATCATAATCTTCCATATTAATTATTATGTCATTATACAGTCTAATTTTTTTTCTCCTTGGTACAGAATAGAAGAAAAGATTGTCTAGGGTTTTTTTGTCTGTCTAGAGCTTAAGTTTCTTTGCATCAAACTTTACACTAAATATTTCAAATGTATAGTAAATCCTGACTCTTGTATGGAATGCAATATATCTTTTAAAGGTTTTAACCTGGCTGTATTTTCAGCGTGATTTCCAGTGCAAGTTGAGCCAGGAACAGTTTTTATTAATTGATGCTGCTGAAGATCTGGATCACATTGATCACATTGCAAGGTAAAGAGACATGGGAGGGTGCTCAATTTTATAAAAGAACAAAGAAAGGAAAAATTATTCGAGCAAAAAAGGAATCTCTGGAGGCATGTCCTGTGTGAGGCTTTTCTTTGTATTATTAAAATGCTGCATTTATAAATATATATACAAACATATATGTGTGTATCTGTGTATATATATATATATAGCTACAGGTACTTAAATTGCAACCTTTTTCATTAGAGAGTTATGTCTCAGTACAGAAATATTTGATTCATGACATAAACAGAAATGCTAGAAGAAATAAATTATTTCATAACATATAATATTAGAAACTGAAGTTAAGTTTTTGTCAAGTTTGTATCTATCCCAAAAGCAACCTAAATCCATTTGTAAGGATTCATCAGTTTGCAATTGACTAATATTATACCAAGTAAACATGTCTTATCCCAAAGAAATCTTTCATACTTTGTATTTTTTCTCAAATTATGTTTCACTATAATTATTCCATGCTGTGCCAAGTACATTTTGTGCTTAAATTTATTTGTGAATTAATTTCTATTTTCAGTTCACATACTGTCCAACACTGTGAATTTCTATGGCATTACTTATATATTATTAGTGAGAATTAGTGATTAGAGTTTATGACAGTGTTATAAGAAGAAGTGCAAAGTCCTGCACTTGGGGAGGAACACCACAAGCGCCAATACATACTGAAGGCCACACAGCTGGAAAGCAGTTTGGCAGAAAAAGCCCGGGAGTCCTGGTGGATACCATGTTGAACATGGAATCATAGAATCGTAGAATTGTTAGGGTTGGAAGGGACCTTAAAGATCATCTAGTTCCAACCCCCCTGCCATGGACAGGGACACCTCCCACTAGATCAGGTTGCTCAGAGCCCTGTCCGGCCTGGCCTTAAAAACTTCCAGGGATGGGGCTTCCACCATCTCTCTGGGCAACCTGTTCCAGTGTCTCACCACCCTCATGGTGAAGAACTTCTTCCTAACGTCCAGTCTGAATCGTCCCATCTCTAGTTTTAATCCATGCCCTCTAGTCCTACCATTACCCGACATCCTAAAAAGTCCCTCACCAGCTTTCTTGTAGGCCCCCTTAAGATACTGGTAGGCCACTGTAAGGTCTCCTTGGAGCCTTCTTTTCCCCAGACCAAACAACCCCAACTCTCTCAGTCTGTCCTCATAGGAGAGGTGCTCCAGCCCTCTGATCATCCTCGTGGCCCTTCTCTGGACACGTTCCAGCACGTCCATATCTCTCTTGTAGTAGGGGCTCCAGAATTGGACGCAGTACTCCAGGTGGGGTCTCACGAGAGTGGAGTAGAGGGGGAGAATCACCTCCCTCGACCTGCTGGCCACGCTTCTCCTGATGCAGCCCAGGATACGATTGGCTTTCTGGGCTGCTAGTGCACACTGACGGCTCATGTAGAGCCTCTAGTCGACCAGCACCCTCAAGTCCTTTTCTTCAGGGCTGCTCTCAAGCCAGTCACTGCCTAGCCTATATCGGTGCTTGGGATTACCCCGACCCAGATGGAGGACCTTGCACTTGGTCTTGTTGAACTTCATGAGGTTGGCATGGGCCCACCTCTCCAGCCTGTCAAGGTCCCTCTGGATGGCATTCCTTCCCTCCAGTGTGTCAGCCGCCCCACACAGCTTGGTGTTGTCGGCAAACTTGCTGGGGGTGCACTCTATGCCACTGTCCATGTCGCTAGTGATGTGCCTTTGCCTCAAAGAAGGCTAACGGTGTCTTGGGCTGCATTAGACAAAATATTGCCAGCAGGTCAAGGGAGGTGATTGTTCCCCTCTACTCAGCACTGGTGAGGACACACCTGGACTGCTATGTCCAGGGCTCCCCAGTACAAGAGAGACATGGACATACTTCAGAGAGTCCAATGAAGTGTGACAAAGATGATGAAAGGACTGGAGTACCTGTCTTATGAGGAAAGGTTTAGAGATATGGAACTGTTTGGCCTGGAGAATAGAAGGCTCAGGGGGGATCTCATCAATGTATATAAATACCTGAAGGTAGGGTGGAAAGAAGATGGAGCAGACTCTTTTCAGTGGTGCCCAGTGAGGACGAGAGGCAATTGGCACAAACTGAAACACAGGAGGTTCCCTCTGAACATCAGGAAACACTTTTTAGCACTGAGGGTGACTCAGCAGTGGCATAGGTTGCCCAGAGAAGTTGTAGAGTCTCCCTTCTTGGAGATATTCAAAAGCTGTCTGAACGTGGTCCTGTACAACTGAGTCTAGGTGTCCCTGCTTGAGTGGAGGGTTAGACCAGATGACCTCTAGAGGTCCCTTCTAACCTCAGCTGTTCTGTGATTTTGTCATTTTGTGACATCTTTCCTCTATCGTATATCTTCATTTTTTTAATTTAACTACTATTTTTTGATTTAAGACTAAAGATCGTGGGAAGTTGACAACATTAAAGCTGATTTTAGAAAAGCAAAGGCATCTGAATATATGTGGGCAGTCAACTAAGCTGAGAGTGTGGTCAGGTACAAAGTGGGTGTGTTTCGTTTTTGTTTTGGGTTTTTTTTTTCAGAGAACACAGTAAATGCTAACATATACTTCAAAGGACATGTAGGCTGTTAAAAGTAATGTCTTTGACTCATCCACTGGTTTTTGAGCAGTTTATCCCTGAATTGTGAAATACAATGAAGACTGAGGTGTAACCATTCCTTTTGTAGCAGCTATTTCTGATCATTATTGTAAGAGGCAATAATTATTTTCCCACCATCTTTTGCTTTACTGATGTGTGTGGTTTATCAGCCTCACCATAGTTCACTTGCACCATGTAAACTGAACCATGTATATGCTCAACCAATGTGATTCAACTGGTGAATTAAAAATAATATTACAGAATATAGAGGATAGGATGTTATATTCTGTTGTATTTTGAAGTGCTAAGAAGAAAAGATAGTAGCTTTGCAAGATGATACCTTCTGAAATATGATATTAAAATCAATATAATCTAAAAATTACGTGAAATGTACTTTATTATACTTAGTGTCACTGTTTTACAGAATGTTTGCATAGAAATAGTAAGCTTAAGTAGTATAAGAAATAAAAGCCTAGCCTTCTGAAACATGGATTGCAATATATCTTGTTAAGGTTGTTCACCCACTACTTTTACAGATAAATTTTGATGAGGAGACAAAGGAGGAAACTTTTAGTCACGACAGTGAAACCCACTGAGCTTTTATGGGCTTCACTGTCTTAGAGACTATTTAATTGAAAATTCTATCAATAAGTATATAGAAATGAGTTGAAAAGGAAAAATATCCAGAAAGACCAAATGCACTGAAAATGCACCAAATTCTTCCATTCAGAATAATCTTACTTTATAAATCCCTAGAAAAAAATCAGTGGCAATTACTTTAGAGAATTTAACCCTGCCTGTGATAGACTTGCCTTTCTCAGTAACGTTCACAGGCCCTTTAGAAGTTGTTGGTAAACCCCTAATAGTCCACAATTGCAAGGTTGTAAACCACTGCACAGAGGTATGAAATGAGATAGCGTATCCTTTTACACCATACTTTAATATGGGCTAGTACAGCAAGTCTCTTCTACCCTCAGCCTTTCTTGTTGCATGCATCACTGGTTTTCCCTGAAAGACTGTTGATTTCCACACAAACAACAGAAAAAATATTGGAGTTTTACAGTTTGCTAAGGCATTTCTAAAAATGTGATATATATGTGATTTATATATGTCTGTATCTTTAGATATATATAAATAAGACATACCTACAATTTCTATGGCTACTCTTTGCATTTTAATAACAGTAATAATTATATTTATTATTACTATTATTTTGAAGAAGTAAGAACTCCATTATTAAATGAAGATAAAATCCTCATCAGAATTATATAGCCATGAAATTGAATTCTAACAATGTCAAAAAGTTATTTGTGAATTTAATCATTATGTTTCCAAAGCTATGAAGAAATCTTACAAGTATTAGTATTTTTTCCCCAATTAATTTGTAACATTTGAAATATTTGAGAAAATAAAACCATGTTTTTATATGTGATAGCCTGCTAATGTGCATTTCCACTTTACTGCAGATGCAAAGATGTATAGATTAGACAAGAACTATCCTAAGATATACACATGGTATATATTTCAGTAAAAACAAACAAAGAAACAGGCAAACAAACAAACAAAAATTGCCTATCCAAACAAAATAAAGAAACAAGAGATAAAGAAAAAAAAATCAGTCTGATGATAAGCAAAAAATAGAAACACTCTCCAGTTTTGAAATGTTTACAAAATACCAGAAGTAACATAAGGAAGTAGTTTTGTTGCAGATTGTATACAAGGTTTTAGAAGCATGTTAAATGAACATTAAATTACTTTGTAGAGTTAGGTGCTTAAGAGATATGAAATGCCAAAATTAATGTTAAATGTGAAAGTCTGTGAAATTTTAATTCACTGTTTTAGTATCTTCATGGTTTTCCATTAAAATGCAGTCTTTTCTTAGTTAATTGACTATATATCTTCACATAGATCCTAACGCATTCAGAGCAGATGGAAGTGCAGTATTTACTTAAAAATTAGCAATTAATTATTTTCTTTTTGTCACATTGATTAATGTTTAACATAATTTCATAGAAATTTTTTCAGTCCCTATTTCCCATAGAAAATGTTGAAGAACTAAATGGCAAATTTTGTTCTGAGTTTTTTGGTGTCCTTCATCACCATATGGTTAGAATCTATTAACATATCTTAACCACACTTATGTATCCTCTTGAAATAGCATTATTCTCATTTTACAGAGTGGAAACTGATCTGCAGAAAGAATTGAGACCAGCTTTGTTCTGTCTCCTTTAGTCCCTCCCATCAACTATTCATACACATTGATAAGACCCTCCCTGAGTCTTCTCCAGGGTAAACAGTTCCAGCTCTTTCAGCCCCTCCTCATGTGACAAATGCTCCAGTCCCTAATGATCTTAGTGTCCCTTCACTGCATCTGCTCCAATATGTACATTTCCCTTGCACTGGAGAGCCCAGACCTGGACTGAGCACTCCAGGTGTGTCTGACTAGGGCAGAAGGATCATTTCTCTCATCTTGTTGGTAATGCTTTTCCTTATGCAGCCCAGGATACTGTTGGTCTTGTGTGTTGCAGGGGCACTGCTGATGACTTATGTCCTTATGATCTTAGCGCTTCCAGCACCAAGTAACATCAGGATCCCATGGATAACAACCTCCTCTATTCTGTAAAGACAGCCTTCAAGAAGGAAAAAAGCCCACCAATCTGGTCCACTGACAGCTCCAGAAAAATAGTTGAGAAACACAATGCCCTATTTCATGTGGAATCACCTTCTTTCCTAAGTAAATTGCGGTTGTTTATGCATGATGAGATGTAGCTTATCACCCTAATTATAGATTATATCTTTTAATATTTGCATGCACAGAGCTCAGCTTTGAATTTTCAACAAGTTCTGCTAAAAAATAAAATTACTATTTCTTAAAACTAACATTTCTAGCAACTGAAAAGTTTGAAAGAAACTGATTTTGAAACATTTCATGTGGAACACAAAGGGTAAGTAAAACCTAGGCTGAAACCATTTGTGCTTATGACAGAGTAGCTGTATATAATGTGTGAATTTGGTTTCTGTGGATCTACAGGGGCTGTTTGTCTGGGCTGTTGGTTGGCTGTGACTGCTGCATCAACAAGTGTCTTTTACCGATTCTTTAGTACGGGATTGAGAAGTTGCCTGTTCCAAGCTCTAATTCTCTGGTGAGTCTCGTCTGTACTTTGATCCTCTGAATATCCAAACCAAGAAAATCTTGTAATGCTGGAAGACAAGCTGATATGTTTACCCACCCATTTCCTTGCAGTGAAAATCAGGTTGAGTTCTAACCACACCCTTCTCCTTTATTATGTGAGGAGGAAGTGAGTTTTTGAACGCCAGGTGCTAGGAAGCTCTCCACAGCCCTAAGTTTCACAGTACCGATATCTTTATATCACCTTAAGAAAGTATCTAACTTCTTTTCAATTCAGTTGTTCTTTTTGTAGCATGGACAGAAGATGGGTATATTATTCTGAACTTCATTTATCTTTGCTTCAAAAAAGGTTTAGCATCTTGCTGGCTTTCCCATTTCCTTCAGTCCCCATGGATGGAAAAATAAGGTGTTGAAATATAAATGGTTCATAACATATTGAACTATGCATCAATTTTTCAATGTTTTAAGTGGACTTGGAACATGCTACAAACTGTCTTAAATTTAACAATACTCCAGAAAAATAATTAATTATAGGATTGGTAGATAACAATGAGTGCTGTCCATGTACATAATCACAAAATGACACAATTAACTCCTAAAAGCTAATTGTGGTCTGAGTGATGTATATGGTGAGTGTTTACAAACATGCATCTGCCATTTAGTCAAATTTTCACGTACAAAACACAACCAACCAAAGAAAAAACCCTGCCATGAATACTATTTTATTCTAAATAAATGATTGTTTTTAATATAGTATCAGTCTCTATATAGGGGGACAATACCATAGTATTGCGGCTTAACAAATAAAACTGTTATTTTTAGTTGCATCTGTCAAGGTGGAGATAAAGTTTCCCTTTCAGGGAATTTTCTGATAAAAGGCATTTTCTACCTTTTGGGACTTCAGTATTTGTGAAGATCTCATTTATATTACAGAAACTTTGAAGTTGCATGGCTGAAACGATTTTTTTTCTTTTAGTGTGTGACTCTCAAAGAATCTCCTTCAAACAGACCTGAGGCATGGGTGTGTATGTATTCCTCTGTGATCTGAGATATCTTTTCCAGTTGCTATGTCTGAAAGCTTTGATGCACCATCTATTGGGAAATCCTCACACTAATCAAACCGCACTCTGGAATGCTGACTTCTTTTTTTGGTGTTTGCTTAATAGGAGTTTGAATAATTTTAATAATGACGGAAAAGTGATAATTTTGGAAATGCAATTAATTAAGAAAATTCTTACCAAATTAACCTGGTTAAAATTTTCAAGATTCTTTGAAAAGATTTTATAATACTTATTATATTATGATGAAGAGGAAAAAGAGCAAACACCTAAAAATCTAGCAAAATAGCTTTTTCGTAATACCTATCTGCCCCAAAATTACAGGAATGTAAAATGAGAAAAGTGCATGCAAACATTTATCTACAATTCTGTTTGTTAATAAGCATGAATGGTTCATTTTCAGCATGACTCAAAGACAAGTGATCGTAGAACCATGGAAACATAGAATCATAGCATGGTTTGGGTTGGAAAGGACCTTTAAAGATCATCAAGTCCAACTGCCCCTGCCATGTCCGGGGACATCTTTCACTAGATCCGGTTGCTCAAAGCCCCATCCAACTTGACCTCAAACACTTCCAGGGATGGGGCATCCACAGCTTCTATGGGTGACCTGTTCCAGTGTCTCGCCACCCTCATAGTAAAGCATTTCTTCCTTACATCCATTCTAAATCTACCCTCTTTTAGTTTAAAACCATTTCCCCTTGTCCAATCACTACAGGCCCTGGTACAAAGTAACATCAGGATCCCATGGACAACAACCCCCTTTATTCTGTGAGTACAACCTTCAAGAAAAAAACCCAAACGCCAGTCCAGTCCACTGATCACTCAAGAAAAGTAGCTGAGAAACCTAGTGCTATATTTAGAATAGAATAGAATGGAATAGAACAGAATAGAATGGAATGGAATAATATCAGTTGGAAGGGACCTACAACAATCATGTAGTCCAACTTCCTAACCAATTCAGGTTTGACCAAGTTAAAGCATATTATTAAGGGCATTGTCCAAATGTCCCTTGAACACTGACAGGCATGGGGCATCACTGCCTCTCTAGGAAGCCTGTTACAGGGTTTGACCACACTCTCAGTAAAGTAATGCTTCCTAATGTCCAGTCTAAACCTCCCCTGACACAGCTTTGAACTGTTCCCACGTGTCCTGTCACTGGGTACTAGAGAGAAGAGATCCACTTCCTCAGGAAGCTGTAGGGAGCAATGAGGTCACCCCTCAGCCTCCTTTTCTCCAAACTAGTCAAACCCAAAGTCCTTAACTGCTCCTCACAGAACATGCCTTCCAGCCTTTTCACCAATTCTGTTGCCCTCCTCTGAACACATTTGAGTCCTTCACATCAGGCCCAGAACTGCACACGGTACTCAAGGTGAGGCCGCACCAACGCTGAATAACACAGGATAATCACCTCTTTTGACTGTCTGGCTTACACTGTGCTGGATGCACCTCAGGATGTGATTTGCCCTCTTGGCTGCCAGGGCACACCATCGATTCATATTGAGCCTGCTGTCCACCAGCACCCCTAGATCCCTTTCTGCAGGGCTGCTCTCCAGCCACTTCTCTTCCAATTTATACTTGTCTGCGACATTACTCCTTCCTAGGTGCAGAATCTGCCATTTTGACTTGTTAAATTTCGTCCCATTAATCATAGCCCAATGTTCCAATCTATTTGCATCCCTCTGCATGTCCCTCAAGACAGTTAACAGCACCTCCCAGTTTGATATCATCAGCAAACTTCTCATCGTGCATTCAACTCCTGCATTCATATTTCATGTGGAGTCACATGAAAACATGAAAAACAGTTTCCCATTATAAGGAGTTTTTAATAAATTGGAGAAATAGTTTCTATACTAATATTGACATCCATCTAAGAAGCTTACGATTTTTAGTTTTGTGTAAAGAAAATTTGCACTAGTATTTCTGAATTTATTTTGGTTTCAGTGACCCAAGATCTTGGATCATGCCTCCAATACCCAGCAGAAAACTGGTGACATATCTTCTGTGGCTCAGTGAATAAGCTACCTGCGCACACTGGGATTCTCACTAAACTTCAGTCATCCAAAAATAAAGTAAGTTGAAACTAGTCACCTAGTCTTTTTTATCAGCAAAGGAAGGAGATAATTACACTCAGAGATGCAGCTATCCTCCCACAATTCGACTCCACATCGTAGCAAAAAATATCTAATATCAATCTCTGACTCTGCAGCATATCCTCGTAATAAGCTCATAGCAAACCTAATAGGCCAAGACTGGAGTCTTGGCGCTTTGTAAATTTAAGACACAGTGTAAGGCTTATGGTTATATTACTAGCAACAGCTGACCATACAGCTTTTACTGGATCACTGTCAAAAAAGATGAATCAAAATTTCTGTAATTACAAATTATAATTTGTTATATTTCCTTTTAAAGAAATTTGAAACAAATTCTTATTTAACTATTACATTCATTAGTCTGTGATTAACATATATCTACATCTCCATGACAGTAAGGTGAAAACTGTTATGAAAACCTTCATAACAGTTTAGACAAAAATAATTTGTCTCATTCCACTGAGTGCAGGGGCGGTATTAAACCCAAATAAGATCAGGCCCACATGACTTTATTATAGATTCACTGCAGTAAACCACACAGACCTTTCAATAGATATTGATTTGTATTCTCAGCAACAGAATATGATGAAAAATAAAGAGAACCATGCAAGGACAAAAGGTTTTGACACTGTGCAGGTTATAAAAAAACAGCAGTGGAAATCAAACCATGGATTACATATTTAGTCAATTTTACCCTCCCAAGGAATCAAAGAAAGTGGAGATCATTTCATTGACAATCCATCACCCTGTCCACCTCCCTGACAGGACAGAACTGTCTAATTTACTTTTAATTGTGCTATTCACTGGCAGAAGCCAAGATTTTCTGTATCAACTTTATTAATCTAAATCAGGTCTCACTATTAAAGAGGGGAAAAAATAATGAATCATAAGCCTGATCTAACACAAACCTGAGGCATCAGTGTAAATTAGAAGTCCACAAGAGTCCCTAATAGACTAATAAGTGTCCACAGAGTGTACCCATTTGTCTGAAATGCTCAGTACCCGTTTTAGCCTTATGTCGTGGGTTAACCCCAGTGGGCAGCAAGGCACCACACAGCCACTTGCTCACTTCACCCCCAGCTCCCGGTGGGACAGGGGAAGAGGGAAGTAAGAAGAAAAACAAGAAAACTTGGTGGTCAAGATAAAACAAAGCAAAAAACCCCTGTTTATTATGTGAAGGTTAAGTGGAAGAAGAGAGAAGAAAACAAAACAAATGATGCAAAGGCAATCACTCATCACCTCCCACAGGTATACTGATGCTCAGACAGTTCCTGATCAAAAGATGTCTAACCCTCCTAAAATCCCCCCTTTTCACTTTTATTGCTGAGTATGTTGTTATGAGGCATGGAATATCTCTTTGGTTAGTTCGGGTCATTCTTCCAGTTGTGTACCCTGCCAGCCTATTATGCACCCCCCAATTTATTCACTGAGGGGGCAGAGCAAGAAACACAAAAAGACAAACACTTAAGCAAAACCTAGGCAAATCTAAAACTCAGCTACATATAAACTTCTATGAAGAAAATTAATGCTATTCTAGCCTGGCCCAGCACACCTTATTACCACTGCACAATGTATCCCAGTTCATTTTTGCTCTCTTGCTCGGCAAATAGCAGGGGGTGGGGAAGAAGACGGAATTATGTCTTTCACAGAGACATGCAGAACCAAGTAAGGCTGGATCATATTTCTTTCTTACTCAGGCCAAAGCATGTCTCTCCTTTTCCAGCTGTACAACCACCCAAAAAGTATATTGAACAAGATGATACTCTTTTTCACAGTGAAGCGAAAGTATGTCCCTCAGTATCACAGAATAGATTTTGGGTCAAAGGATAAAAACATGAAGATACACATAAAACAATATTAAAAAGGCTTACAAAAATTAGATAATGATGAATTAAAAAAAAAACAAACAAAAAAACACAAAACCAGATCCATGTATCAGCAGTATGTTTGCTGTAAAAAGGAGATGAGATTAAGGGGTAGCACTACAAGACTATAAAACCAAATAGTTTTGACATTAGATACTTGATCTGAGGGTGAGTTGGGACACTCAAGTTTTTGGAATTTTCTGGAAGCACAGACTTGGGTTCTGATTTTGACTGGGTCCATTTAGTGCATCATTTAGTAAAACCATTTCTTCATGTAGTGTTTTAGAGTGGATGGTGAGCTTTATCCAAGTATTTATTACTTAGAATTGCTGATATAAAGTCAGTGGTTTTTATTAGGAAATATCAGGTAAGTGTTGATGTTTTAAGAATCACCTCAACTTAACGATAGTTTGAAACCCTTCCATTACTAAAATCAGAAATGATTAAAGAGGCAGTTTAAATGTAATACTGCATACATATGATCAGTAAACACTGTAAAGTGCTTTACTGGCAAATTCGTTATTTGTAAGAGTTCATTTCTAGCAATTTTACCAGTGTATTAGACTCCGTGGACAATTGTATTTTTTTTTAATCCTGGCACACTATTGAAGCTACAACAAAGTTTATGAAATGCTGCAGTATGGCCTCTCCAATGAAATGCATGGGATCAGAGCTGAAGAGATGAAACGAGCTTCAAATTCCTCCTAATTAAATTCAGTACTTAAATAATACAACCAGACCCCTTACTTATCCCTGCCACAAATTCAGAAGAAATTCAGAGAAAGATAGAAGTGGGAAAATACTCCTTTATGCAAAGTGGGTGAGGTCCAACTGAAGATAATTGGAGACAGGAATGCGTCTTTCAAGATCTGCACTGTGATTCCAAGTCCAATACCTGTAGGTACTATTTAATATATGAATATATACAAACTGCTGATAATACTTTTTTACTGATATAAAATATGTATTAGCAGCTTCCATGAAATTCAAAGGGTAACAATCAGGATTGTTAGTGCTACTCCTTTATTCACCTTTTTTGAGAGACCACCACTGTTGCAGTATCAATATTACAGATTATTTATTTATTTGCTCTCTTTGTGTTGTGCTGTGTTCCCTTAAGGAAAGAATGTCAGGTGGACCTCGTGGGTGTCCAAGGGAATCTGATGTGCCATTTTAGCACGCTTTGGGAAAACATGTTTCCTGAGGCAGGAGAAGAAGAAATAGGGAGATTTCAGCATACAACAAATAGTTTACCCATCATTCACAGACTGGGACACTGGTGAGGAGGAAGAGAGCAGACAACTGGGCTTTGGAGAATAGCTCACAAACAGAAGACAGTTTCAAGGGAACCAAGAGAGACTGTGTAGAGTTAGTTTCCATTGCAGAAGCCACTGAGAGACTAACCTAACCCCAAAGCTAGTTTGGAAACAGAGATTTGCCTTCCCATGATATAATGAAAACAAAATTGAAATAGTTTTTAGACTTTCTCCTCTGGATTTTTAAAATTTTTTTTAGATTAAAAAAAAAAATCTGGAAAAATCTGTTTCAAAACTCCAGCTAAATAAGGGTCCCACTGAAATCACTCAAGGCAGTGTCGCTACTCTGGAAGATATGAATCTGGCCACCTGGAAAGGTTCAGAAGGAAGACGATTATTATGCCCAGAAAGACTTTGCTTACTTGTAGATTGGACAACCATCTGAAGGACCCTTGTCATGGATTTCTGCAACTCAGACTTATACATCAGGAAAAAAAACACACTAAATTTCAGTTTTCAGAGATTATAGTCAGAAGAAGAGGTCACACAGGGTAAATAGTAAGAATCTATGACCTGCTGTAAGGTCACCTGAGATGACTGAATTCTGCTGAGCAGTGTAAAAGTCTTGAAAACCTTTCATGAACTTACAGTATATTTTCCTTGGAATACAGATAAATGTTTGTTCAGAGTACTCCATACATCATTTTACTGCTAAAGAAAAAAGGCACCCAGAATAAAAATTCACGAGGAAGTATTGTCAGACATAGTAGTAAAATCCTCTGCAGAAGTATTAATCCATCCCAGAAGTCATATGTTCTTGTCAAAGTACAATTATAGTGTTTAATCCTTCTTTTGTCTCCTCAGTGAATGTCACTACTGGGAAAATGTATGTCCAGCAACGTCAAAGTCACCACAGTAGTCTATGCAGGGAACATTTATCTTTTCTTTTCAGATGTTCAGTGAACTGCAGCAGAATTAAATCCACATTTATGTGTAGGGCTATGCCCAGGATGATCAGGAACTCACAGGGACTGTATTAAATTTTTACTCCTTATTAGAGAATGCGCTTCTCTACAGAGATAAAGGGTCTGAAGGACAAAAGAAATAAAATGTGAAATTAAGAAAATTTATGTGGCAGCAAATGAAGGAAGATAAGGACAGAGCTGCAGGGAACTCTTCCACTGCAGTTGCACTGGTTTCACTATTTTTGACTTTGAAAAGATGATCTGTTTGTGAGCTAGTCTCCTATGGAGTGCAGCTCTTTCTGAGCACTTGCTAAGCATAATATATACAGAAGCAAGAGGGAAATCCACAAAATAAACTACGTCATAACTGAAGAGCAAGTATTCATGTTGAGAATTCTATTACTCTAGCAATTGCCTTATTTCATTCAATACAACTTTTGAATGACATGTAGGCACTGTTCAGTGTAATTATCAGAACTTGGTTTTCTCCATGTCACACAGTGTTATTGTACTCCTATCTGACATTGCCAATTTTTTCTTTTTTTGTGTGTGCTCTTCTTAAGTTCATTAACCTTCAGGTATTATGTGATAGAGATACATCTTAGGCAGTTAGAGAAGAAAAACAACAACAAAACCCCCAACAATGTTTACAAGTTTTATTTGCCTTCTTAATTGTGAGTTCAGAGGCTCTGGAATTTGCACAGCTGTTGACAAGTGAACCAAACAACTATATGTTCTGTATATGTGAACCCAGAACGTGTCATTATAAAAATATTGCCAGTTATTAAGTACCTGCTGAACAAGATATATGAGAGTTATATATCTGAGCTAAAAGGCTTCCAAGACACTTCAAATTAATATAGAAATGTAAATATGTGGTTTTTTCCTAGTAGATGTTAATATGTCAGTTTATTTACCTAACAAAAGGCCAAGAAGAAAAAAATCTATCTTTAGATGAAGCCTGGTATCATAGAATTGAAATAAATGATCTTCCCAGATAAGCAAGAGTTGGTGTTTGTGGATGGTCTCAGAATATCTTCCAAAAATTGTGTTCACTTGTTTCTGGGAATAAAGACAACAAAATTGAAGATTTCCCTTAAAACATTCTTATGACATAAACTTGACAGAATTCGTGTAAGAAATGAATGTTAAGTGCACCTATCTTTAAATACTTAAGACTTTCTGTGCTAGAACTTATAAGGATGCCTATTAGGAGTCATGACAAATCAGTCAGGACAGTTTTATGGCCATACACATCATGTGGTGTATGTTAGTACATGGTATCCCTCAAAGTTAACACAGGGAGACTACATCTGCAGCTATTCAAGTTTCAGCCAGCAACTTGGAATGTGTATCATCCGTTTTCTTATTTATATATGTGCATAAAGAGTTGTATACAAAACAAACATACATCTATAAAAATAGCATTTAAATATTTTGTAAATCTATACAATAAAAGTCGGACTCACCTCAACAAAATTTAACTAGGGAAAAATACTTATGAACTCTGAAATACCTGGCATTGATCTAAAATATAGGTAAATATAAATACATATTTCCTCATATGCCTTTCCATCCACCTTAGAAACAAATGTTTCTATGACCTGCATTTGAATTCTGCAAACAAATTACTTAACTTCTTTCTATTTTAACATTTTGCTGTTAATCTGGGTTTCAGGGATATTAGCAAACCCCAAATTATTCCAGAACAGTGTCTGAATTAACACCTGTTCTGACCTTTTAGACTTTTCAGAGAGTGTTTCAGCTGACCAATACTTCTAGGTCCTACTGAAGGCGTAGCCAGAGGCTCTCATTACACAAGTTTTTCAGGGTTCTAGTCTTGTGAGGCTCCATGGTACTACAGCAGTGGGGACAATACCTGAGACTATTACAGGAGCAGTACAGAAGTTACATGTCTGCTTTTCAGACAGCTTCACATAACAGCTTTCGAATCTCTCTATTATGGATGAGTATCCATGCTTTAAATCCTTCCCTGCTGGTTGTCATCTGAATTCTCCAAGTGAAAACTTAATCTATGGTGACAATAGTCTAAACTGAAACTCCAGTGGGCCAAAGCTTTTAAACTGGAAACTTTAGTTTTCAAATAGTCTCTTCTTTCTTGAGTAAAATAATATCCTGATTCTTCAGAACCCATGTGGGTTTCACATGTCTATATCTTCTAGGCTTTCACTTTCAAGTCGTAGAAATTGTAATTTCCTTCCTCTTTCTTCCCAATGGGATTCATTTTTTGTTCCTTGCATGACTGTCTCTACCAATGCAGAGTTTCTCCATAAAGGATTCTGACCTTTTCTGTCTCTATTACAACAAGAAAAAAGGACTGTTTTGATCCCTTCTCTAACAAAGGTGTATAATACTATGTCCCTGTTATGGAAACGTAATAATACTATGTTCTAGTTTTATTTTGTATGGTATATGTCTATTATTTTACATATGCCGTTTTCATGTTATAAAATCTGTTGCTGTGGCAAAATTTTTCATCAGGAGTATTTATCCTCCAAATGGAACAGCTGAGCCATTCATTGCTTGGAAGAGGAAGTAACATCAAGGACAGAGCAATACTGGGTACAACTCACAGAAAAATGAGTTTACAAAGCATCGCACAGAAATTTCCAGTTCTCATTATCTTACTGTATGAACATTTCTGGAGACTAATTTTATGACTGTCAGTTTTCGTTACTGTAAATGATTCCAAAATCAGAAGCTGCTCTGAGTCAAGAGATTCACTATCAAATTTAACAGATTTAATTATTAAAGATAGCCACTATATTGCTTTTAAATTTGAACCTTAGGATAAAAGTTGACATTTCGTGCAGTGTTCATCTCACTTAGTTTTCTGCAGCACAGCTGTGTGTATCTGAGCTATTTAATTAGGCTCCCTTTATGAACCGTAAAGAAGAAAGAATTCTAGTATTATTCCTCTTTCCCTAATTGTCTAAATTAATTCACCTAATGCAACAAACCACCCTCAGACAGCCTTGAGATGTGGCTAGATCCTACGAAATATACTTACTACTTCTTCCTTTTGAGCTAAAACCAGTAGTTTACTTTGAAGAATATAGTTTTCCTCCATGGCTTAACATTAATGAACTAAAATATGGCTGAAGAGACTTAAAATGAAACACTAGAGAAAGGAACAGGAGAACAAGGGATAGTTATTGTGGAATACGGAGTGTCGGAGGAGAATATAAATTGGAGGGATTAGAATGCAGAAACTTTACCTTTAGTGGTAAAGAGGGACTGAAGGAATGAATAGAAGACAAAAACCAAGGGAGGGAAGGATGGAGATAATGAACATGAGACTGAGAAGAACTGTGAAAAGGGGTGATCTGCTGAGGGTTGTGGAGGGAGTGAAAAAAATAGTTATTCAATAAAATAATTTTAGATAACTTGTTTGCATACTTATTTTTCTTCTTCAATAGGACTCTTACCATAGAATTTTTTAAATGGCAAGAAGGCATAGCAATGCAACTTTTCATTTACATTTTAAAATATTTGATTTATTATATTAATTCCTTTAATCTTTTTTTGTCTAAAAAATAAGAGCTCCATGTCCAACATGTCTAAAAGGTCTGAAAAAGAATTATTTTTTTTAATATATAACTATTTAAAATAACCACAATTCCTCAGAGTCTACTGCAGCTCCTATAATGCTTTCTCTACTGTCTGTAATCAATGCAATGTTCCAGGAAGACTCAGAAAGACTTCAGAAAAAGGCTGTGCAGAAAGAATTTTGATTCTCTGAGATCTTCTGTGGTTTCCACAAAGTATCTTGTAACAGTTCTAATGCCAAGACTTACGTTTGGTCCATCAGACCCACTGTCAGGCCAAAACTATGAGCCTTTTGATTCTTCTGTTGTGGTAGAACCAGATATATCCCCATCTAATAGTTTACTATTCATTTTAAGAAACCAGTCTTGAAATTCTGAAAATACAAGCTCATCTTTATGGTCTTATAAGATTTCACGTCAGCGTATTTATTGAAAAGATTCTGATCAAACTTATCATACCCAGCTGATATTCACATTTTACTCAAGTTACATTTTTCTTTTGTTAGTTCAAGTAAACTGACTGAAATCAGATGAAAATTCCATATACTGTATATTTCATGCATCAGAAGCCTTTTCAACATTCATTATTAACTTTGATAGCAAAGGTTATCATAACTATGCCACAATATTTGTCTTGTATTAGGGCTTAAAAGCCTTCAGCCATTTATCATGTGTTCTTGGCATATTTTTAATAATTTTTGCTTAAACGAAATGCAATACTTTCTGCTTTTTGATCCAATGGTTTATGAAACCATTGTGACCATTACAGTGTTCTGTTCCTTGAAATCAATATGCACTTGATCTACAACTGAAAATTCATTTTTCCTTTGAAACGGTAATTGTTATTGCTAGCATTGTCATTAAATTCATACATATGTTTTACCACTTTTTTGAAAGTAAAGCACAAACGTAAAAGATGACATAATTGAAATGACAAGATTTTCAAATGTGTATCGTACCAACTTGAACCAAACAATATTTTTCTAGTGCCACTGGAAACTTTCACACAATTGCTAAGAAAAGGACAAGCACTAACATGGACATAAATACTCTATTATATGACTTCACAATTTACATCATGCTGAGTAAATCTCAGGAAATGAATGTACAAATCACCTTTTTATCTAATTTCTGTTGACTTTTCAGAGGTATCTCATAGGTCATATGAAGGAGCATACACTAGTCTTGGCATTCATCACCCCTTTGTGGCAGAATGGGAAAAAAACATTTTCACAAAGACTCTGCAATGACCTAATAACATATTATTAGTGAGAAACAGCTATGTAAGAATGACCACTTTGAACTCAAAGTCAACACCCTTGGAAGGGAAAAAAAAAATCCCCTGCTGAAAAAAAACAAAACCAAATACGAAGGGGAAAAAAAAAGACAATTGAAACATATTATTAGAGATGCCACACTGGCATCTCAATGGAAATATTTACCACCCATAGAAACCAACTCAAAAAATCTAAACTGGTGAAACAAAAGAGTAAAGTATGTGTGTGAAGAAAAAGAAATCTTCAATTGGTAAAAGGTGTGATGGAACAAAGAAAACAGAAGTGACAATTGAATCGAAAGCCTTAATGAAAGTGGCCAAAAGAAATGTACTTGAGAAAGTACTTGCTGGAAATTTAAAACTATCAATAGAAACAAATTCAAACACCTCAGAATCAGGAAGAATGACAGAAGTGTTAAAAACAATTAACTGTGTGGACAGATGACCATGGTATAAAAGAACATTCAAGAAGTGTGGAAAACACTTCTTGTAGAAACGGAAACATTTTAGTGTTTTACATTTGTTGTGAAGGAGCTCTGAAAATTTGTTACATTGAATTCTTCCTTTACTGGGAGGGAACTGTCATTAAAGGTAAATGTCATTGGAATAGACTAAGTGCTAATCAATAGAATAAAATGCTCAGATTTCCAGAAGCAAGCAGTACTCACCCAACAGTGTTAAAGGAGCCCAGATACAAAATCGTTGAAATATTAACTGTGGCTTTAATTAACCTTGGGGAATGATTTGTTGAAAATAAAAAATGAGTTAATAAAAAGATTCATGAGCGTATGTGTATCTGCACATCATTAGGTCTGAGTTGCACATAACTGATTGTTAAAAATTTTGCTAAAAAATAAAATTATTAGATTAACAAGAAAATGAGAAAAAGTCAACATGGCTTTTTTTTAAAGGAAGTCACACCAGACAAAGCAATTAGAAATCTTTGAAAGACTTATTTAATAAAGTGTACCCAGATTTCCAAAACCTTTTAAGATGATCTTGTAAAACTTATTAAAGAAACTAAGCCATCATGGGATAAAACCAAGACCCTGAATCAGATAAACAGAAAATGGGTGAATGATGATGATGATGTTCACAACTGATAAAAAATTCATTCTGGACAGTAAAACCAAAGCCTAACTACTGAAAGTTCTAATAAATTGGTAAAATGACAGATAAAATTAAAGGTCAATGCATCTAATGTATGTGCAGAAAATGGCCTTAATTATACACAAACAATAAAAGTTTCCAGATTAGCTATTCTTAGGGAAGAGATTTTGTATTCTTTATAAATAACTCTGTAGTAGCATCATCATAGTTTGCAGCTGTAGGTAAGAGGTAAATGTATTACTGCTTCCTACTAAAATAAATGAGAAAATAGTAAACATTCTGATGCCACTGTGAACCTCCAGGACATACTTAAATTTTGAATATTGAGTATAGTTCAGGAACTATGATATCTAACATGATACAGTAAAACATCCTTAGAAAAAGTAGTAAAAGGCTGACAACAGTAACTGAAGTTACAGAATAGCTACTGTACAATGCAAAGAAAATATGTCTGTATCTAGGAAAAAAGATATCAGAAATGAAAAATAATGAATTATGTAAAATAATGAGTGTTGTAAAAGGAAAAGAAATTGAGAGGAAAAGGAAAGATTATTCATTCTTTCTTTATTACAACACAGGAATATTTTCTTTATGATAACACAAGAATTTGGGTGGCCCACTGAAATTATCAAGCAGTGGCAGAAGTTAGGCAGGAGTAGGTGAGAATATAACCCCATAAACTCATTCTTTTTCTGAAGCTGCTGCTGGTGATGACTAGTCAAAGATAAAATTTGAGGATGAATGGATATTTCGTCAGAACTGGTGCAGCCATTTCTGTGTTCTTACAAGCAGTTTTTATTGTTCTTTTTTGAAACATTCAAAATCACTGAAGGCCCGTGGTGGTGTGTTTACAACTAATTTCCATCATGTGACCTATATTTTTCTTTCTGAAACAACAGGAAGTCTGCCATCTCATCCTTCCTTATACACTGGAGCCATTAAAAAGGAAATTTTGTTGTCGCTTTGTTGTTACGGTATTTTACAAGTAATACAGTTGTTCTATCAGCAGCAGATTCCCTCTAACGTTTATTGTAAAATATTTATTCAACACAGGCCTGTGTAAAAGGTCTAGACACCTTCCTACCTTCATACTGAGCAATTCTGACATATTTTAGCAATCAGTATTGTGTTATATATAACCATGGGATTCCTCAAACCCTTCAGAAGCAGTTTCAGGCAGCCTACAGACTTTGACTAAGTTTGTAACTTATCCTGCAAATGTATTTTGGTGCAATGGTACTATGCATCAGATGAAGGGATCTGTCAGGCTTTGGAGCACTCCTTTGCCTGTGGTCAGACAGACTCTCTCATGCCTGCCTGTTTGATGAAGGTCCTTAACTTGCAATATAATAACAAAAATGAGAAGAAACCCGCACCAATTTTCTGCTCTTTAGTGCTCTGAATTAGAAGGATTTGGTATGTTTTAAAATCACACCAGTAACACCAGCATGAGTGAGCAACATAGGTAGTTAGGCTATATAGAACACAACACACAATCAAAAATAACTCCTACAGCCATTTAGTCCTCTGACTCACTGAGAGTCAGAGGTCGCCATTATAGATGAGAGACGTCATAGCTTTTGATACAAAGAAATTAATAACTTTCATTTCCAGAATTTTTTTTCACCTGCTACCCAGGTTTTATAGTTCAAGCAATCTTTCTTTGTTTTAAAGATTTACCAGTATCCCGGTCCTAGTAGTGTAAGCTAGAAAATGCATGAAAATGTACTCAGCGCAAAATGCATTCTTACTTTCATCTAATTTGGATAAGGTAAGGGGAATTTATTTCCATCACTTTAAAGCTAGCATCTCTACGTTTAGAAATCTACCCACAGTTTTCTTGGGTTAGGCCTTTAAAATGCTTGTAAATTTCTTTACACTTATAAAAGGACTACTTGTTGCTAAACTGTCGTTTTTACTATATCCTGGTCCAATTATGAAATTGACAGTCCATTTAATACCATACAAACTTTAAACTTCACATCTATAGGGAAAAACAGAGTTTTTGTAAGTCAGTTGCTAAGAAGAGATTTATATAATATGTATTGGGTAAACACGAACTTCCTCTGATCAGCTGCAGGTCTGTGGGATTGTGTTAGAATGCCTTAAAGCTTCTACTAATAAATCTTCTGAAAATTAAATATTTGATTTTAGGTTCATCAATGTGCTTTAAGTAATTTGTAGAGAAGATGGAACAAGAACATATCTGTCCGGACAGCTGTAAACATAAGCTCATGCACCTGCAACTGCCCAGGATCAGGAATCTAAGCTGCAAATGCAGTGTACAAAACCAATCATCAAGCAAGTGAGAACTACCTAAATTAGTTGAGAGAAAATGCTGAAAATGGGAAGTCTTGGATACAGGACTTCATTTTATTGATGGATATTTTGCCCAATTTCTTTTTAATGTTAAAGGATCATAAACTACATAATGTAATGTATAAAACATCTTATGCAGAGCTAAAACCCAGAAATTTTGTATGATGAATGACCAGATTAATAGATTAGAAAGTTATATTCCTTCTCACACTTATGCTCTCTTTCTCTGGCCCAATGAACCTTTCATTCTTTACTGCCTAATGACACGTTTGCAAAAATGTGGAGACTGTGTTCTCTGAAAGCCGCTAATCATAGTTTGGGCACCAACTGCAAGGTTGATGGATATAGCAAGTATAACAGTTAAATATGAGATTAAAGATAGTATGACATCATGAATTCACAAAGTAACACTTTTTTCAGTTATTGGGCCAAAATGTATTGTGGATCAAAATACCAATGTGATTTTTTTCTGCTTTTTTCAAGCAGAATTAATATGTTGATGTGAAAAGAAAAGAAGACAACAGAGAACTTTGTGGAGATTACTAGAAAAGCTGTCATTATATTAATTTGAAATTCTTGATTTAATTTTACAATTTGTAAAGAATGCCATCAGTTTTCTGTACCTTCCATTCTCATAATTTACTTTTCAAAGTTGCAAGGTAGGAAGAGTTCTCTCAGGACAATTGGGGTCCTAGCCAAAATGTGGTAGAAGATGGTCTTAGTGGCATCAGGAGTAAGATCTGAGACAGGAATAATGTATTTTTTATATCCTTCGGGTTTTATTCATCAGTTTTTCAGTTAGCTTCTAAGCGTTCTTGTTAGAGGGTACTTCCATAACTTTAGTCTTCTACTTAAACATCTTGTTTTATTTTCTGTCTACAGTTTGTATTTAATGACTGTAAATTTATTTTTTCCCTGCCCAATACAATCCATTAAATAATTATTTTCTCATTGTTGTTTATCATTTTTTCCTAATTTCACTTTGCAGTCAGTGGTCATAGCCTGTCCAATTCTTAATTTCACTGTGCTCAACAATGACCCCTTGTACAGTAGAGTCTGAATCCTCTTGTCCATCCCCTTGCAACTGATCCAGAATGAAATAATACTTAATTGAACATGAATGATGAGAGGGAAATACACAGATACAGCAATAACTGTTTGTTCTTTGCACATATAAAATCTTTCTGACAGGGAAATTATGCAATATGTTGTGCAGTATGGGTCCTTGACCTCTGGACAGTATGAAAGCAAAAAAAACCCAAACCTTTATGATGGTATAATTAGCAATTATTTTCATTTTTTGTGTGTCAAGACTACCAATAATTCATCTTCATCAAAATAAATATAATTTTCCAATGCTTATAATAGGGCAAAAGGAATGGGTTTTAAAGGATAGATAGCTGTAATAAATCCATTTCCCATACAACGTAAGCAGGACTTCTTGATGAAGTACACATACACAAACAAGAGGAAGTTGAAGGAAAAGTACTGAGAGGAAGAAGAAAACTAAATGTGCCATGAAGGAGGCACTGCAACCCACAATGAAAAGAAACAGTAAGAAAATTTAGGTTTCCTTGAGGCTAGGTAGAATGCAACAATAAGAAAATTGGAAAAAGAAGGGAAATAGAAACCAGTATAACTTATTAGAAGGAATAAAAAGTTCATATGAATGGGACAGAAAACTGGAAGTGAGGGTAGGATGAAACGTGGATAAAGAAAAGGAAGAAAAGATACATAAAAGAGTAAGAGAACGTAAATGTAGTTTCTTTCCAGATCTTACATTCAAAACTAAATCTTGAACCACAAAGAATTAAATAATTCAATTTATCTGTTTCATAAATAAAATTTCTCCACTTATAGCAGCACTATTTTTTTATTCTAAGACACTTGGTATATGATCTTATTTATGATCTGCAATACAGTGATGAGGGCTTAAAACCCGTCGTATTACTTTTGGAAAGCTATATTAGCATGCCAGATAGATTTGACCATATAGTTCATTGGAAGACCCAAAATTACATGAATTAACAGAATGTAGAATGCAGCTTAAGAACACTTTTGACAGCCTCCTTCTCATTAATTTGAATTATAAACAATTACCCATTGTTTGATTCCATATTACTCAAGAGAAATACTGAGACCATGGGAAAAGTAATTTCTATGCCAAAGGTTCATTGTAACAAAAGTTAAACTCAGCTGAACACAAAGACAATTTCTTGCTTAATTATTTTCTAACATCTTTTATAAAGAAGAATTTTGACATTTCAGGACTCATCCAAAATAAATTGAGATAAATGTTAAAGAGAAGTATGTTCTCAGCAAAGTTTCTGCATTTAAACTGTCCACCTTAGAAAGTCTGATATTGATTATTCAAAATTCATGCTTATCGATGTAGTCATGTCTAAAGTATTTGTCTCTCCAAGGAGTTTGAAATCACTTAATGCAAATTCTAGTATATGCATTCTTCATGCTTCAGGAGTCTCTATTCAAATTTGACTTTGGTAGAACTTTTAACCTATCTGTCATGCATCTCTCTCATACATTCATCAAATATTTTAGTATATCTTCTCATAAATCTTGTGTATGTTATGTATATATATGATCCATGTTTCACAGGGTGGGGGGAGGGTAATTTTAAGAACACGGAATACATAATTCTCCCAGGTTATACATGAAAACTGAGGAAACAAAAGGATTGAATCTTGGTCAATCTGAACTGTCCACCCATCTGAACTGTCCATCCATACAGGAGAGAGTGCAGCTGGATCTCACTGTAGGATGAAGTCAGAATAAATCTGGAATGTACAGGTGGGCCCTAAAAATATGAAGTACTCCTAGATCGTATAACACAGACTTGTTTTATACCCCAGGTTAACATTTTAGACACTAAACCATTCCAACTATGTATGATTCAAGCCAGCTGCTTAGCCTGAGTAGTTATATTTTTTGCCACTAAGAATTAATTTTCTTATCGATCATCATATTAAACAGCATCCAGATTCACTTGCAGTTCATATCTCCTACTGTAATTAAATTCTTTTTTTTTTTCTTTTTGGAGGAGTTCTTTCATTGTTTCCAATAAAAGGAGATCACAAAAGTTGAAAGTCTTAATTTTTGATGATGCTATGTGTCATTCCATTATAGTCTTGATAGTTTGACTTAAGAAAAGGGTAAATGAGCTAAATATTAATGTTTATCAGAGTCTTAAGATTCTTGCCCTTTGAATTTACATGAAGGAAACTGGGTATGGGCAAGTCTAAAACTTGGAGGCTAAAACCCTAATTGTGTTGTCATATCCACTTAAAAGAATCACCTCTGCAACACATAAAAACAGGCATATTTATTTTTGCACAGTGACATTTTCAGAATTCAAATTCCTTAAAAACAAGTTGTGTCAAACAAAGCCAGGTTACAAGTTAAACATTGTGCTCTATGTCTTCACTTGCATTCTATACACACATGTCCAAGATATGAGGGAATCATGGTAAAAGCATAACATTCAGTTAACTGCTCTGCAAATATTGCAAAACTTAGGGCAGCTTAATTGAATGTATTTACATCCATACTGGTACATAATGTATTTATTCTTGTACATTCAAAACCATTGTACATTTATTTTGCTCTGTAGTTCCTTACCATACTAAATAGACTCATACCTCAATATCCCAAGATACTTCTTAAATACTAGTGTTGTTTTCAACTAAAATTCCAAAACTTCTGACTGGACCAGTTTGATGCAAAAATTGTATAATACATCTGCAAACGTTTGCACTCTCATATGACAGCACTGGGAAGTTCACATTTACGACATACTGCTAACCACAGCATTCTTACTTTAACTATGCCCCACTCGCAGGGAAGACTCAGCCCTCGGTTCCCACTCTGTTACACAGAGCAAGCAGCCATAATCTGATAAAAGCTCTTTTGGTATGCAAGGTGAAGGTAGAAGCTTTTTAAAGTATAAGTCACCATTAGCATATATCTGCTGACACTATATGTTGACTTGACCATTCTAGAAAAATTACTACTCATTTTTTAGTAGTTTTTTGGCTGCTTCTTTTTTTTTCCCAATTAATGAAGCCCTCCATTCTGTGCATAACAATTACTTCTGCACCATTTTTGTTACGACTATTCCTCTGTCTAACTCTAATTTTACAATTAATTGTAATTTATGACAATATAAAATAGTGAACATTCACTGAAATTAAAAAGGACACAGATCTTAACTGCTTGTTGTTTTGAGTTTTTTTTTGTTGTTGTTGTTGGGTTCGGGGTTTTTTATGGTTGTTTTTTAGGAAGGAAGAAGGGAAAGATAGCAGTCAAGCAAGTAAAGTTCATTAAGACCTTGGTTTAATTTTCTTTATAAATTTTTTTTGTGACTCTAAGTCAGTTCCCTAAGGTCAATTAAGCATAACCAAAGATATCTTAGTTTCCTGACATACAAAATATGTTTTGTAAATATTATATGTTGTGTAATCACAGCAGAATCCTGCCATGTATTTTTCTGCAAGGTTCCACACACATGAACGTGTTACATAAACATCTTAAAATATAGGCAAAGTTTTGAAAAATGGAATAATGGAATAAAAAAATAAGCATCTTCATTTAAAGAGCAAAGAAAATGGTCTGTGATTTTAAGAAGTGCTAAACATTCACAATTTAGAATAAAATGAACAATGTATCCATTGGTTGTTCAGAACTGCACAAAGATTGTGAACTCACATAAAGACAACAAAGCAATTTACCTACAATAACTGCACAATGCATTCGTTATCTCAAAAGTTGCCTTTAATTAAAAAAATATTTTTCTTAAATTATGTCTGTACACATAGAGTTGGTAAAGAATATGTAGTATGGTGTAAACTATTTGCAAGGTAAATGATAACATGGATAAATCTATAAGAAAGTCAAGCAGATTTTCAATTTCAGATGGATCATATTATTTGGTATTTTTCTACACTTTTAGAGTTTTCTACTAATTTAGGTGCCTAAATCTGGTTTAGTCTCATTGGCAACTTTATAAATCAAAGAGGAAAACTATGCATCTCAAGTGGGTGATTTATTTGTATGCCTGTATTCGGATGAGAGAAACCAGTGGGAGATGTCTGTTTTTCTCCTACACAAGGGCCTGGAATAACTAATACCCATTGATCACAGCAATCTAATTAATCTAGAGTTTTTAAATAGTCCCATTTTATGTTCTGAAAGCTTCTAAAGTTTAATTACATGGACATGTTAATTACATGGACATGTTAAATTGCTCCCTTATCCCTGAAATCTAGCTGGATATCTAAAACTTAGGCAACCAGGAGCTGCAGCTACAATTTTCTGAATACTTTTTCTCCTTCTAGGTTAATGAAGAGATATCTTTTACTTCTTTTGCATGTCATTTGGCAGCTCAAAATTATCCCCTCTCTGAAGATCACAACAATGGTTGATTTCAGAGCAGGGAAATAGGTTTTGTTCAGTACATAATTGAGTCTTGCAGTTTTGTGTGGCCAGTTCCTTCTAGGCTTTTATCAGATTTTAGAGATTCATCTCACTCAACTTAAATATTTATCTGAAGAAATTTAGGTGTCCAGAGTGTGAATGTCTGCATCTGAACTAATAATTTTAGGCACCTTTTCCAGTCAATGGGGAGAAACTCACTTTCAAAGTGTGATTTATTTCACCTTTAGAATGAGATGAATCGTGTCCTCGAAATACTGATTTTGCTATTCTAGTGATAAGAAAAAACTTAGGATGTATAATTCTGTTGTGGACATTTACACAGTAGATAACTATATTTGAGAACACTCTATATTAATAAAATAAAGAACTGGATATTATTCATTCAGCCTGCTACTGCAAGTCTTCTTTCTCTTTTTTCCTTTCATATGGGACAATTGACCATTTTCCATTCACTGATACCCTGAAAAATATACAGATGCAGAAACAAGAAAAAAAATTCCTAAACCACAATATACTCCATTTCCACATTATGCCTACATGTGAGATTTCCTACTATGTGGCTGAAATATGACATCTAAATCTTTACAGAATTGCGCTAGGAAACATTTTACCATTAAATAGAAAAACAAACCCAAGAACTCTATGTTGGGTAACAGCAACTACTGTAGGTGATTTTTTTAATAACTCTGCTGAGTAAGGGTGATTTATTCAGTATTTGCTTACAGAAAAAATTTCTGACTGAAGTGATGCACAAAAGCTAATTTTCATGATAAAAAAGATCTGTCCAAGTTAGCAATTCCCATAGATAACCATATGACTCCAGTATTAATAAGTATTAATTGACTGTGCTCTCACTCCTATGTTCACTATATGTCATTCATGGGACAATCAAGATTAGTATTTTCAAGCTTAAGCAATTGAAGTAAAACGTTTTTAAATTCAACTTTTCTTATCATCTAAGTGGGCTGCAAGATGCCACCTTCAAATACCTAATGGCACTGGGTGTGCATATATTTTTTTTTATATATATATATATAGTGATCATGGATTGTATTTGCCTACGCACGAGCACCTAATACCATCCAGGATACTTTAGAGTTTCTCATTTGAACTTTTTTTGCCACTACAAAACTTCGCCTGCATCATACCTGCCATCCCGGTGTGGATATCTCAGGTAATTTTGGGCCTCTCAGATAGTATTAGACACTTATGTGGGGGCAACTACTGAATGCTCATTTACTTAATTTAAATATCTCACCTTTGGAACAATACTTTTCCCTGGAGGCCTTCGAAGTCAGACCTCTCCAGTGACTTTTGTTGGGGACTGCCTCTACATTAGAAATACTTCACTAAGTATACCAGACTTTACACACAATCTAGCCATCTAAGTTAAGAAGACTGAATACGATTCTGGTTCACAGACCTAATTCTGAAGAGTGCTAGACTTCTGCAAGAGCGCATTTTTTTAATTTTTTTTTTTAAATAATTATTTATTTTTTAACATTATGTCATCATGGAAAATCTGGAAAAATATGGGGTGGATAATACGTCAACCTTGACTGCTTTTCAAATCCTTTGAGGGTGATGAATTTGGTAGCTTCATAGATCCTCAAGGGGAAGCTGTGGCTGGCCAGTGATTACAGGTTGTATAGTTCTCTGCCACTGCATTTCTTACCTTTGCTAGTAATTTCCTATACGGTTTGATTTCCAGCAGCTGCAGTCCTGCATATGGAAATCAAAGTTTTGCTGATTTAAGGATTTTGAGCAGTCTCTCTGCCCCTAAATGTGCCTAATCCCCATGTACTATGAAGCAGAACTATAATGAGGGAATTTGCAATGAAATGTAAGGTTACACCAATTTGAGCAGCTTTACACTGGATTTAGAACAAGGCTGAAGAATAATTATTCTGCTGAATATTTTATACATTCTCATTTAAGTTAGAACAGATATATTGCATGGATAATCTATTTTTAAACAGAAATATTTCTGAAGTTACTTTTACATACTGAGATTCTCCTCTGAGTCGGCAGCAAGCCTATATAACCAAGTATATGTACATCTGCTTGGTACAGTAGATGCAAAAATGTCCAAGAACTTGACATTCTCAGAATTTAAAGTAAGTAACTAGTTATTGACTTTTAAGATATATTTGAGCTACTGTTTTTCAATATCCAGATTTTAAGTATTACTTTGGGATAAATAAAATTTTTTCTTCTTTTATGGTTAATGTACAAAGTCCCTATTTTACAAGAAAGAATATAAGAAATGACTGCTTTTGAATGGTATTTCAATTTACAAGCTAGTAGATTGGCTACAAAGTTATTTCCCAAAAAACTAATTTCTTCTGTTGGTAATAAAATTTAGCACTCCTGGGGAATGTCTTATTGCAAGTAACAAAAATCTGTTTCCCTAATATTCTTTTTACATTTCTGAGATACTGTTATTCTACTCTATATTTCTCGACACAATATTTTCTATTCTGGTATTTTGATAAAATTATACCAATTGCACTGGATGCTGTATTTGGTAGGAAACTAACTTTGAATTAAACTTCTACCAAGATTGGAAACACGCTCTGTGAGCATTCTAGGATCCTGATTTCCGATTTGTGCATACCACACAGAAGCTTCAAATCTGAGTTGTAAATATTGCATTTTATATTTTATTCACTCTACTGGAGATGTCCTTCATATTAGAAAAAATCTGGAGACAATGAGACACATTCAAGAACATGAATATCTACAAGAGATCTGGCTGCTCTCACTGGGATCATGGTAAACTGTGCAGGACTAAACACACAGTTTTTTAAAGTGAATAGTTGAAAGTTCTCTATTAAAAATGTTTACATTTTTAGAAAGTGTATATTTCTTATTTCAAGGTGTAGATCTCTAGAAGACTGAAGACATATCAAAGATGTTTTACTTCGGAAAAGAAAAATAAACCTTTCTTTTTTATGTCATGCACATTCACGTTGCATATAGAGGGGTAAGGATTTGATTACCGGTATGGTGTATTATATTTGCTGCTTTCATCAGAAACAATTCTGTGGGAAAATGTGCCTAGTGGTAGAAAGTGTCTGCAATATCAACAGAAACCAGGGGTGGGGAAGGAAGAAAAGTATTGTACAAAGAGCCAGTGTGCGGTGGGATTGTGAGCATATAAAACTAAACGCAGGTGCATGTATGGGAGATGCTAATGGCAAAAAATGCACCATGTCCTGTTCCAGGCTATGAATTTTAAATTGGTAATTAATTTTATCATTGGTTTTGTACCATCAAATTCCATACATTCACATAGTCGAATGTCTAAGTTTCCCACAACATTACAGAATTACTCATGTGATTTATTACTAGTATTTGATAATAGTTACAAGAGGTTTTTTTAGAGCCTTTGCAGAAATGCCTTCTCTATTTATTCCTAATCAAATAACTAATGCAAAGTCATAGATAACAGGATACGTTTTGTTATGACCTGTCCACTGTGAGCATGGTAATAAGAAAACATTTCTAAAGTGTGAGTTCTGTTGTGGAAATCTTGTATTTCATTAATAATCAAAATATGCAGTGTTTCTGGTGTTTCCTCATGGACTGAACCATTAAAACTTGCATAACTTCAAACTCATTTGTGAGGTTTTTTTTATTGAAGTCATTGAAAAGTGTTTAAATCTTTGACAAATATATTCAAGGGAATTTATTCAGGCCTTTTAAAAATATAAAACAATCTGAATAATATGTAGAGCATTCTAGATACATTTTAACATGAGTACTTCTTAAGTATTGGTCAATTGATGGCAGTTTTCTGTAGAAGTGAATGATACTCAGACAAATCATCCTCTGTCCATGCCAAAAATGGTTCCCTTATGTGAATTAATGTTAGTTTTAACATAGTAAAATGATGAGACAGGCTACTCCCTGAAAGCATCCTAAATGCCTTAATATTTTGAGTAGTTTCATATGATTAAAAGTCTGTTCTATATGCAATAGGATTTTTTTTAATTTAGTTTTGCTTTTAAACATTAGTAGAATTTTGATTGCAAGAACACATATGCAAATATCTATTTAACAACTATAATTAAAGCCAAAGTAACAATAGTCTTACCTTCAGGTCTTTTTATTGCCTTATTTGTGTTTTTGATTGCAATGCACAAATTTTCAATAAAATTGGAGCTCTACTAAATAATGACTATTAAATCAAATTTTTCTATGTAGATCTATACTGATTATATTTCTAGCATCCCCCACTGTCAATAATAAAAACTGTAAATGTAAAAAATAACTTAAAGGAAAGGTCCAAAACTGCAAGGTAGTCAACAGTTCCATAAACAATAGAGGATCACAAGATTAGTCTTTCTTTTGCTAAATGGATTTTTTAATACTACTACATTGGTAGAAACAAATTAAAAATGGAACCCTCGGAGTCATAGGAAAAGATTTACCTATTTTGCTTGATCGGTTTTTCTATTGAGTTCAACTTGAATTATTCCATATTTATAAAGCCTCTAACATCTAGAAAATTATATTCTTGATGTTTAACTCTTTAGCATTTTGAGAGGAATTAAATCAGGAGACTAATTCATTTGAAAAACAGACACTTGATGTTATGGTATTTTTCTTGATTTTGTTTACTTAAACAACCAAACAAAACCTTGCAAAAATGTAATTCCTTCTAAAGTTTCTTTAATAATTGTATTAATAAACATTAACAGCACTGCCACAGCTATAACACTGATAAGTTTATTCCCTTTTCTGGGAATAAAGCTACTTATTTTGTCTTTTAGGTATTGCTTTTATTAGCACTTCAAAGATAACTATTGTCTTTTTCATCTTTTGTGCTTTTTCCTTTTTTTTTTTTTTTAGCAGCAAATGTTTTATCCCCACTAGAGAAATAATCAATTAAAGGAAAAAGAGAAAAGAAAACTCTGTATCACAATTGGCTGCATTGATTTATAATGTCCCAATGGATTTGAAAAGAGTTGGGTAGGGAAACTGAAGAAAGAACGTAGACTTGATTTCAAGCTTTTGAATATAAATCCTCAGGCACAAGAATGACCACTTTCTGCCAGTATGGTTTTCTCTGTCTTCCTATAAAAAATATGTATAGACTCATCCATTCAAAAATAGCTTTTCTAGCACTCATGTCCTTGACCTTCCTCCTATCTCAAAACAAGTAAGCAGCAAGAAGGAAATTAATAAAATCTCAAATAAACAGTAAAAACAAAAGGACTTTTTGACACATAGAACAGAGAAATGCAAGGCTTCTCAGTAGTCCCAGAGGACCTTAATTTTAATTACCCCAGAGAAGCTTAATATTAATTACTTTTAGTTATTGATTTTGATTAGTTTGATTAGTACAAAAGATGTTCTTATATAAGGATGGGCAACAGGAAAAAAATGGATGTAACTCACAAGTATAAATATAGGCTGATGTGAATTAAAGACTTTCTAGTAGAACTGGTTGACTTTCTGAAAAAAAAAGCATGCTACAATGAATAAAAAAGAATTGGAAAGACAGAGAAAATGCTAACATTTTAGAACATACTTAAAATATTAAACTACAAAATTTACAAGTAACATTTTGAGAAAATGGGTTATTGATTTCACTGAAATTAATATTTGTTGCAGATCTGATTCCACTGTGATTTTCATATGAAATCAAAGGGATTATTTGAGAGAAAAGGTACAATGATGAGATAATCTGGGTTTTGAAAAAACAGCTGCTTTTGCTGTAAATATCATATTGTTTAGCACAAGTCAGCCTGTCAGAAGCCATTTTAACTCTTATAAATAAAAAAAGAGGTCTTAATGGAATTCAGAAACCAAGATGAAGCTTATATACCATTTTGATTTAAATCCATTCCCTTTTAAGTCAAAGGTAAAACTACTGCTGTTTTTAATAAGAGCAAAGTAAACACAATAGTAAGAAAAACTTAATATTTAACCAAAAAATTGTCCCTAAATTCTGTTTAGAAGAAACTCCAGAACACATTGACGTACATACATAAAAGGAATCTGAAAGCCAAATTTGGCTCTTATTGTGGCTAGATTTTACATAACCTAAATAAAACAAATTAATAATATTATTCTCACAGCATAAAAGCAGTAGAGTAGTCTGAAAAAATTTACATGAGAATAATGTTTCATTTTGGATAAATAAAGGCAAATCAGAAATGTGTAAAAGAAATTGAGAATAAAAAATAAAATTGAGGATAAAAGTGATCAAGGCATTGAAAAGAAATCTGTCATGGATTGCAATTAATAGAAGCAATCCTTTTTTGAAGGTCAGTATATAGGTAGCATAATCACATTTCTATTGTGTATGAATATAATGTAATCAAAAGGAAGTTCTGGGAATAGAATTAAAATTCAATTTCTAAATTCATTAGGTATCTGTGTAGGAGAACTGAATGCTAATGACTATATTTAATTGCAATTATAATTCTAGAATCTTCTTGGTTTGGTCTCAGAAGCTTATGTTTATATGAAGCAAAATTTGTAGAGGGGTAACATCTTTTATTCAACAAGTTGTTATAGTTGCAGAAAAATGGACATGCTTGTCTGTGGAAGAAAGACTAATCACAACTCAAAAGCCAACTGACTGTGGAAAACTAATATGAAAGATTTTGCGGCTGATTTCTAATTAGGACAGAGAAGCATATAAAAAGATTTAAACCAGTGTACTTAGGCTTCAAAACTGAAGTTCAGTTTGTGTCAGGAAACAAAGATCTCCACAGATGCTGATGCTTTTAGTAGGAAAGATACATCTTCAAATCAAATGTCCTAAGTAGGACGCTGCATGTATTTTTTTAATCTCAAATGGTTTCAAAGGTTTCCACTAGAAAAACTCTTCAAACTACAACCAGAATTCCTTCCCAAAATTTCTAGTGACAGAGGACTGTGAGTTTCCTGCTTTTGGACCATGAAATTTTTCCTAAAGGATCAGAAAATCTTTAAAGAAGAGGTATACTTGGTAGTCCTGTTCCCAGAGCCTGTGTCTCCCTGAACAGCAGAATTTCAAATTCCATTAGGGTCCTTAGGATTTTTACTGATTCAGCTGAGCAGATAGAAAGCATCAACATCAAATCTACTGCCAAGGCAAAAGCTCAAAGTATCATTACTGCCAGAAATGATCAATCCTAAAGGGAAGCACAGATGACACTAGTACATTTACCATATGAACTTTATTAGATCAAATGGTCTAATTTTCCTTATTCCACTTGCACTTATTCTGAATTCCCTACTTGCAGTTACTCTCAGTCATAAGTGGAAAGTCATAAATTGGCAGCTCTAATCAGGCAAGGTGTATGTATGAGCACCAGAAAGAAATAAAATGTAGTGGTTTTATCCCTTTTGAAATGTTAGAAGAAGCTCTATAGACTGTTCTGGTCATGGTTTATCTGTTACATGATACAGTGAAGGAACACTATCAATTTTCCAGCTTTTCATTAGCTTCCAACATGCAGATGATGCATTAAATAATGAGATCAGAGCCCACACACTTAAATGAAATATAAGATAAAGAGAGAATTAGGAAACTGTTCTTTTGACTCCCACATTTGCAACAAAGCCCCAGTGCAGCCAAAGGATTGCTTTGTGTATAAGTAGATTAAACACACGGACTTCCCCTTCAAAAGACTCACTTATAAGATGCATTAACACTGGCAAGGAAGTACAATCTGAAGTTACCAAAAAAAAGTGATCTTGGAGGTTTGCTTTTAGCTTTGTTTTTCTTCCTACTGCAGAGTAACAGCTCAGTCATTATGAACGAAACCTGAATATCCAGATTTTTCTACCTTTTCCCTTCAGTAAGAACTAAACTGTCTGTTTAAATTAGGCCATAATCCATTTGAAGACAGGACCTGAACAGAAAAAAAATTATATTACTGTCTACTTTTCTCTTTTAAAAAAACACAATTTAAAAGTGATTAAATGTGCTTTGATGTTTCTGCAGCTAAAACTCTTGCGGCCATGAAAACTGTTCTCGTATTCCCTCCTGCTCCTTGTGTAGAGCTGTCCCTTGATTATCCAGTTCTCCAGGACACATTCATGAGAACGGTATGTGAACTTATTACTCCACGTTCACATATTTATGCCTACAACAGCCTGATTTTTTTCTCTTTGACTCGGAACAGTTTTTATGATTTTACAGGGCATAAATACTTAATCTTCCTCACTTCCAAACTTCTTCAAGTTTGTGATCAACAGAGTATTCACTGTGTAAATCCTTGTTCTCATGAAGTTATCATTCTTGTTGTCTGATAGAAAAATAATCATTTCACGGTCAATAAAATCCTAAGCAGTGCTGACAAAGTCATGGTTGTTTGATGACTACAACACAGGCACCAGCTCTTCCAATATTTAGGGAAGCCATCTGCAGAAAAGAAGATACAAATTAACTGAACAGGAACAATCCAAGCAAGAGATTGCCAAAGTGCTGTGTCAACATTATTTTAAAATGGTCAAAACTAATGGGAGTGTAAACCGCTAAAAATAAATATGACCCACAATATCCTAGTATTGTAGTTTTAAAGTTACTTATTCACATCTCACATCTTTCACTTGAAGTGTGAGAACAGAAAAAAAAAAAGTGATTTTAAGTCTGTCATCAATTTTGTGAACTGTTGATATGCACGGGTTTTCTCTGTAGACGTAGCTGATGCTTCCATTTTAGTCCCTGAGGCAAGATCAAGGCTACTAACACCAAAATTGTATGGTTTCAGTATTCCTAAACAGGTTCATGTGTCTTTTAGAATAAGTTTAGCAGCTTTAGACACTGCTCAAGGCAACATGAGGATTAATAACTTTAGGAGACTGGATGTTGCTGAAACTAATACAGCAGAGTCATTTTCTATGGTATATAATAATAATAGTAATGATAATACACTGTAATTAATGGTACTGTACATATCAAAGTAGAAGTGTTACATATTTCCTAACTGTCTGTCCAAGTGTGTTTATTCTATTTTTTTTCTAATGTGAACTGATTTTTTATTTCCTACAGAATGTCATAAAAATGGTCCTGTAATTTAAGTAACAGTAGATAAAAAAGATGGGTTTCTGCATTAACTTTACACTGTGTATGTCTACATTTAAGTTTGACAACAGAATCCCCCTTTTGCAATCATAAAAAGAAACAGACATTTTTGAACATTATACATCTGCCCTATTTTAAATTATTATTTTAGGATACGATCACGCCTTCGAAGGATGTAGTTCTCTTCACGAGCTTTAAAGGGAACTTAGGGTGACTAATTCAGATGCAAACATCTACACTGGTGGAACAAATTACATTTTCAGAAAGTCTTAAGACAGAATTAATAACAGAATTATTAACAGAATTAATAAATCTTTCATTTCTTTTTAAGGCTTGCTATGAATCCAAATCTTTCCAAGCACTACCGTGACATAATAAAATACATTCCTTCTACAACAAAATCACCAGTCCCCAGCTTCTTGCAGTATACCACTATTTCATAGCATCATAGAATCATAGAATCATAGAATAGTTTGGGTTGGAAGGGACCTCTAAAGGTCATCTAGCCCAACATGAGCAGGGACTTCTTCATAGATAAGGTTGCTCCGAGTCCCATACAACCTGACCTCGAATGTTCCCAGGGATGGCACAGCTACCACCTTTCTGGGCAACCTGATCCAGTGTTTCATCTCCCTCAGCGTAAAAAATTTCTTCCTTATATATAGTATAAGATATATCTATTATTATACCTATAAATTCTTATATGGTTCAATATTGCGAACATACATATAGTTCAACGCTTCAAAATGTCCATCAAACAGAATAAAAAGGAATTGAAGAATGAAATGAAAACTAGGGTCCCCACATAAAATAAACAAATAGGAAAGATCTTCAGGACATGCTGGTTACCAATTAAAATTCCAGATATATTTTGATACTTTTATGACATTTCTTCTGCATAAAAAAAGATGGAAAAAATTAATTTGCTATAGAAAATTATCAGAACAAGAATTTTATCTGAAAGGTAACAAGATTATATTTCTAAGGGCTAATTATTCTGTCTTTTTCCATTTTCTTAAGATCTAATTCTCTCTTTTCTCTCTTCAGAGGAAACTCCTGACATAACAGCTGATAAAATACTAGGATTATTTTTACAGTTATGGCAACCTATACATTTTTTCAGAAAAATAATGTTTTTATGTACAACTACGAAGTATGTTACAGACAAAAAAAAAAAGACTTTATGATTACCTGTGTCCATTCATTAGTTTGAGGGTCATATGCTTCCATAGTGTTCAGGTATGTTTGACCGTCATAGCCACCTACTGCATATAATTTGTCACCAAGGAGACAGACACCAACAGCATCTCGAGGCATACTCAGTGGAGCCACCATTGTCCATGTGTCAGTTTTTGGATCATACCTGAGGAAAGAGAAAGGAAACTGAATGTCCAGGGAGAAGATAAGTGTCAATTCATGCTGATCTTCACTTGTAACATAGTTGTTTTTTTCTGGAAAAAAAAATCCTTTAGAATCCTGACCAAAATATTCTTTCTAACAGCAAAAAGAAAACATACAGATTTATTGTGTTCCCAATACAAACCTCTAAATGCTGATCAGGAACTTATGGTCAGTAATCCTTTGGAATAAACTGATATATTAGTGGGATAAGGTGTCATAAAAAGAGATTTGAGAATGATATCAGAGCAATATCTGGATGTATGTATATTTTTATGTATATATTTTAAGTAGGATATTTATTGTAGCATATTAAAAATATTTTTTCTAAAATTATATTACACTATATTTTAATTTCTAAAATTATACTATACAATGTTCACAGCCTGAAAACCTCCCTAAGAATTCAGGGCATATGTTTAACTGCATTAAAGTTAGAGTCTTATAGCTAATCTCCTCCTGATACTTGTTCAAGTGAAGAGAGTAGTAGCATTTTTAAGACATTAATCACAATAGAATTTTTAAAACTGAGGGCAAAATTTCTTTTATTTAATGATAGTCATTTAAAAATTAAACATTTAGCCTAAGCCATAAATTTAGTTATTCACTAACAATGTAAATATTAGTTAATTTCACAAGCCATTCCATTGTAACTATTTTAGACATCCTTAAAATGGAAAAGATATGACTTTTGATAGTGCCTCTTCCTTTGTTACTAAGGAGGTCTGGAGTATCTGGTTAAACTAGATACCTCATTTTTAGATGACAAATATTACTAAAATAGAATACTGTATCACAGTATAATAAAATTAATTTAATCTGTCCTTAATCTTCTACTATGTAGTATAATCACTTGATAATTAGTGGAAAAAATAAACAGTTTAAGGATACAAATCCTTTGACTGACTTTAGTCATTTGCTTAAGTGTAAGGTAGATCAAACTTCGTGCATGATAATTACTCTAAAATAATTATAAAGGAACTCTATAATGGCTGAAAATCTTATTTATTTATGTTGTTTATTTATCTAACGACTATGTAGTTATTTATCTAACTACTATGTTAGATAAAATAGGCATCAAACCTACATCATCTCCTACAACTTCAAGAGACAGTGCTAGCTATAAATTCATTTTTTGGGGTGTCAAGTTCTTTCAACATATTTTCCTGTGGTCTAAACTTTATTAACTAGAAGTTGATAATCCTACAGAAAGTTGTATATATATAGGTTTTCCAAAAGGAAATTTCTAGACTTTTACCACAAAGACTGACTATAAGAGCACCTGTAACTCTCTGTCATTCATATTTTCAATAAGCAACTAGCAGGAATACTGTTACAAGTCCCACATTATAATTGAAAAATGGAATTTTTTTAACCTTTTAAATATAGATATTGCAACGACGATGTTACGGTGCTTTGCTTGTAACTGCGTTTTCATTCATAAATATGACCTTCAAATTGTACAATAACAGAATTGGTTTTAACCTTGATTAAATTGTTCTTGACAGCTAAATACATTTTAGGAAAAAATTCTACTAATCTACTCGCTGCTATTCCTTCTGGCTTTATTAGGACTTTTCAGAAAATAAGGTGGTAAAATTTTGTGTTCATCTTTTTATGTCTAGAATACCATTAAACTGATTGCGTTGTTTGTTTTACTGTGTTTTTTTCATTTTATTTATTCATTTTTCTGTCTTTCCTTATGAAGTTTGAGTTGAATATCTAGATAGGTGATGTTCTAAGATAAATGTCTTTTAAAACTTCAGAGGAAAATACTTTAAAACAATGCTTGAATATGTGTAAGAGAAATACACATGTAACAAGCCCCCCCAAAAATAATTTTGAATGAATTTTTTCAAAGACAGTGACATTTTCAACAACAGCATCATATGCCTCTAGCTGAAAGAGTTTCACAAACAGTGAAATACACAAGCATGCATTGTATCTTCACCTGCCTAAAGGTCATAAATTTTAATAGACTCTTTGATACACTGCTTTTGAGTTACAAGGGCCAAGGTGAAGAGCTGCAACAGCAGGTAAATTAAATGCAGTTGACATCTTTGAACTTTTTTTTTTTTTTTTAATAAACAGGTAAGCAAGGGCTAAAGAAAATTCTTATAACTCAATTCTGTCAACAAAATAGAACTGCACAAGAACTTGTTTTATGTAATTGCCAGGAAAATGTCTGAGATTTCTTATGTCTTTTCTTCTCCTAAAAACAACTGTACATTTCATCTTTATAATAACTTGATATGACCTAGGGTAAGAAGGGTTATGATAAATGTTCCTGAATCTGGAAAGAAATCAATTTTAAATCAAGGTGAGACAAAGGGGAAAAAAACCTATAGATCACTTGCTTATGTTTTTAATAGCTTTCAAGTTTAGAGTAATATTTTGAAATGAAACCTGCTTTGTAAAATCTGCCAAAATATCTCCAAAATTTTATAATTCTTAAAAAAGAGCTAGCCATTTTACCTTTAAAAAGGAATGCAACATTGTAATTTTCTAGCTTGTGAAAAGCAGACAAACAACTGTTATTTTATTTTGGAATGGTTGAATTCATATGATTCTTTAAGATTGCATCAACCTTAGAAGAGTTCAAACTGGGAGTCTTAATTACTATTGAACAGGATTTTAGTAGTAGTGTTTAAAAAAACATGTATCTGCTCTCACTAGATATACATAATCTCAAAAGTAAATTTTAAAACATTATGTTTAGTTTGACAGTCTTCCAGAATAAAATTGGTGTTTGAATAGTACATCCTATCAGGCTGTATCAAAATGACAAAATGACTGAAGCAGAGACTCATTCCCAAAAAAGAAAAAAGACTTAGTTAAAAAAGATTGATGCCCTATTACTCACTTTAAAATGCCTCATTATCACTTACTAGTCTTTGGTTTCCTAATTTATTGAGGTGTTTTTATTTTTTGAAGATGATGCGTTATTTTTGAATGTAAAAACAGGCACATTAAATCACATCCTAGTCACCTTATAAACTTATCAATCACAGGGTGGGCCATGAGAGTTTTTCATGTTTTAGTGGATTCAACTGGTTAATTTACATCCCGTCTATGCAAGTTAATAGCCTTACAAGTTCTGATTTCTTAGTCCCAACTTTTAGCCTGGAAGCTAACTGCCCATGAAGTACATTATCCACATTTTATGCTATCAGTGCAAAAAAACCTAGACAAGGAACACTGTATAATGTCATTCAGATACCAGCGCATAAAATAGCTTAAGCTTATGTGGTTTAGTTTGTTGTTATAATCCCTCCTGAGAAAGGCAAATGTGGTGGGATGTAGTTTGTCTTCAACACCAGAAGGGTTTTCTTCCCAGAGACCAAAAAATAAAAGAAAAGCTCCCTTACAAGTACAAATAAGCAGAAGTAGTTGGAGATATTTCATACTTATTAATATTGTTACTAGTAGTCTTAATATACATTTACTTCATTCAAAATGCTGATTATCGTTCCTTATAAATGGAAGCCCATGAAAATAGGCCCTGTAAGTACAGGCATCATGAGGCTTCTTTGATGAACTTTCCATCTGTTGGAGACAGAATGTAGTTTTAAAGTAGTGAAGAGAATGAATCTAAGACTGAGCAAAATCATATGGATAACATAAGGTGTAAGTTTTAACTTGTAATTTTTGGAATACATATTGAGTAACCAGTAAATGCCACGCCACATTCAGCAGAAACAGTAACTGATATTTAATTAAAGTTTAATGCCTTCAGAAAATAAATAAATAGATATATCTCTCCCAGTGCCTTGTATGTTGTATGCTAAGGTAAACAAACTACTCAAATATATCTCCTTTAATCTTTGCAACCTGTATATATTTGGAGAGTGTATTTTTCCTTATTCTATTTTAAAGCATACAGAAACAGAAAAGAGCCAAACCTTCATGAAATATTTGAAGAGGACCTTCAAATTGAAGACAATAATCACTCCAACTGTACCCTACTGCCCTACTAGATATTCTTGAATTTGCAGAATATCCACTTGCAAAATTCAGGGTACTGTAAATACAGTGTGTAAGGCTCATATCAACACACCAGGAAGTGGCAGTGTTACTAAAGGAAGCAATGTCATGTACAGTAATATCCATTGCTTAAGCATTTCTATATTTCTTCTTTGCTCAACTATGCTTTTAGAGTCACAAAATACTTCTAAACACAATTTGTTGTTATAAAATTATTTCAAGGCTGAATTTTTATGCCTACAAAGTTTAGTTTATGGCTCCGCAATGTGTAATATCATGCCTTAAAAACAAAGATTTCTTAAATGAGATGTGAAGACTGGAATTTTGTGTCCATGATAATACATAATAGTACTGTGAAAAAAAAAAGAGAAAGAAAATAACCTTCAAAGAGATTGTCTTCTACATACTTCTATGGATTTTTTCAAGTAAATAATAAGATGGCATTTCTTGGAGTAAAAATATCTTTTTAATTTTACCATCATTCAGCTAAGAAAATGATGCTACTGAACATTATTTTGTATTAAAAAAATGCATGTATAATTGGATACCTTTCTACATAGTCCAGCAGTCGGGAACAATGGTTAGAAGCAGGAGCATCATGGCCTCCAACTGCATAAAGAAAGCCATCGCATGTAGCCACTCCTACACCTCCTCTTCTCTTACACATAGGAGCACACATATTCCATTTATTTGTGTGAGGATCATAATACTCCATTGAACTCAAGCACGAACTTCCGTCACGACCTCCAACTGAATATAGCCTAAGAAAGTCCACACAAATAAAAACATTAATAAAACAAGCGCTCAGAACTGTAGAAATAAAAACAAGAAGCATCTAAGTTTTTTTTTATTTGCTGTCAGCAAGCAGGAAAAGGAAAAAAAATATAATATCTCAAAATCACATGAATTTCATAGGGTCAGCAAACATAGATGATTTTAATACTGTTACCAAATTCACATACTACTTAGTTCTTTGCCCACTTGAATAGAAAGGAAGCTATTTTCTTTCTAGTAGTGGGTGTTTTCGTATTTCAATTACAGCATATACTGCCAAGAGTGCTTTCAGTGACATGCAGATTTGTCCTATAGATTTATAATACGTGTAAACAGGGTTGCTGCCTAACTGCTTATCATCTGTGAGGTGGAAGTGAAAGTGCTAACTTATAATTGGTAATGCAGACAAACAAAACATATGCAATTCATTTATCAGAGTTTCTCTGTGTTTTCATTTTGCATCAAAGTATTGAGAATTAGTCTGACAACTGCTGTCCTGTATTTTAGTATTCTATCTTGTAGAATGCTTTAATACTGAATAGATTCACAAGGTTCTAATTCTCCTTGTGCAAAAAAAAAAAAAAAAAAAGGAAAAAGAAAAAACATACTGCATAAGCTCTGTTTGCTAAAGTACAAACCATATGGAAAACTGTAGTTAGTCTTTGATCTAGTATTCAGCCTGTTCCACATACAAAACTGTCAATGGGAGGCTCATGTCCAGAATGAATTTTACACTTACAACACAGTAGACATCAAATATGCAGTGCATTGCAGAAAAGAATATTGCATTATGTTTTAAACATGGATTTTTAAAAAGTACTACTTTTTAAAAAGTTTCAAGGATCTTGGTTAAATTGAAGAAAAAGTCTTCCCCACACTGACCTTAGCATGTCTACTCAGCAAGTAAGAAAATTTTAGTCTCAGGCACTATATGCTGATTTTCTTCATCAGAATATATAATGAGGATTGAGTTCTGTAGGGGAGCCGTGTAAAACTTCTGAAAATGTTTTAAATTTAAAATGGCAAAAATGTGGTTTAACAAAATGTATGTTGTGTTTGGAACTATCTGCAGGCAAGAAACTTTCTTTCCTTCCTCCCTTTATAATGGTTCCCAGGAGGAAATGGTTCTGATTGTTCTTTCCCAATATTACCATGCTGCATTCATTTCTTACATGAATCCTTTTGCAGTCTGTTGCCTTTTCTACAGTGCCTGGAGATTAACTAATAGAAACACAGGCTATTTTAAAGCCTAAGCATTGAGCAATTTAGGATGCAAAAGCTGTCTGTGTGAAGCAATTATTCATTTGGAAGCTTTTACTGTCCTAAGCGCTCCATGAATTCAGAGTTACTTAAATGTGCATTTACCATTATGTTTTGCTGGCATGGATGCTGATGAATTAGGAAGTACCGTACTACCACTAAATATGTCACTGAAGCCATAGAACTTTTTCGTGCTGCTTGAAAGACACATTTCTTCTCAGACTAAAGTAGCCAGCAGAATCCATACTCCTCTATGAGATCTTAAAGCAAATACACATTTTTGCAACTGTTTCTGTAGATTCAGCCCTGAGACATTTACTTTTCTATATGTTTATGAGATATCTACAGGTGGGATCCAATTTGAGATTAAGACACCTACATGTAAGTGTTAATCTGTGAGTGTCCGCAGTGTATAAATTGTTGTTGTGCTCAGGGTAGTCAGCCAAGCCTAAAGAACAATTTGGTTCACCAGCCAGAATTGTACTTTTTTTCTTCAGCACAGAATAATAACTGCAGAACAGCACTTAAAATCCTAAAACATGCGATCCATTTACATTAATATAAATGTAAATATAAGCATTTACATGTGGGTGTCTGCAAGGATGCTATCTTTATTTTCAAAGATGGGATTTAATTCAGCTGCTCACAGACAGTGATCAAATGTTGTTTGTGACATCTAGGGTGCGGTGACATTCCCTGCAGGCTGGCAGATATGAGAAAGACTACACAGGAGAAACATGCATGATTGCTGGAGGTCAAGTAGGCTATCCTGAGGCAATTAAAACGGCAGTAGACAGTTACATGCAGATAAGTGAGTTGATGCCTAAAAATGAAGACCATGGTTAACAAGCCTGTGATTTCCGAATAGATTACTAAGTAAATATTTGGACACCAAAACACTTCACACAATTTTAAAAAATGCAATGTACCAACACTTCTGCAGAGTTCAGTGTGAATAATCATGTGTTCCCCTAGTCTGAAGACCTGCCACTTTGTTTATTTCTTTTGACATTAAAAGTTGTCATCTATTCCATTCTCTTTCAACTGAAATAAATATATAAGATGATATTTCCACACAGAAGCACACTTTTTTATTCCTCTATTTCAATTAACACAGCTAGCAAAATATAGCTAAAGGCATTCCTGAGTTGCCGGTAAAAGGACAGCAAATGTTGTTCATAAGTAAATGATAAAAATTTCAGCCAGTGATTGGGACCACCTAGCTTTTGTTAAAATGCTCTATGCCATTCAGAACAAAACAAAATTCATTTCCAAAATCAGATTTTGGAACTATCATTTTAGGGTTTGATTGTGTTTCTGTCTCAGCAAGGAATAGCTCATACGACTAACAACAGAATTTTCTTTCCCAAAGGCCTAGTTCAGACTAATAAAAGTTGGAAATCAAGTAATTGTTTTAGAGCTCCAGTTGTGGCTGAGCCTGAACACCTCAGTGAGGAATTGCTTCCACTCTGCAGCCAAGTTTCCTAATCCATAGTCACAAAGACCCAAAATGACCGCAGAACAATTCTACAACCATTGCTGAATATTCAGGATAATGTACAGCTAACTGAAACTTTTGCAGTACTTACATCCAAAGATATTTAGTAGTCTTACACCCTTTTTAGGGCTCAGAGTTCTGTTTTATTAGATGACAGGATGAGTCCATTTTTGCAGCTTTGTCTTTCTTGGTAACAGAGTAAAATTTTGCATTGGGGAAGTATAATGTCTTTCTCTAAAAAGCCTGAAAACCTGGTATTACTGAGATCAGATATCAGTCCTGCAATTGCAAGCGCTACTCTTATGCCTTTTAAATACAGACAAATCTATTACTTCAGTTGCCAGGTGCCATCTGTGCTCTGGATGATTTCTTGAAAATACTTGTAAGTATACTTTCATTTCCACGTGCAAGTACTTTCAGAATTCCAAGATGAAAGATAATTCAGTGAGTCTGAATTTAGCAAATTCAAGTTCCTCAAATTTTACTTTGTTTGTTAATTTCACGTTGTTAATTTACAATATTATCTTAGTAATTTTACCTTACCTCACTTACTACTTCAACTAGCATCAAACACATAGCTCAATTTTTTTCTATTTCTCCCAGATTACTGGTGTCTGTAGACTTTTTGTAGATGTCATATCTCTTAATAGCTTTTGAGTACCTACAGTATTGCAAGATTTTTTATTTTCAACATTGCACAATTAAAAAGAAAGCTTGAGAAATAAGCATAATCACTGTCACATAATAGTCATAGATTCATTCATTTTTGAATATTTTGCTAACTGGATTGCACCTCCTTGTGTATCCCATCAAACATCCCATTCTATTATAATTATCACTGTTTAGAGGGGAAGATCAACAAGCAAAAGAGAGCATCCAGTACTGGGTACTTCTATTTCCATGGTCACAGTGAAAGTTTTGCCTGGGGAGATGTTATAGATTTCTATTCCCCAACAGTCTATATTTCAGTTTATTCAGACACTGTGTATAGATATGAATTTAGACCAAACTCACCCTCCTCTGAGCTGGAAATTTGTCTTTCCAGTGTTTGGTCATTTCTTCTTGTATTAAGATAGATAGAGATTACTAAACATTTGTATATATTTATGTATAAAATACCTAGAAAATGCAGTACAGGTTTCAAAGTTGGAGACATAGGAGAAACCATGACCAGCTGGATCAAAAGTATTTATCTCTGTGATATCACTAGAAACCTTTGATAACTCATCAGAAAAGCCATTTTTAAATTCAATTTGACAAGCCAACCTCAAAAGACCAGACTGCCTTTGATGTGAGGTAGTATGGTTTGTGAAAACAGCTGAATCATGACTTTGTTGCATTTCTTAACGAGCTTCTGCCTTTCAAAATTCTTTCACTGTGAATATCAAAGACCATATCCAGTCTTTTGCTTAGGCCCCTTTGTAGCCTTTTCTGCCCTCTCAGCGTGCCTTAAAGAGCAATAGAGAATTACCCTAACACAAACGATTTCTGCCCAGTAAAAGTGAGGGCAAGGTAAAAATTTTCATCAGCGCTGGACTTGTGTATTGCTCAATCAGTTCATACCTGTAGGAGACTGTAGGAGAGGAATGATATCTATCCATGCCGCCTTGGTTATGCCAATGAACAGTAATTCACTGGCAAAAGTTGAAAAAATGTAACTTTCTGAATGGAAAGCAATAATGAAGTCTTATTTCTGTGCATAAATTTGTAAATGGCATTTCATGAATTTGGTGCAGTAATGCAGTAGTGGAGTAAATTAAAAATACATACAGTTTGATCAAAAAAAAAAAGAGTAAAGAAAAAAAAAAGTCATAGAGTGAGTGCCTGCAATAACTACTGACAGAAAACATTGGAAGAAAAGCACCCTTTGCATGGATAATATCATTATGGCAAAGTTCTACTTTCTACACTAGGAAGTACAGTTTCTTAACAGAAAAAACCTGTTTCAAGTGAATTTTATTCTAATCAAAGTTATATGAGCTACATTATCTCTGCAAGACCAATGATTGAATGCAGATTCTACCAGTTAAAAATGTTCTCGAATGTAGCAGGCAAGTGTAGCAGATACTTAAGGCAAAATAGTCTTTGTAAATTAATCATTTACTACAATGTGAGCTTAAGACCCTTTACTTGCTCTCTTATTTATTGAAAAAAAAATACAGTGAATCTGTTATTAAATAAGAAATTGTTATTGAATTAACAGAATTACTTTGTGCCAGATTGAGCTAATGTGCTTCTGGTTTCATCTTTGTGAGGTTTAGATATACAGCTATTACATTTTGTTCTGTCTCAGTATCTATTTATTGCACGATTCTGACTGAAATATGCCTACACTTTTTGTAGTTTCTACACTTAAGGAAGAATATTTTCAACATAAGTCCCTTTTTTCCTATAGCGGGAGGCAGAATAATTACCATTTTGAGAAAAGAGTTTGATCAAAAAGCAGTAGTTAATAAACAGCACATTTATAAAACATCAGCAGTGTCAAAACTGTCATAAAAGAACCTGAAATAACTTCTACAGGATTTAAATTAAAGTATAAATTTATTCATAAGTCAAAGTACATGTAGAGTAAAATATAGTAAGAACAGAGACAAGATTTTAAAAGTTTCTACAAAAAAAATATGTAAGCTTGATAAGTTCTGAGTTATTCTTTGAAATGTATTTGTCATTCTTCCCATTGCAAAAGGGTTTTGTAAAACCAGTTACGTTTATAAAATGCCTAATAAGTAATTAATATCATCCTAAATCAAATTCCGTTTTACTGTCTAGTTGGGTAAATAATATAAGATCTGTTATGGAGACAGACATGTGAAAGCATTAAATTTTTGACAAGGTTAGGCATTACTGTGTTTCAGTATCAGGCAAAATATTGATGTCATTCATAAAATATTGATTTAAAAGTATTTGTCTATAGCCAGTTAGAACATTGTGAGCAGAAAGAATGCAATATGAAACATATTTTCTCTCTTTACATGACTGTAATTATATAGGCCAAGTATAGTATGTTCTTAGTTCAAATGGATTAGTAAGAGAACTGAACCATCAATAAGGCACAAGAGCAAAGAAATCCTCAAGCAAAAAAAAACATAAAAAACCCTGCTCTGATGGGAAATAGAGTTGTTTCAGTCATACTTTCTTATCTTGATAACTTGTCATGAAATTTTGAAGTGTTACTTCAGCTTTAAAAATCCCAATTACAGCATATTAACACTTCATTTATTTAATAGTATTGAGCCAGTTCCCTAGTCTTTACTGAAGTATGAAAATTGTCAGTGCATTGCAATTACAGGGATGACTTGAAAAAAAGTTTTAGATCGTTTAGTCTGTGACCTTCACAACGAGCAAATCCTTCTCAATTCAGTGAATTCAACCAATAATCAAAAAATTCAGCCGAAATTGGTCTACTGAGTCAAAAGACATTTCATTTTACCCCAATAATAGTTATTAAGAAGTTAATCAAGTTTCAAATTAGAAAAACAGAAATAGCAGTTAACAGTGGAGATGGCATTGTATTCTGTTCTGCTGAGTATAGTAGGTATTTGACAGCTGCTGTAAGGGCTGTTGCCCATAAAGTTATTTAGTTGAGTATCAAGATATTTAGCTTTCTTTAATTTAAGTAAGATTCAGATGTTTAAATACCCTTCTAGATTTACACATACGTGGAAATAAGAAATACATGTGTGCATACTTGTGTATATACAATTCAAGTAAATGACTACATTTGGTCAGGGGAGTACCTCTAGAGTTCTCTGACTGCACTGAACAAGGGCTTCCTTCAGGTCCCATCATATAGGCACTAAGAACTCTTTGAGACATGTTGGGATTCTCATACTTCATCTTCCACAAAAGATAATAATTAAAAGCCAGACTTTCTGAATAATCCAGAATGCGGGATGCTAGTATCTTTTGCTCTTTTGGCCATAAGAGGCAAGACAGTGATTGCTGAATGCCTTTAAGCCTGTGCTTAATTGTGGAAGCTGCACAATTGAAAAAAATGTCTGTGAATCTTTCTAGTCATTATTCACACTGTCTTCCACTGTCTAGATTGGTACCTATGTTATGTTTAACAGAGTTAAATGGAGTGATCTGATTACCTTTTCCTCTAAGGTATTAGGACTAAGTTAACTCACCATGTCTGCTTGGTCTGAAGAACCCTTACACACCGAAATAATTGCATATCTTACTTTGTTACATTCATTATCTACGTGAAATTTGTTGTTCATTATAAAATTTAAAGAAGAAAAGAACTATGCGGTAAAGACAAAATGTTTTTTATTACAAAAAATGAATGGCAGACCTTAATGGCAAATGAGAGTTACGCTAGCTATACACCAGTCAACAGTCAACTAACTAGTTTAAAAATCTTGTCTGGATAGATGATGGATGAAGAGAAATGCATGGTGGGGCGTACACACTAAAAGATATAGATGCACAGTAAACATGCAAAATAGAAACTTGGCCTAAGCATCTTGGAGCCTGACCATAGCATATCAAGAGAAAACAGGCTCATCAAGATCCCACCCTGCTGCGTAGTAATGTCTCTAGCATCTGCCCTGTTTCCTAACAATAATGGGTTCTAAAGAGCAATATATCCTACTGCATGTGTCTCTGCCTTGGACTGTATGAAATATGTTGGTTTTACTGTGAAGTTTCATGATTTTTCATTGTCCTCTTCTAAGAGTCACATATATTTACCTAAATTGTATTTGTTCTAGCCCCTTTTAAGGCTAGCCTAGCCACATAAAAGGAAGTAAGCCTGTGCCAGGAGTCCAATTTTACAGGCTGGATGTAAAATATCAAGTTAAATCTTGCTTGAAAAAGAGAGAATATGATGCATATTGAATTGAATTGCACATTCACTGAGCTGCATGGGACCCCCGTGTAGGAAATATGAATTTGTGTGCAAAAGTACAAAAGATCAGACCAGGGCACTGAATTAGTAATAAGCCTTAATGATTCTGCTAAGACAAAATGCCACAGATAGTTTATTATATGATGCATGAAAGGCAAAGAAGCAGAACTCCTGGAGGAGGTTGCAATCAGCTATGCAATCAAGTTTTGTAGGTGGTTATATGAATGTAATACATTGCTAATTCTCTTGTGTCAGACACTGAACCACTATTAAGGACTCTGTGGAATTATTAACCTTTGCCTCTCCAAGGTCTGTACACAGTGAATATATTCCTGTGAGTGACTAACTATGAGACAATTTTGAGACCCTTTCCTGTGCACACATTCATTTGGTTTGAAATTTGCTATTTTCTTGAAAATTAAGGTTCAGCAACATAAATTTTCTGGTGTTCACTTTGTAATAACGCATAATAGTCATAAGGGACATATTAAACTAAAGCAATGGCTATTTACCACAGGCAAAATATTGATCTAAATAACACAAGTTTCATTCCAGCTTTGTTTCATTAAATGATCTGAAAACAAAACATTCCCCTGCACATATGCCAATGTCTGTATTGGCCAGCTCTCTGTGTTTCCCATTCAAAATGAAAAGCAGAATGGCTGGAAAAGTACTGCTAAGACAATCATCCAATTTTTGTAAATCCATTACTAAATGAATGAAACTATTGCAAAACTGGTGGAACTGAATGAATGTAACTGAATATAAATAAATATAACTGGGCTTTTTTTGTTTTTAAATAAAGCTAGATGTTATTGAAGCTTCTCCACCTAACAAATGAAATTGAAATGTAACAAATGAATTTGCATGTGTGAAGGGACAAAATAGTAAATATGTATTTTTTACAAAAAAACCCAGCATTTGTATGCTCTATTTCTATGAATGCTTAATTAGAATTTTCTAAATTCTATCTGATCTGCTACAATCAAGCAACAGACACAGTCTGACATTGCCAATTGATAACAAATAATTTCCTAATGGACACAACCACAAAATCCCATTTTTATGTTGGACTATCTTTCAATAAAAATATAAAAAGGGAATACATTCAAATATCAGTGACTAAGATAAAGAGAAAAAAAGAATGAAACATAATGGAGAAAGATGAGGCTTTCCAAACAACTCCAATGCTAAAGATGTTGGATTGGATTAAGATGATCTATGTTTAGGGCTTTGTTCCTGTAAAAGAAATACAGCTGGAACAGTTAAGGCATCTTGCCCTTAGTATTTATATTGCATTTTCTGCTTAAAAATATCACCAGTCATAATTTTGACATGTTTCTTGAGATTATAAATTGTTAATCATGTCCTCAAGAGTGTTTGGGCCTGAAGGACTGCTGTCTATGGAGAGCCCATGATGGAGTAAGGGAAACATTTGAGCATGTAGGAGCAGCAGAGAGGAGCAGTTATGGACTGACCGCAAGTCCCATTCCCCATCCCCCTGCACCGCTCGGGCTTGGGGGTAAAGGAATCGGGAATGAAAGACCTAAGTTGAGCCTGGGAAAGGAGGGAAGAAAGGTGGTGTTTTAAAATTTGTCTTTGTTTCTTACTACCCAGAATCTATTTTTATTAGCAATAAATTACATTAATTTTTCCCAAGTCAAGCCTGTTTTGCCTGTGACGGTAACTGGTAAGTGATCTTGCTGTCTCTATCTCAATTCATGAGCAATCTCATCCTATTCTCCCCCTGTCTGATGAAGGAGAGTGAGTGAGCAGCTAGGCAGGCATTTGACTGTTAGCCAAGGCTAACCCACCATAGTAACGCATAATTAACTCCCAGCTCACAGCATCCTTTTTCTCCTTCCCTCATTGAACAGCACGGAGACTGTAAAAACACAGGCGAAGACTGTAAAAACAATTGTAATAGAAATACCAATACTACTACTAATAAAAAATACATTGCTGCTTCTGTGTTGAAAGAATCAGATAGCAGTCAGATAGATATTGATGGGGAATAACATTATTCTGCAGCATTTCTCATTGCTCTTTTACTTTTCTTCAGAGAAAACAGACACCTATACATTTTTTTTTCTCAAATAAAAGTAAGAGATTATTTGAAAAGGCACTTAAAATAGTTTTAAAAGTTAAGATTAGCCAATTCTTCGCTTTCGTCATCTATCATAGAACAATAATAGTGTGTGACATTTGATATAAACAACAGCAGCAGGTGGAAATATCAAGTTCACTAAAGCACAGCTTTGAGGATGTGGCAATCAATAAAAGGCAGAACTCCCTTCTTCTTGGTTCTGCAAGATGTTGCCATGTGAATTAACTGCTTCCCAGTACATGCCAAAGTCATTATATTTGATGCTTAACTCAATGTACTGCTGTGATATTCTACTATTTAAAGACAATCTGCAGATCATATTAACAACTGAATATTTTTTCCTTTTGTAGCACAGATTTATTGATATCTGTTAAAGAGAACAAAAGTAAAGGGCCAGTCTTTTTCCCATGAAAGCTATAGTTACACAAAAAGAATGTTGACAATGTCCAACACACAAGTAAAAATTCAGGAATATTTTTTGGTAATGTAATTTTTATGGCCATATAATAATAAAATCTAGAAAATTTTCAGTTATGGTTCTGTCACATAATTATTTGGAATAACCTAAATGTGTATGATACAGTGAGTCTCTTTTACATATATATTCCGGAGGAATGTATGTAAACTTAATTTCATTTTTACCTACAGTTTCCCCATTAGAATAAAATTTGCTCTGAAATTAAATTACATGAAACAAATTACTGTCAAGGTTCAGTGTTCTTTAGGGAATGCATGCTTCATATATTAGAGACTTGTTAATAGAAAGCTAATGAATAGCTACTGTAATCTTTGAGGCAACTACATTTTAAGTTACTGAAAAGATTAATATTTATAGGATTGAAACTGTCAACTAGGTTTTGAGCTTTTTTTTCTTCTTGATTTTAAAAATAAAGAAATGAAGACAATCTTGTAACAGTAAGTGATGATTTTTAAAAGTTTCTGGGAAATATAAGATTTTTTTGGTACTTTTGGATTCTTGGTCCTTCTAACTTACACTGTAGAAGGGTACTATGGCTTTAGCATTATCTCCTGTAAACTATAGAATACCAGTCTTACATAGTATATATTGCATACTAGTTACATGTTACTTATGTCAGCCCCCAAAGAACAATTCAAATAAATCATCCCAACTTCTGACTGCAATCCTTTCCTGATTTTTTTTAAACTTCTAAGTTAGTGTAAGTCTCCACTTCACCTTTAATGTTTTAACACCCACATCTGTTGCTGATGTGAGAGAGTTCATGCACTCTTTCTCTTCCAGTCTGTGTAAGAGAGTTCTTAATCGTAACAAGGCAGAAAAGATGATGCTCTTTTCAGATCAGAAAGAACTACTGACCATGTTCCATCCCATGAAACTCTACAGTCATGACAAGTCCTACAGTAGCTACCAAAGTACGTTAAAAATTGATAAAGGCATCAAGTTTAAAAAAAAAATAATACTAAGGCTAACACCCTCCTACCCACTTCCATTACTGTTTAACTATAAGAAAGGTATGAGGATGAAGGAGATGGAATCTCCAAGGCCTCAATACAGATTGTTACTGCTACACAGCACCAATTGTTGATTTGGGAAAATGAAGGAATGTTACTGAAAAGGAAAATTCTCGGATTCCAATCTTTGGTGTCACATGAAAACAGGTAATATTACCCTTTCTATGAACCAATAAACATTCATTTAGAACATGATGAGAGTTTTGTGTACACCCTCTTGTTGTCTCCCTATCATTTTTGTTCTATCTCTACCTTCCCATCTGAATTTTATCTCTTTGTATCAATCTGTTCCTTTGCCAACAGTAATACTTCTGTTCCTTTTCTTTGGCATGACAGGCATTCTTGATAATCATGGTACTCCCTATTCAAACTTTGGACTTTCAGTTAAACTTTCTTCAATATGCATGACCAGAATTGAACACAGTAATTCAAATAGCATAAATGTTTCCCCAATGTATTATGTATTCTTCAGTTGCATTTCCTTTTTCACAGATTTCTTCTACTAGTTTTTCTGTACTAACAAGGTACAAAGCTTTTTTTCCCTCTTCTGACATTTTCTACCATTAGTTTTCTTCAAAAATAAGACTCATTCATTCACATATTTACTACTAAATATCCCATTTGTGTTGCTTCTTGGGGTCATCCAAATACTTCTGTAGTATAGTTCAACAAGTCTTGTATGATAATGTTCCTTTTGGTGTCACTTTGAATGGTCTGATAATTTAACTATCATACTCCTGCTGTTACACTCTTTTATCCCAAGGCTCATCTTTAAAGACTTTGTGATGTCCTAGTTGTTATATACAGTTCTTTTATTCTTAAAATCCCTGTACTATTCACCTTTTTTCCATCTTAACTATTTCCTATGTAACACCAGATAAGCTGCTTTACTGAAATTCTGGTAGAATAAATCTACTGTGTGTATTTCTTTTACCTAGAAACTCACCTATCCCTTTTAATAGTTATAGTATTGGTTAGTATTAGTTCCTTAGTTTCAGGAAGCCACTTAAGAAGAGGAATATTGTTTGTGTTCCCGATTGAAGGATAGCAACTACCATATCCTTTTACTGTAGGAAATCTGAGAGTAGCAAGCAGGTGATCACGCTTGGAGAGGAAGATTTTCTGTTAATCCTTCATGGGTGAAACAATACTGTGATACTCAAAATGTAATAATGCAACCTGATTATACAAAAGAACCCTGTCAACTGGACGAAGATATTTATTCAGATATTTATTTTTCTGAATTTCTGAAAAATTTAGCTGGATTTTATAACTTCAATAATTAAAATTTTTTTCAGACTGGATTATGATGGACATGTTGACACAATCCTTTTCAGGTTTTAGGAAAGACTTTGATATAATATAGCATTTTCAGCTAAAATGTATTACAGTAAAATAACATTCATTTCTGTGTGCCCTGTTTCACCAAATTCAGATAGTATTGCTCGCCAATTTTTTGAGCAGCAAAACAATTGATAACTGACTTATACAGACAATACAAATGAGCTTCAAAACAAAGGTAAGCATAAAAAGGTTTAATAAATTAAGACCTAATAAGAAGTTACTTACCAATTAATCATCTCAGAGCCTAAGGAGAGCAGAATCATAAAATTTTATGCTAAAATGTATCATTTTTTTCTGCTTAAAATGTCTTTAACTGCAAAACCAAAGAAGCGTACCATAGAGGTATGGAAGATCACAAATGGAATAGTTTCCAGAACTAAAACACAAAAGAAGAGACTGCATTTTTTCAAGTATTTAAGAAGCTCACATTCGAGTTCTTCAGCATACAGTATCCCTTTTACGTGAAGTACTCAAAGCAGTGTGGGAGATAAACACATAGGGTAGTTTCTAACTCTCACACTTCAAATTAGTCTAACCCCGCTGCATTTTATTTATTTACTTCTTTAATTCAGTGTAGAAGAAAAGAAAGATAGGAATAGCCAGGAAAAGACTCCTTAGAACTTCCATAATAAAATAGTTTCTCCTTTGTTAAATGTTAAAGACAGCATCTTGTTTCTCATTGAGACATCCATTTCTAATATCCCTAGAATTTCTTTAAAAAAAACCCCCACACATAAAAGTTTGCTTATTTCAAAGCAAAAAGCTTGGATGAGGAATGCAGCATGTGTCAGTTGTGTGGAACAGCAGTGTAGTAAGAATAGCACCAGAGTTGGAAGGTTTGGTCCTTACATGTTTTCAAGTTTCCATTCTTGGCATATGGGATGTTTTTTAAAGATGGCTATTCAGATTAAAAAAAAATAATTAAAATCAGTAGTATATTTGCTATTTGCTTCAGCGAAACTACTGCTTTTCTGTTTCCAGTGGCATCCATTCCACCTGAGACACAGATAACATCTCTCTTCATTTAAAGGTATTCTACAGAAGTCATACGCAAATTCAGTTGAGCACTTATTAACTGAGGGGCATTAAATACATGCTCAGCTGTGCAAAAGAAACATACCCAAAATACATATACATAATCATATGCAGCTCTTCATAATTTTAGATCTATATTTTCAGGGTTATTTGTCTAGATCTTGCCTCTGCTCATTTGCTGCATGGCTCATACACTATTGAAACTAAATTCTTTTAGAGTAACAGGGTTATTAAAACAGCTTTGTCCATTTGATCTGCTCTGGAACAGTGGCATTTCAATGCCACTGTGACGTAGTAAGAGAAAGCAATGACAATTAAATTTCAGTGGTTTGCAGATGATTTCACAACATAAAACTAACTCCTAGTGTCATGGATAAGAAGTAGATCATCTTACCGTACGATACCATTAATTAAATAACGAAATATTAATAATGAATGTGTCCAATAAAGCCTATTTTATAGAGTTACTCTGGAAATAGGGCACAACTGCAATATTAAAACCTCATAAAATTAGTTAACACTTTTAAAGCCTGTGCTTTTAATTAATTTGAGATTCAGTTTTAAAAATATATATCTACATATTGTCATGATTATGGGTATTCTGTCAGGCCTCCTGTCACTGCTACAGAAAGGTGTACGGTCTCCTATAGGTCTTGTAACATTGTTGTTTGTGGGCTAAATTAGGCTCCTTGTTTGACTTTTATATTAAGTGAGTGAATATAAAAAGAGTCTGACAATCCCAGAAATCAATTCAGCCTACTTATCTCAAGCCTGTGTCTTAGGTGTGATAAGCACAACCTAATATAAAGGATTTTGGAGAGTTTATCTAACTGTATAATCAAAACTGAATTATTTACAACTGGAAGAAATGAGGTGGGCAAAATTTAGTGGATTGTTGAATTATGCGATAGCATAGTCTACCATGAAACCCAGTAGCCTTAATAAGTCCTTTTTCCCCTATATACTTTTTATCCTAAATTCTATCAACTATTTTTTTAATGTCTTCAACATTTACTCTCTCATTCCATCCCATATATGCGGCTGTTTCTCATCCTTTCTTCCTTGCTGTTCAGTAGCAATGAAGTATGAGGAAAGTATTATTCCAGAAATTGCCTTACTCCATTACTCCCACCATTCCCAAGGGATTCTTTACTGACTGCCCTTTACTTATGTTCAGCTGTCTGCACTGGGATTCATCTTCCCCACTTAAGATATCAAAACCACAGAAATCAGAATCTGAGACAGAGTGCTCAGGTTTACTGTATAGTAGAGAAAAATAGGCACTTACAGATCACAATTCATGCTGTCCTAACATAAATGTCTAAAACAAGACAGACGATATCCTAAAAGTGCATATATATCTTCCATTGAACATAAAGCAAGCTTAGGACGATTGGCTCAGTTGTAGGTGTCTGTATGAAATTATCTGAAATTAGGTGTGATTAATTCCTCCCCTACCTCTGAATTACTACACTTCACACTATATTCTATTTAGCCACATAGCTAAAAGAAAGTACTTTAAAAGTGATAAGCACCAAGTAATACATAATATCACGTTACTGTAAAATGAGTTTTTAATAAGTGCCACATTAAAATTTTAAAAAGTGAAAGTTATAAAAGAGAAACTTAGAACCTGAACACAATTACAATTACAGGTTTAATGCAGTCTGACTCATTTGACAATAATGAAATTTCTGTTTACTTCTTGTGTGAATGTAGTTGCCTTCAGACAAAGGTTTCATGGGTCAATTTTGGGCTGAAGCAAGGTATTAAATGCATATACAACAAATCTTATCACTGAGTGCATAACTATATTAGAATTATAAACTCAGTTGGTTAACGGGAACTGACATATACAAAAATCAGATGAGTCAACTGAAAATTTGTCTCAAATAGGTTTATACCATACACACTGACATTTCAGGTCTATATTCTTAAGCATTTGATATAAATATTAAACAAAAATAATATAGAAAATATATGTAAATTACTTATTTCAAATAAATGTAAGGGCCACGAGACATAGGAGGGTATGCCCAATTGTGTCTACATTTATTGTAAAAGAAACCCTCTATTACAATATGCTAAAAGTCATTTATCCCTGTGTGTCACAGTTATTCATCCCTCTAAGAAGTGTGTTTCAACCATATAAGAATACCCTACTCACTTGCCATTTAATGCTGCTACTCCAACAGTGCTTCTGGCAATTGACATACTTGCCACAAATGTCCACTGCTGACTTTGAGGGTCCCACCTCTCAACTGTATTCAAATAACTCCAGCCATCATGTCCTCCCACTGCATAAATAGGCCCTTCAAGCACTGTAACTCCTAAAATGGAGGAGAGAGTGAGAGAAGACAAAACCATGCTTTATCAACAGTTAAAAAAAAAAAAAAAATGTTCCAAAACACAGCTAGCAAATTAACTGGCATATTCAAAGTGAAAATGGAAACACCAATTTGAGATTTGATTAATTAAGGATTAACAAACAGGAATAAAATTAATGCCACTCCACATGGCTTTATGAAAAAATAGGTCTTGTCAAACAAACCTAACTTCTTTCCTTGAGAAGATGATTGTCTGTCAGTGATGTGATAGTCTTAGATTTCTGTATCCTGTTTAACTTAGTATCTCATAACATTCTGATCATGAATTAGCTCTTTAGAATATCAGTAAAGCACATGATAAATAAATTATGGACTGGGTACCTGATAAGTCTCATATTATTGTCAACCTAAGTGTGATTTCATGGAATGGAATCGCTACTACCAGGTTTCCATAGGGAAGGGAAAGAAGTCTGATGTTCTAATCATTTTTGTCAGTTATGTAGGAGAAAACAGACAATTTCTTACTAGTGGGAAGCTTGGTGGACAGGAACAGAGTCAAAAAACGTATTAAAAGGCTTGAGAAAGTAACTTACAGTGAGAAACTTAAGCTGCTTCATCAATTTATCGTATAAAAAAAAAAAAGAAATAAAAAGAGGATGGGTACCTTCACAGGAAAATAATGTTGGATATATAAGGACTGTTTTATCTAGTGAAGTAAAAGTAAAACAAAATGTAAAGCATGGAAGTTGAAGTAGGAAAAAATTAAATAAGAAATAGAGTTTTAACTATGGGGGGTTTTAATCACTCATTCAAAGGAACCGATGAATTCTCTCTCACAGTATCTTTAGTTAAGCTTAGAAGGCTCTGGAAGACAAGCTATAGCTAAGCACCATTTGTTACAATACAGTGAGATCAGTAATTCCATTCTATGAATCCATGATCCCAGATGAGCTCCAGTCCTACTCCTAAGTCAGTGTCTTTTTTTTCCACTCCATTTCACATGAATTGAACCCATCAAAAAGTCAGAAAACAGTAGATCATTAAAATTTCAGAAAATGGGTTTATTTTTTCTTGCTGTTTTCATTTAAAACAATGTAAAGTTTTCACTTTCTGTGTAGAATTGTGTTTTGTTCTATTTCAGAAAAATCATTAATTCAAAGTCTCATCCCAGTGTTCACAGAATGTTCCTGCACTTTTGGTGTTGGTTTAGTTTTTTGTTGGTGGGTTTTTTTACAACTTAAAAAAAAAGAATTTAAAGACCCTACTAACCCTTATTCATATTTTCCTTCTTATAAAGTTTGAGCCTCATCTTTTTCTGTAGAACTTTCTGTGAACTCATTTTCCAGTCTCTTCTGGTATGAAGACTTGCTTATAAATGCTTTTTGTTCAGTCACATGTTTCAGCTATAATTTTTCTAGAATATTAAAGTGAATATTAAATTGAACTCATGATTTGTATACCTCAATATCTTATCTCAGAACATGAACAGTAGCAAACATGTGGGAAGATGTGTCAGTGTTCGCACAGAAAATCAGGAGATAATATGCTATAGTTGTAGGGGGGGATTGTTTGTTTGGTGGCTTTTTGTTGTTTTTTTTTTTCTCCTAATATCTGATAGCTATAAATATTCTTAAATCCTGAACAAACAGGTTTACATTGTCAAAAAATTGTTATAATTTGTTACTGTACTCTAGCTTTTCATGTATATACTCTTCACTTGGTGCAACCTTAAATAGAAAATCAAATTCTTGTTGTGATAAAAAATTAATCATATTCAAAGAAAGTTTAGGTGTGTGCATATTTCTATACACATACATGCATAAATAATAATTGTCTAGATAAACACATGAACTCTCTCTCACCTTCACACATAAGTAGAGTTGCATTATTATGTAGTGAATTTCACAGTGAAACTATGATGCATGTCAAAACACATCTCATTAGTTTTGAAATTTCCACCTTTTACTTCCCTGAATAGCTTATTTGATCCTTCATTAGGACATAACGAATTTCCCTCAATTTACTCTTTTTATCTCATTCACTATTTCATACTTTTTGCCATGTCCTTTCATATTTGAGTTTTATTCTCATCTTCTTTTCTGCTGTAAATTAAGCCATCCTAATTATTTCCTGTCACTTTTTGTAGAAAATTTGTTTTCCTCTTAATCAAAATACTGTTCTTCCTGCATTTTCATGGATTTTTAGCCTTTTTTTTTTAAAAATGACAATGAAAACTGATAAGCTCATTGCATTAATGTAATGGATTTTCTCTCTGCATTTCCTTTTGTACTCTTTAACCAGGCTTTGTACAGAAAATAGTCTTCACTGACTTCTTTATAGTGAGAACTTCATTAGGTTTATACAACACATGTAGAACCCTGTGAGATGCACATTCCTTCAGATTTTTTTTTCTCCAATGTCTTTTACTTTGCATTTACTGCTTGTTGCTTTGTTGTGAATCCAACTGGGTTTTAAAGTTCATCAGGGTGTTCTCTGAACTTGTCTGACCTTACTGAATAACTTCTACATATTTTGCTGTCATAATGTTCAATTTCATTTCCACATAAATTAGTCTTAAATTGACACCGGGAAATGTTACAGTTAGAAAACTGCCAAAATAAAAACATTGATTTGGTGTGAGATTCATGTCATGCTCCTCTGCCAAAAGGTGTGAATTTAGTTACAGCTGCAGCAAGGACGAAATCGGGAACTTTATTTTGCTTGGACAACTTTAAGGGATTCAATAAAAGATAGCGTGGTTGACTTTGCCACTTTGCATTGCTTCTATAATAGGAAAATTTACTGGCAAAACTGTAGGAAAATTATTCTTTCCGTACAAGACAAAGACAGAAGAGCTTCTGTACAAAAGTAATCTTACACGCTGCTGACTATAGCACATACTAACTTGCTATGGGCTTACATATTTAAAATCTCTTCATACAGAATGCCAAATGCAATGGCATTCGTACATTTGTTCCTTAAGAGCTGGTCCAGTTCTGGACCACTGTTTAAAAATACTGCTCAAATATATACTGCAATATTGAATTTCATTCTGTTTACATTAGTTACGACTGTATATGTGAGGGCAAATTATTGTTTTGGACTACATAAATTCACTATATGAATGTTCGAAGTCCAGTTCTCTGGATAAGCAAATTAAAAATCCAAACAAGTTGCTGCATTCCATGAAAGTAGTATTATGTCTATTTTAAGTATTTTTTCTCTTTTTCTAAAATAAAAAATTTGCTTTGATATTTACAGATATCTGAGAAGCATACATGCAAAGTGGAACAGATTGAGAAACCTGTAGTCACCGCTGGTAGTGAGTTCCTCTAATGCTACATCCATTAAAACTAATGGATATAGATGTTGTACATGTAAAAATTGTAAATAGTATGGAGGAACCTCAGAAAGAATTACAAAAGAACCATTAAGAATCTGGAAAACCTGCTAGAAATTCCATAAGAGATGTAGGGTTTAACAAGATATTTTTTTCCAAGAAGTTATCCAGTAATAGTGTATAAGTACCTGCATAAAGAAAAGAATGTATGATTAGGAGTCTAACTGTCACAGGAATAATAAGATCTAATGACTGGAATTAGTAACCTTTTAAAATAAGCCTAAGAATAATATTCTATATTTTAACCAATGATGGTATGGATTTATTGAAATTATGAATTTAGGAATATGACAGTTTCTGTGTTGCTTGAAGTTTTCATATCTACATGGATACATTTTTAGACAGACATGCTCAAACACCTTGAAATGGCATGTCCTCAAGGAAGAAATGATGGGGAGAAATTCTGTGTTCCTCTTGCAGAGAGTCTACATGATGACAGCAGCAACTTCAGGTCATAAATCTATGGGTCTATAGAAATTTGATAAATTTAGGCATGGATATCACAGTCTCTTTGACTTTGGCATAAACTCTGTCTCATTCAGTATTTGTTCTGGTTGGAATGTGTCTTTCCTTCCTAGGTTAACAACTCTGAAGGCTTGGCTAGACACACCTGTCAAATTGATAATTGCAGGAGGTCTATTGATGACAGGTTGAAATGACAGAAATGTAAGATTTACCAAATCACATATTGTGACATAGACAGTGAGATGCTTTATGGAGCAGACTTGTCTGTGGGAAAGGCAGCTAGGCCTCTATAGTGAATCCAATTGCATAGTAAATTCTTTTTCTTTCTCATTATTTAACAGTAAATCATAGAATCATATAATATTTGTGTTGGAAGGGATCTTTAAAGGTCATCGAGTCCAAACCCCCTGCACTAAGCAGGGACATCTTTAACTAGATCAGGTTGCTCAGAGCCTCATCAAGCCTGGCCTTGGATGTCTCCAGGGATGGGGCCTCCACCGCCTCTCTGGGCAACCTGTTCCAGTGTCTCACCACCCTCATTGTAAAGAATTTCTTCCTAATGTCTAATCTCTCTGATCATTTTTGTATCCCTCCTCTGGTCCCGCTACAATAGGCATGTGTCTTTCCTATGCTGAGAACTCCAGAGCTGGATGTAGTACTCCAGGTGAGGTCTCCTGGGAGTGGAATAGAGGGGCAGAATCATCTCCTTCAACCTGCTGGCCACACATTTTTTGATGTAGCCCAGGATACAGTTGGCTTTTGGGGCTGTGAGCACAAATTGTCAGCTCATTTATCCACCAGTACCCCCAAGTCCTTTTCGGCAGGGCTGCTCTCAATCCCTTCATCGCTCAGACTGTACTGATACTGGGGACTGCCATGAAACAGGTGCAGGACCTTACATTTGGCCTTGTTGAACCTCATGATGTTCACATAGGCCCACTTCTCAAGCTTGTCCAGGTTCCTATGGATGGCATCCCGTCCCTCCAGCATGTCAGCCACACCACTCAGCTTGGTGTCATCCACAAACTTGCTGAGGGTGCACTTGATCCCACTATGTCACTGATGAAAATATTGAATGGTACTGGTCCCAGTACAGACCCCTGAGGGACACCACTCATCACCAGTCTCCATCTGGACATTGAGCCACGGACCGGCACCCTTTGGATGTGACCATCCAACCAATTCCTTATCCACCGAACAGTCCACCCATCAGATCCATATCTCTCCAACTTGGAGAGAAGGATGTTGTGGGGGACCCTAGAGGAGTCCAGACAGATGATATCTGTAGCTCTTCCATTGTCCACTGATTTAGTCACTCCATCACAGAAGGTCACTAGGCTGGTCAGGCAGGACTTGCCCTTGGTGAAACGATGTTGGCTATCTCGAATCACCTCCCTGTCCTCCATGTGCCTTAGCACAGCTTCTATGAGGATCTGTTCCATGATCTTCCCAGGCACAGAGGTGAGGCTGACAGGGCGGTAGTTCCCAGGATCCTCTTTCCTACCCTTTTAACAATGGGTGCAATGTGTCCTTTTTTCCAGTCACCGGTGACTTCACCTGACTGCCATGACTTTTCAAATATCATGGAGAGTGGCTTGGCAACTACATTACCAATTCCCTCAGGATTCTGGGATGCACCTCACCAGGTTCCATAGACCTGTGTATGCTCAGGTTCCTCAGGTGGTCATGAACGTGGTCTTCTCTTACAGTGGCATAAACTTTTCTCCCCCAGTCCCCATCTTGAGGTCCATCCACTGACGAAGTGTGGGAAAAGAGGTTACCAGTTAAGACTGAGGCAAAATCCATTATTTCTTTTCTACTTTTCATTCACTCCAGGTAAATGTCCTTATCTTCCATCCATTCTTCATCTATTGTTTAACACAGATTTCATAACAGAGATTTTATTGTGTAGGGGCAACAGAAAGTCACCTACTGAAATCTCTCCACTCTGATATATCAGAGACCTTTTGGTGATTTAATCTGTTAAATAGCACTGTCAAATAAGAGCAAACTGGTTCAATATACATTCTTGGTTCTCCAATCATACCTCTTTCCCAGAGAGCCATGGCAAATGAAATAGTTTCCTCTGCAGAAAAAATAGGATACTATTTCAGGAAGAGTTTGTTTCAGAAACAGTTCTCTCTTATGTATGGATAAGACTATGCTAGATTTGCTCTGTCAGTCCTCCAAAGATGATTCTGGTAGGATCACTGTTCTCATTGCCAATATAACTTCATGTCACTCACCAGAACTTACAAAAGTTATCTTCAATACTACGCCTTTAAACACTTTTCTACAGCTATGTGACATTTTCCTCACATTATTTCAAGTTCTTTGGGCTGACAAAAAAGCCATTAAAAAGTTAATCCAAAACTGGATGAACCAGAGCTTCATGGCTACTCTGAAATGGAGGAGGTCACATTTTCAGTGTAGTCCTTTCCTGACTAAGTTAATCTTTGGAACCTAGATATCCCACTCTCCAGGTAATGGTCCACAGGTAGTGGACTAATAGAGGAAAACATAGTGACTCATAGAAGCAGCTCTAATGCTTTATAAAAAGATTGTACTGAAATCCTAGACATCTTCATATGAGTCAAATAAATAAATATGCACCTTGCAATACTGGTGAATTGAGTAATTACACTTGATTAGACTTTGCAACACTCTGGTAGCAGACAAAACCACGTTTTCAATAAATTTTCCGTTAATTTTTAAGATGCTTTTTTTATGAATAGATTCTTTCGGTCATGCAAACTGTGAATAATCACTCTCAAAATACTGCATTCTCAGGAAATTGCTGCTGCAGAGCTGTTGCAGAGTTTGCTGAATGGATACAGATTTTGGTTATTAATGGAATAGGCATATGCAGGTATAATTAGAACTTACGAAAGTAGAGTTGAGTGCTCAAGCAAAGTGTTACTTCCCTAATATATGTTTTCATTCCTTTAAACAACCAATGATGTGCTTTATGAAGCATGTGTAAAATACATTGCATCAACCACAGTAATAATAATTTAATGAAATAACTTGATGATTGTTTTAATCAAATCACATTCACTTCTGTGATGCAATGCCAATAAAATCTTTCATTCTCTCTTCACTACTAAACTGATACTCAATATTTTCTAATAACAATACACAATGATGTATATGTAGTGGGAAAAAAATCACTTAATACATATTTGAGACATCTATGTCTGTGTGACAAAAAAGGCAGCTAAAGAACAAGTGCAAAATAAAAATCCAACGCAAATATAAGCAGACAAATTCCCATCAATCATTAATTTGTTTTTATAGAAAAGTTCAGGTTTTTTTCTTCTTTTTTTCTAGGTATTCATACCTTACATTCTCTTTTTGTTTGGGTCTTTTTTTACAATTATTAAAAATAATATGAAAACATTATTCACACATGTATTGAAAAGTGGAGATACGGAAGGCTAGATTTGTAAAATATAAAAATTTGTATTCTTTGTAAGCCATGCTGTGAAACATTGTTAATTTCTTCAACTACTTTATATTCAGAGGATTCTACAATGTCTTACAGGACACAACAGTCTCCTTGACTTTCACCCTTTCTTAATGTGAAGTTGATGGTGCTGATTCTGTTTTGCTGGTGATTTCTCCAAAAGGGAAGAATGCCCAGAAAGAGACCAGATTTGACACGCACCCTCTTGCCTGGAATTATGGTGATAGGAAGTAGGAGAAATACTGACTGTCATACCTTAATATATTCAGCTTTATGACTAAGAAAGTAAAACACCTCCAGATTAGGCAGTTACATTTTGAAAGCCTGGACTAACTAGACCAAGTTTCCTTTCTCCTATATGCAGCAGCAGCTTGTTTACTATCAACCACTTTCAGCTTACTTTTCAATACAAATATCATATGGGAACACTAAGATGATACCAATTTAATCTTAAAAAGAAAGCGTGTGTTGAAAATGATGAGACCATTAAAGACTGCTGTAAGAAATCTCTATTTTCTCTCTAAATCTCTCTGCTTGTTCTGTTACCACCATCATCCTCTCCACTCCTTTGATTCCATCTATCTTCTATCATCTTTCTCTCCCCCATATCAGCTAAGGGATTTTTCCACAAATTTTTTGGATAATGATAACATTGCTTGACAAGATCCAGAATTCATTCTGGGAGAAATAAATGTAGTACTGAAAAAAACATCTAATCTTTGTTTAAATTGATGAAACAGTTTTGATTTAAAATGATGAAATGAGACCAACAAGCCCCGTAAATTTTACAAAGTCAGCTTCACAGATTTAGTGAGACAAGTTTTTGGTTTTGTGTTAAATACTGTATAGTAAGTACACCAAAATGTAAATTATAAATACATTTTAAAAACTGCTAAATGAGATGAGCCTTTTTAATCTAAGTATAGAACTGCTTAAATAAAACCATAACAGTGAAATGAAGCAATGTAGAAATGAAAATCCTGGTATTAGTAATGACATTCATTTAAGAAAACAAATTGGTTCATTGCATCATGAGCAACTGAGTGTAGATTCAATAGCATACTTAGAAATTGAAGTTATTTAAGCACAACTGATAAGCATGAGTTACAACTACTAAGGATTTATAAAATGTGTTAACCAATTGTCTTCATCAAGCAATGGTTGAAGTTATTTAAATACAGTGTTAAAACTAACAAAAACCCCCAAAACTTGGCATTTTTCTGTGCGTGTTGTCATCTGATCTTGCTTCAGACTTAAAACTGATTGAAACTTGAAAAACAAGGTGTTCCTTAATATGGACTGAAACAGGTTCCCATTTTATTTGCTCCATCACCTTCTCAGGGATCATGGTAAGGCTGACTGGCCTGTATCCTCCCAGACCCATCTTCCTGCCCTTTTTGAAGATACAAGTGGCCTTTGCATTCTTCCAGTCCTCAGGAACCTCACCATGACCTTTCAAAGATAATGGAGAGCCTCACAATGACGTCAGCCAGCTCCCTCCACACTCATGGTGCATGCTGCCAGGTTCCATGACTTGTACATGTCCAGCTTGCTTAAATGTTCCTTAACTTGATCCTTCCCCACTGAGGGTAAGTCTTCCTTGTTCTAGAACTCCCCCACCTCATTTCACAGACCTAGGACTCCTGAAGTCAGTCTTAAAGACTGAGGCAAAGAAGGCATTGAGCATCTCAGCCTTTTTTGTTGTCTTTCTTACAAAGTTCCCTGCCTCACTCAGCAGCGAGCCCACATTTTCCCTAGTCTTCCTTTTGCTGTTGAAAGACCCAAGGAAGCCTTTCTTGTTGCCCTTCAAGTCATTCATCAGATTCAAGTCAAAATGAGCTTTGTCTTTGCTAACCTGATCGTTACAAGCTCAGACAGAGCATCTGTATTTCTCCTGGGTGACTCGTCTGTTTTTCCACCTCTTGCGTTCTTTATATTTTAGAGTTTAATGAGGAGCTCTCAATCCATCCATGCAGGCCTCCTGCTACCTTTGCTTAATCTCCTGTACATCAAGATAGAACTTATTTGAATTTAAAGGAGGTGATCCTTGAAAAATCTATCAGCTCTTCTGGGTCCATCTTCTCTCCAGGACCATATTCCCTGGCGCCACTATTGCAAAGCACACATACTGCCCTCAGTAGTTTCTGGCCCCCATTTGTGGAAGCTGCTGGACAAACTGTTGCATCTGTTGGCTGCCTCTATTACCTGTGCTCAGACCCAGCTATCTATGAAACCCCAAGGTCTGATTCTTGCACTATGTTTTCTAAGAAGCCAAGTTAGAAGAGTTCTAAGCAATGCAGAAGTATTTTCTTTCACCATTAGGCGGCGCTTGCACCATCTGTTTCAAAAAATTATGAGTAGTCGTGATAAGATAGTAACCCCCCCAAGCAAATAAATAAATACGTCCTTTACATTACAGCAGACTGTGTCATATATGAAGAATTCAAGAGCAGATTGTGTCATATATGAGGAATTAAATATTCAAGCATTACTGGTTCTTACGGTTTGCTCTCAGAGTTTAGGTGCTGGATTTTCATATCACGCATATGGATTAAAAGGTAGTTCCAAACGTGTTGCCTTTAGCCTCCCCATCACAGAATCACAGAATCACAGAATGATGGAAACGGAGTGCAGTACATCTCAACTCTGTATCAAAACCTGTACTGAGCAGTCCACAATAACCATAAATGGCAATACCACAATCGAAATCTTAAGGGATACGTTCTACTAAGATCACAAAGCAAAATATTTTCCAGTAAAATTGATGAAACGACTGTTCTCTTTTCTGAATGTTCCAGGTCATTTGTTTTAATAGAAAAAAAAATAAATTCATTTTAAGTCATCTGTGTTGAAATGTCAGAGTTCCAATCCTATTAGCACACTGTAGAATTCCTTGTCCTTAAAGAGCAAAGGTACTGAACTCTATACACATTTTATTTTTTCTAAATGGTGCAGCCAATTTCTGCATTGTCCCTTGAGATAAGATTTTTCATCTTTTTGTAGTCAAGATACTGAACAGTGTGTTAGAAGATCAGAGTTCATTTTGACTTCATGAAGCACGTTTTCATGTTCACTGTAACTGTCCTACACTAAAGTGACATCAGAGTAAATAATTTTGTTTTCTGTGTTCTATGCCCGCTAGATAATAAACATCCATCCAGATTTATACTCCCAATGTAGGTAATGTTTTTATTAAGATATATTATATGGAATGGGCTTTTCCTGTTCCGAAATGAGAAAATAACAACTTCCAGCTGACATTTGAAGTCTTATTGTCATTAAGCAAAATGCACACAAGAATAATATTGTCATCTCTTTCAGGACTGTTTGCTAAGAGAAGAGAAAGGACAAAAGGCCCTCATAGCTTTTCTTCCTGTATGTCATCTTCAACAATTTGACAAAACCAGTTTAAGGCATAAAAAAAGAAGAAAAAATCCTCTTGGACTTAATGTTCCACATGATACTAGTGCTCTGTTGTTGTTTGCTGAGAAAAGCAATCATACATCCAGAAAGGGAGGCTTTTATTGTAAGAGACTTTTTTTTTTTTAATTTGTAGAAAATAATAGTTCTGTCATCAAGGGACTAATTGATCCTATCCATCTTTTGATTAATTACTTTCATTTTCGTGACATTCTGAACAGTTTGGCTTTGCTAGTTTGCATACAGTTACTGGACAGCTGAAACTAGAAACTCAACAGTGAGGATTTCTTTTAGGAAAAGGAACTACGTTTTTTCTTAAAAGAAGGTCTGTTTTCAGTAATATAATGAGCAGTTAGGTGCAGAAAGTACAGTGGAAAAAAATTTTAATATTTCCCTGAAAATGATGAAAACCTTAATAACTTGATGTTTGTTATTTATTCAGTCATACAGAAGTCAGTACCTATTAAAATTTATTTCCTGCAATAAAGTTCAGTACAATCTGAAACTGGCAGATGCCTGAACTAAAAAAAAAAAAAAACTAAAATAATTTTGCAGTCAAATTGTACACACAGAAAAAAAAACCCAAACAAACAAACAAAAAAAACCACAAAAAACCAAAGAACAAGAAAGAAGCAATAAGCAATAAGCTGCAGTACCGTGTTAGTTACCATATCCTGGGAAGAACAACTTTTTCTACCTGGAAAATAATTCTTCTAAGCACTCAGACTTAGAGATTTATGAAAGCAAATAGTGTTATTTTTTAGCTAAATGAGATCTAAAAATGAATATTGTCTAGTGTGCAATGGCAGGCATCTTCCTTTTGATTGCCTTCATAAAGCTATGCAGCAAAAACCCTATTATGTCTAATTAGGTGCTGAGATCTCTACAGTTTCAATTATTTATACTTGGAGATTGGAATGGGATTTTTAAATTGCTTTTCTGTGATGTTACAAAATAATCGAACACTGCATATCATATTTCTAACTCTACCTTTCCGTATCAGCATGATAGACCTGATTTCAAACTGTGGAATTTTAATAAGTGACAGTTTTTATAAAATAACAGGAAATATATACTGACACTTTTGGATACAAAATGGCAAAGAAAAAATTATCTATGGTGTTAGCTTTACTGTAGTCTCTGCATTTTGATATTTGTAGAAGCACAAATAAGGGGAAGATAAAAAGAAAGATAAACTTGTATCCAACAATTAATTTTTAAAATAAGTTAATTACCTTTTAAGAAGAGGGCAGATATATACTGTATCGTGACACTGAAGGTGAGGAGACAAATAAATCTGTGACTTGTTATCCAAGTATTAAATTTGATTAAGAAACACCTAGACTTTACTCCACCAGTGTAAGCTCTGATTTGATTTAGTTTCCAGGTAGCTGTAAATTTCTAACAATCTCCTTTCTCACCAACACCCACAAAAGCAATTCTGTATTAATTGTAACTAATATTGCTGCTTTTCCTTACTCTGTTATCACCCTCTTTAAGTCTTGAACTGTTTTTCTGCCATGCTACTGGTGGCAACATAAAGACAAGCAATGAAGGTAAAGTTCAACTTGTTTTAAATTATGATTCAATTAATTGAACCTGGTATTTAATGTTCACAACCATAATCTTAACTGGGTGTGAAATACAAGTATAGTTCTTTGGATGCTGCATATAGGACTGCCATAGGTCAAGCTGGGAATTTAGTGCATGATAAACTGGAGAATTACACCTGACCTACCTTCCTTAGTGAATATTCAGTGGCACATTGTTGAAAACACCTCTTCCTATGTTTATTCACAAGCAGGTATCAAGGCTGATTAAAAGAATTATACAAATACCCTTGCCCTCTTGGGCCAGAAGATATTATACTGACATGTTAATATAATGCAAATTTATAGAAGTAAAGATCTGCCTGCCGCCTCTTTATTTACATTCAGTTTTGTAGATGAGACACCAGATTCTCAACTCTGCCACACTATTATCCTGAGAACCTGACTCAGAAATTACTATAAGTGTTGCCATTATGACTTGTAGCTCTTTAGTGAATTGGGTCATGGTCTACTACTTAGTAAGAGTACAAAGTGCAATGACAAGGTACTTAATAATTCAGAAAATATATCCCTGTAATGCTCCCGATGATTAGGAGAAAAATACAGAGCAAAAATCTAATATACATGCAAATTAACATTGTAGAGAAAATACTTTAAAAGTCTCAGATCTTCTGTCAACAAACAGTGAAAGCTAGAATGACATATTTCCCCTGAGATTTCAACAATAAAAAATAACAGTAATGTAACTACATAGAGGTACATGGTACTAGTCAATATTGCATAAAAGAAAAATTCTCAAACTAATCTCTCAACAGCTGCTTCTGAAAGGGTAAATAATACAGCTATGTCAGAGCATTGCTAAGCCTGTTGAAGAACTATTCCGCTTTCCTTAATGTTTAAATGGTTGTAAGTTTGGGGGTTTTGGTTGGTTGTTTTGGTTTTGTTTATTTTGGGGGGTTTTTAGGTTTCTGGTTGGTTGGTTGGTTTGGTTTGTGCTTGGTTTTGGTTGTTTTTTTTAAATCTGTGGCTGCACACAGATATCACCACCCAGAGAGGGAGAACACAGATCTCTGCCATAGTGCTGCCTTGTGAGACACTGTTGTACCCAGAAAGATTTACCATTGCAGAAAAGCAAGACATTTCCAACAAGATCTTGACTCCAAGAACCTTTCTGGGACACATGACGTGAGTCTTTCTCTTTGAGCTGTTCTGTTTTCCATTTCAGTCACACTGTTAAATTAATGCTAGAGAATAAACTTTCGTACAAGAATGTAAATGAAGAAGGGATAGAGAGGTGGAAAGGTGGAAAGTGTTTCTTCATGTTACACAAATAGAGAAGTAGTGGACATTTTTCTTTGTACTCATAAAGCACATGGATAATACACGAATGTGTTCTTCATGTCTGAAAGTACTGTTTATGACTGCCAATATGTCAAGGTCCAAAAGCATATCAGTTTTCCTTCATGAGTAGTATATACCACAGATTTGACACGTATAGAATGCATCAAACTCACATCTCTGTTGATTTAAGCTTGATTTTAACAGACATCATGGTCATTTGCTCAGAGCATCTAAATAAGCAAAATTGAGCTGCATACGTCTGGAAATATGGTATGTCATTTCCTAATGCAGTAAAATTTGGTGGGTCCTATTCATGTGTGGTTCGATGAAGGGCTGTATTATTTTCAGGCTGATTGTTTGTTTTAGAACAAACAATGTGCAATGAGCAAATCACCGATATCATTATGCTCTAACAAACTAATATCTGGAAAAATTTCCTTTACCCAGCGTTATAGCTTTTGACACTATAGCAAACATTCTGCAATAAATATGTCTATGTCTTTCAAGAAATCTTTTCTTAATAAATAATTGGTGTGCTTATGCACTTTTGGGAAAATGAATTAAATAATTACAGGTTTATCATACCAACAGGGTATGATAAGCTACTATAAGGTCAGCTTGTTGGTTTCAATGCTAGCTTAATTATCATTTTACTGACATTTCTTTCATCCAGCCTTTTGTCTCACCCTCCTGTCCATAAGGACCCTGCAGTTCGTACCTGCTCTCATATCTATAATGGAATCTCAGATTCTCATGCATCTGTTTATTCTCCTCTGTACTTTGTTCCTTCCTCATAGTGGTTTCTTCTACATACACGCAATATACATGAAATTTGGAATTATTTTGCTATAATTTAAAAAAAAAACAAAAAAACACAACCAAAAAAACCCACAACAAAACAAGCCCCTACTTATTTTTGTTTGTCTCTTAATTGAAGACATGAATTTTCCATTTTTACCTCCTCTGTAGCCCAGAAATGGTGGTAAATAAAAAGAAGGTGCTATCCTGCAATCTAGCAGAGAAAGAAGAAAAAGGATCCTCTTTATTCTCTACATTTCTAGTTTATTTTACAGTTACCATGGATGTAACAGTTAAGGCTGTATCAAGCTTTTATTTATATTCCTATTCTACTTTAATGGTTTCTGTTTTGCCTTGAATGTTTTTTTGATAGATTGTAATTCCATAGCCAAGCATGTATTTATTGGGGCTTAAGCACTATCTAAAATAACATCATTGCCTAACTGCCACAGCAAAAGTTTTTAAAATAGAAGATGAAAGTTAAACTCTCAGTGACTTGAAAGTTTATCCTTCAATCTAGGTCTAAGGAGTAGTACCATTCATCATTAGATTTTCAGTGTTGAACAAGCAATAATCTATATTTCATAATGTTTTATGAAAAAGGGAAAACTCAGACAGCCTATACAATAACGGGTTTTGCTACATTGCAGTGTGTCTGATCTACTCTGCTCATGAATCCTCTAGCCTGTGTTCTCCTAGTCGAAGTGTTTAAAAATGTGTTAGTAACACCCATTCTTCAAAGGCTGGTTTCCAAACAAAGTTTATTTGGCATAAAATGAGGCAAGGTGATCACTCTCCATATTTACTTCTTAAAATGCATCTTTAATCTGCATAATTTTTATTGTAATGACCTATTAACTATAAATTTGTGATATCAACATATTTGATACCTTTGGTTTCTCCTTCACTTGTTTCAGTGTGATCAGCTATTGTTTTCCTATTATGGATCTGTTAAGGTTTCTAGTATCTGAAACCTTGTCTGGTATTTACACTGAATATACATTTTAAAAACCTGCTGAAATTTTATACATTTATTGCTTAAAATAGGACTTTTTTCTTTATTTCATCAAGTGAAAGCAAAGGAATTAAAAAAATTTGCTTCACGACAAAGTTTTATTTGACATTATTTTATTCTTATTATGAAGAATAATTTGATTTTATTTATTTATCTATCTATCTATCTATTTATTTATTTATTTATTCCAAATTTATGAAGGAATAATTCTGCCAGGAAGTACTGAACTGGTGTTTCCTTTAATACTATCTACTATGTTACCTCTAACTTTTAGATATTACATACTTCAATACATTGTTTTATTTAAATATGTTTTCCTACAAATTTACAGTATTTTTGGATTCAGTTTTGTATCTTAAACGGTTTTTTCAAGAATACATATTTTTGGCATCTCTCAAATCATACATATACACATGTATAAATACTCAGTACTTCATCACTGGATTTCTTTTTAAAAGTTCTAGTGCAATTCATTAGTGGAAGCTAAGTTATCTTGGCTTTACCAGAGTTACAATTAGTTTTTTATTATTTTTTTCCATAGAGAATTCTAGGTTAATTCAGTTGTGAAATTAACAAGTCCAAAATATAATCTACCTAACCTACCTACACTGAAACATATTTTTTTTTATGCTTAATTATAATTTTGCAAATTTTCTTATATTTTGCTAGCACATAAACCAACATAAAAATATGCTTATAAAGGAGACTTTTTTTTTTAAAGAACTCTTCTTTTTTGCATGGGCCAACATTTATTTTCTGTATAACGGATTAAAGCTATTAGTTTTAATATGATATATGGGTCCTTGTTTATGCTTGTCCTTTAATTTTTGACCTCTTACTCTAGCATATCTTAGGTTAAGATGACATCCATCTCCGAGTCATTTATTTTGCCTCTTTTACCATAAAGGGAATTTACTCAGATGCAGATACATACATTTAGTTAAAATAATATCACCCACGTTGCTTTTTAAGATTGAGGATGTATTTAATGGTTAGATTATTTCCCATTTTGGCGGGGAATATTTTTATTTTCAGAAGTGACATTGAGATTTTAACAAAATAGATAAATTAAAAGTTAAAGCATTATATTAAATCATGGAAAACATCCCAGTTCTAGATTAAACTTCCTTAACAATTCACTCCTCTTTATTATTTGTTGCATTCTTGTCATTTTATGAAGTCAGTGAACTTTGGTTGCTAGCAATATTATTATCTAATATTCACTCAAAAAGCAGTGAACAAACAGCAACATATTCACTCTAACCTAATGAGGAGTTCATGAACACGTTGTAAATTGCAAAATGATCTTTCAGTTGGACACGAGCAGCATAATTACCCTTACATGGCAAACATGACAGACCATTACTGAAATGACTATAAGAATGAACTGTGCAGCACATCGAGATGTTCTTTGTTAATTACACAAGAAGTACCTTCCAATGTAAAAGGTTTTTTTATATATTAATTCAGTGATATATCTAAGATAGAACATAAAAAATGTAGTTAACTTTTAATGGTTTTGGGTTTTTTTCCAGTAGTAAACACCACGACAATAGATTTATAATCAACTTCCAATACGGACAAAACCGATGTAGGCTTTTTGATTTGGAAAAAAAAAAAAGTCTTCTCAATAATCTTCATTGTCCCTTGAAAGGCAGGAACTGCTTCCAAGGCAGGCACAAATTGTTTAATCCTAAACACACTTTTTATTTTTTGTCTTTTTTTTTTATGGAAACGTGAATATGCCACCTCAGTTGTTCTGTTCCATTTTACATATTCCTACTTAGAAGGATGAATCCTACGCTGAATTCCTAGTTCTCTAAAATTGTAGACAGAGTTTGTAAATATGCCTTGATCTATCACACAAGTTAAAAATATTTGATAAAGAATAATTTTT